>KV441639.1:0-385326 GCA_001644535.1 Pyrenochaeta sp. DS3sAY3a
CTTTCCACACCTATAACTCCACCACCACAGCTCCGAATGGAAAAAGAAGAACGCCGTCGGCATCGGAGTACGCCGCGCTACCATTTTGCTGTTCACATCCTCCCGTTTTCTTTCTGACCGTATCCGCGTTTCCGCCCTTCATGGCATCGGAGTACGCCGCGCTACCATTTTGCTGTTCACATCCTCCCGTTTTCTTTCTGACCGTATCCGCGTTTCCGCCCTTCATAACGCCTTCTATACCTCTTACTACTAGCGTGTAAACTAGTACTAGAAGCTCTTCTATATGTGCTCTCTCTGTGTCTATGCGAAAAACATTAATATCTACTACTATAGCCGCGTGTGCTTAACTACAGCGTCTTTATCTATATATAGCTGCAACAGCTAGAACTGTATCTAGTGCTTCTCTATCCTAATTGCCTCTAACCGCACAAACACGCTAACTTAATTAATAATAGACGCTTAGCTAAACTGCGTTAACCCCTCTATAGCTGCCTAAATCGCTGCTTTAATAGGCTTAGCCTCTTTCTCCTTTTTAGGATTAGAGTTAGTAATAGGCTCTTCTACGTATGCTAACAAATTAGGCCTCTCTATGCCTACTAAATACAGTAACTATTACGTCCGCTCTAGCTATAGGTTTACCTTATCTCTCTCGCCGTCCTAGATAGTGTTCTACGCCTACTTCTTAATATTCTTCTACGCCCTAGCTATCTACTCGCCTACTTACGCCTATACTATATTGCTATCTATAGAAATAGTATTTAGACTACCTGCTCTAGGTTGCTGTACCTTAAAATACTGTAAACTCTAGCCCTAAATAAACAACCGCTAGTAATAGACGTTCTTGTAATTCTTGTTAACGTAGTCCTATATTTTCTTCTACTCTACTTAACTTAGGCGTCCTCTCTTCTCTGCTAGTAACTAACTATAGGCGTTTTACTAATGGTTTTTCATTACGCGTTCGCTTTAGAATATCTAATAGTAATAGTCTAGGTAGATTTAACACATTAACCTGTCTGTGTACACTAGCAGTTGCAGTATAGTCTTAATAGCCTAGCTAGGCACCTCTACCTCGCTAGCGTACTTAACTAACCTAGCCTAGCTGCTGACCTTGTCTACTACTAACTTAGCTTGCTTGCTCTTAACGCAGTAGGCGCGCTGCAAATAGCTCTTAATTTAGCTAGGTAAAACACTGTGTCTACACTTCTTACACACTGCTAACGTATATATAACTAATTACTTAAAATACTTGCCTATAATACTGCTCTTAGCTATAGTGCCTATACTTAGATAATTAACTGCGTAAACGCTAATAATAATTATAATAATTAGTTACTAGCACGCTGTAGGCTGCACACGACTCTATAGATTTCTCTACGCTAATTTATAGGCTGTATATTATATATTACATTACAAACGCGTCTTTCTACCTGTATATGTAATGTAACTAAACGCGTGGTTAACATTTGTAATTACTAGTTGTTATCTTAGTACGTCTCTAATCTTAGTTGCTTAGAGTCTCGCGGCCTTACTAACCTCTTACTTAAAACTCTAACGCTATTAACTACACAAGCTACGTAGATGTAAACTGGCTAGGATGTGCAACTTAATGCGCTAATTCACATACTCGAATTTAAAGTAAATCAGCCTGCAAAAATCTAACGACACTGACCTTAGAAAATAACGACATAGGGCCTACGTGCCTCAATCTACGCTAGGAGATCAAATATCCTGTCCCTAATAAATAAAGTTTCAAAACGACATGGAGGGCTGAGTGTCGTTAGAGCCCTGGGATAGGGACGCCGAGAACACCTTGGTCACAAGGCTGCTCAAGCAGATCTTCGGAAGCGTCTTCGTACACCCTCGCCGCGGACATGATATTTCCTACAATTCGTCCTCCCACCACGCAAAGGATGTTCGGAAAGGTCAGATGCTTCCAAATTTCAATACGTCTCAACATCTCTTGCCGCACGTTGACCAGACCTTCTACCAACGACCAAGTCGTATTGTCGGGTTATACTGCCTCGAAGGCCAAAGCATCAACACCTTCGTCTCTTGCCCGGCGGTGCTGAATACCATGAGAGAAGAGCACCCGGACCTGGTAGATTCTTTGTTCAATACCCCAATGACCTTCGGTCGCGCCGCCCACATGTATTCACCGGCCCAATATCAGGGCGCGACTCATCCAGCTATCATTCCGACTCCCGCACTACCAGGCCAAGTATACCGATTTTGTTGGCACCCGCATTTTGTGGGCTCTCTTCTCTCATCTTTCTCCAACTACAGCATAGCACGCCTTGCTCATCAGAAGTTTCAAGAGGTCATGGATCGAGACACTCATCAACTGAGAATCACATTCAAGCCGGGGGACATGTATCTCTTCGACAACTTCCTGATTTTGCATGGAAGAGAGAAGGTTCTCGAGGTACCAAGGACCAGCGTCGGTCAGAGCGTTCCCGAGCAGACAGTGTTAGATGGGTGGCGCGAGCTGCTCACTCTCAACTTGATGGGGGTTATGGAAGAGAGATGGCTGACTCACATGCCACTCGTTCAGCTCTACGAGCTTAATAAGATGGTTCACGGGTAAGGAGTTCAGTGGAGGATAATATTCAATGGCTGTCAGGGGAGATTCCATGTTGGTCTTCGTACGCCTGGCACTCGGCCTGTTCACACAATTCATTCGTAATTCTTTTTCTTCATTCACATTCATTTTGCACTTACACTACTTTGTGCATTGAAAGAAGGTTTCGCGGTATGAGAAGGGCACCAGTGGAGATTCAGATAAAATGCACCCATGGAGGATTTGCACGCCAAAGGTGGACATGCTAGGCATGGTCAGGGGGAACGTGCTGCATGAAGTGGCTGCAGAGGGAAGATGCAGAAATGGTAATGTCGCTGAAGCAAGAGGAACCAACTCCTTTGCACAGATACTGGGAGCGAGTCTGTGATCTTGAACAGGGATATGCGCGGCCGGTTACCTTAAACCCACTTAGCTCCGAGAATGGCTTCGACTGTCGTGGCCAGATTATACTCAGATACTTTTCTATTCTAGCCCCAGACTTGTGGTTATATATTGCTAGAGCGCATGCCGCCTCGCCAACCTAGGTAGTGCCTTATTCGAGCCGCCCCCGCTTATCTCTGGGGAAAGGCTGCACAAGCCTATTTCTCACATGTCGCCTCCCGCATGATGAAGGATTGTTAGGTGCTCGGTTCGCCCCGTTAAATGGCGACTTGCCTGAAACTACTTCTGTCAATGGCGGGCTCTGTCTAGAGATTACAAAAGATGGGCCCTTAGATGCACTTTTCATTTAACGAGAACCATTCTAATCAACTTGCATTGTATAAGTATGACTTCGGGGACATGCTCTGCTAGTCTTCTCCTCATCAACGCCACCCGCAACTTCTTTGCTGATTACGATGGGCATGCGCCGCCAAGCACACGAGTGGGCGTCAACAATCTGGCCTTGCCTTAGTACAAGGCTCAATTAGAAGCTGCGGCGGCAGTGGGAGTCGAGGTGACCATGAGTTCATAAAAAGGTCCGAGTCTACCTAAATCGCGGCCCCTAATCGAATAATTTTCTTATCTATGATATGGGCGTGGCAGTTTGAAGAATAGAGGTAGACATCTATGTACAGTAGGCCTACGCGGAGACCTTGATTATAAGCTTACCAAAGTGTTTCTGATCCCACAAGTACTGGTACGCCTCCTTTAAGTTCTCCAGCTCAAAAACCTTCTCGTCAACCACAGGGTGGGTGTTAGCAGCCTCAATCGCCTTAATCATGTCCTCCATCTGCAGCCTGCTGCCGACAACAACAGCACGGACAGTGCAGATGCTGCGAGTAGCCTCCATAAGGGTGGGCTGGTTCTCAGATGAGCCACTGAGGAAGCCGACAATCGCTATAACTCCATCAATGCCGATAGCTTTAAGGGATTGCGCCAGGTTTGCGGGGCCGCCGACTTCAACGACATGTTGTACGCCAACACCGCCAGTGAGCTCCTTGGCTTTCTCTCCCCAAGAGGGCGTCTCATTTTAGTTAATTACTTCGTCTGCCCCAAGCTTCTTAAGCGTCTCAGCCTTCGAGGCGGAGGAGGTGTTTGCAATGACACGCGCACCTGCAGCCTTGGCGAACTGAAGGGCGAAGATAAATACGCTACCGGTGCCTTGCGTAAGAACCAATGGCTGGACTTCACAGCCCTGCTTCCTAAGCCGTATAATGCATTCCACGCGGTGAGAGCTGCGCAACTCAAGGTGCTTGCCTTAAGATCGTTCAGGTTCTTTGGTGCTGGAACAAGACCATGCTCATCAAAAACACCATACTCGCGCAGAGTGCCATCGATGGCGCCACCAAGACCAGTTGCCAAAGAAGTTGCGTCAAGTGAACTGGCGAGATGACCTTGGTGAAAGAGTGTTACAACACGGTCGCCCGGCCTAAAGCGCGCTACATCACTCCCAACGGCTTCAACGACACCAGCTCCGTCTGAGCCGGGGATCACGCTGTCTTTCGCAAGGAAAGGATATTTGCCCAGAGGGATAATGACGTCGCGGTAGTTAAGAGATGCTGCATTGGCTACAAAGTGTGAGCGACGCGCTACCCCGAGAACCAATTGAATAGTGCTTACGAGGTTTTCTTAAAGTACGACCTCAACAGCTGCATTCTACAACTAGAATTATAACACACAGCTTGGTACAAGTGATTTGCGTGCGCAATACTTAGCCTTAGTACTGGGAGCGCACAAAGAAAGTTTAACTTATGTTTGAATGTTATCTCCTTAATAAGCACAACGCGGATCTAGTCCGCACTATGACAAATCAGATATGATACCTCGAGTTTAAGAATAACAAACCCTCAATCTCTGAGTTGTATACTCAGGAACGTTTAAACGCCTTAAAACATCTCCTCTTTCCACGGTCCCGAAGCCAATACACCCAATTGTTTCAGATGGAAGCAACACCAACCCAGCGGCGAGCGGTAGAGCTAGCTCACGGCAACCTTTTCAACGTATTCGGAAACTACGACCCTATTTCGCGCCGCGAGGCAATCACAGCGTTGTATCATGAAGACGGAGTACTTGAGGAGCCTCGAGGCATAACTATCAAGGGCCACGACGCCATCGACAAGCATATCCAAAAAATACAAGATAGGAACGTGGGCTGGGAGTTCAAAACTGTCGGGGCGGTAAAGCAGGTACAGGATCTTGTAGTTGTTGTATGGATGTACGGGCCTAAAGGAAAGACGCCGCTTCTAGAGGGTTCAGACCATATTATTGTCCAAGGCGGGAAAATCAAGACAATTTACGGGGTACTTGGGGATCAGGCTGATATCAATCTGTAATTTTGTAAACAGAGTAAGATAGCAGGAAGTCAAGTCTTTTGACAAGTGGACTTTGGCCTTTTGCAGGATTTTAGGGTCACTTGTGCTATCTGATTCTACCTGTATAATCTTCTCCTTTACTATTAGAACGTATACCCCTCAAGGCTTAGGTCAAGACATTATGGCGCCTTCAACTACCAAGCAATGGAAGGTAGACGGAAGGAGCGGCTTCGACGCACTGAAGTTTGACAGGAGCGAATATTACAGTAAAGAGTAAAGATACCATCTATATATCTTGAAGGCGATAGGTAAATATGAGTAGTGTGGGGTAATCTGTCTGGCTCGAAGATTGGGTTGAGATCCAATAACTTAGGTTGCGACTAAGGTTGAACATGAACCATACGGGTTGTTTTCCTACGGTGCTATATACGAAGGAGCATGATGCGGTGCGGCCTCTCCTGCGCGGACTTGCCTCTTTGTGTTGGCTAGCCTCGTTGTGTGGCTTCTATGATGAAAAACGGTCGGTCGTGACACACTTTCTCCGCTATGTATCCATAACGGCTCGACTAATCGAATCCATCTCTCCAGTCTCTTGCACACGGCCTATCGGAGCCTTCGGGGTTTCTGTCGGCCCAACACTCAAAAAAGCCTGGAACATCAGGAGAGTTATCGCCCTGTGCTCGACGCTCCAGGGCTGCCGCTTTTCCATCCATCACCAGAGTCGAGGCGAGCATTGCTTTAACATGACCGTAGAAAATGGTGGAGTGAACCTGACTTGAACGCAGCTGTGATTGACACTTGCTCACATTGTGGGAATTGCCCTCGCCCGCGGTCGGTCACCTCCAATTCTCCTTGACACCGAACTTGGTGTCATCTACTAGTATGAGTGTCGTTGAGATACAATCTAAGGTTTCGGCCTTTGCAAGAATGGGGACGCCTATAAGTGCATGGATATCTGGGTGGCGACAATGGTCAAGGATAAGTTCGACCTAGACCACGCAATGTGTGTAGACTCTAGTAACATTTAGATGCATAGCTTTATAGAGGAGGATTTTAGGCTTATAATTATTTTTAGGAGTTAAATTATTATTTATTAGACTTAGAAGTTGGTTAGGCTAGAGGGCTCTCTTGAAGCATGAATCGCAAAGACTTACTACCGTCTTGAGCCTTATCAGCCTGTAAACGTTCTTTTATTACAGGCATGAAATACTTTCGCGCGGTTGATTTTTGTTCCGTAGCATTTGTCTATCAGTACATGCGTGGATTTTGCTGTTCAGGCCCCCCAGTTTTCTTTCGGACCCTATTGCCTCCGGACCGCTGGGTCATTGAGCACGTGTTTCGGAAGGTACACCAAAGATAGCCGAAGAGCGGTCCATGATCTAGTAGGAGCTACTCAATTCAAATCAACCCGTTCTCAGGATTCCGGAAAAGGCTCAAAGTCGGGCAGAGTTGAAGGGAGTGATGCAGATGGGATTAATAATGCGGAAGCTGGTGGCATCTGTTCCCGCGTAAATTCCCAAAAACTTCGTCTCCAGTTCTCCTATAAATTATCTCTGCTGTGACCAAAAGGACAAGCCTCAACATATCAAATCTCCCTCTCCCAATGTCTACCACAAATCCCCCAGAAATCGCGAAGCCATCCACCGAAGAGTATATTAGAGCCATCAGCTATCGTCGGACTGTGTATCCGCTCAGCGACAGTGTTTCGGTTTCCGATGCTCGCATCGAAGAGATTGTGAAATCCGTATTGGCTGTCTCTCCAAGCTCGTATAATACACAACCCATGCGTGTGGCTATTCTTCTTGGGGAGAAACACAAGCAGTTGTGGCATATTATCAAAGAAAATGCACTACCGATTCTGCTGGAGGCCAGCGAGCAGGTCCATGCGGCTCTGAGCGAAAAATTTGACATGTACCAAGCTGCGTATGGCAGTGTAAGCAGCTGCAGCCGCACCTTCTCTTCTTTACTGAGGCTGACGTTATTGACAGATCACCTTCTGGGAGGACCAAGAAACCATGAAGCGGTCACAAGAGATGCATAAGGCTGCAGCGCATGTATTCCCACAATTTGGCGAGCATTCGAATGGCATGCTCCAGATCCAGGTGTGGACAGCGCTTGAGTTGGAGGGCCTTGGTGCAAATCTGCAACATATGCACGTATTTGATTCAGTGACGAAGAAAGTTAGAGAAGCTTTCGACATTCCAGAAACGTGGGAGTGGAGAGCTGGATTGAACATAGGCGCAGAGACCACCCCTCGGCCGTCAGTGCCTGACAAGCTGCCATTCAGCGAAACGCTGCGCGTGATTTAGGGTGGACTGGCTGGAATACTGTATTATTCATAGTTGCGGACAAGGCTAGTGTAATGACCCGTTACAGTCGAGGAGATGTCGAGCAATGAAAGTTCCTGCGAAACAACATGACCATTATTGACGCCGACGGCAGTGACAAACGGCCTGACTGACGGCTCGATATCGAGGGCACGAGGCTATAATACGTGGCTTTCATCTTTGCTCACTCCGGACGCCTCGAATATTGTTGAAGGTGGTCTTCGGAGCTTTCGTACCGGCACCCGGAGATGCCGGAACCAAAAAATGCCTCCGGCCGGAGGGCGACAAACCCTGCCGTGCCTGCCACGTGCCTGCCTACATACATCCCTTGCCTTCCCCGTCTTCCCCGCCTTCCCCACAACTTTCGCAAAGATGATCCGTAACGAACCGACAACCTAGCGAAAGCTCACGCAGCCTAGTTTCGTAGTATGCGGGGTTTCTGTGCGCTTTAGCCTTTGTCAGTCATCCAAGTTGCTAACCCGCGGCTCTCCACTTATTGTAAAAGAATCAAAGTCAGCGATGCAGGTGCTCTAGGTGTCCTTGGTGTGGAAAGGGAGAAACCTTCTCGTCGCGTCCTGACCTTCCCATCGTCTCTCCCAACATCATGTCACTTTTCCCAGCTCCGTCTAATGGCGCGGCACTGGCCATGCCAGCCCGTCACAATGCACGAGACAACCACATAGCAAGATCCGCCAAGTCCTTGATTGCCTGCGACCGGTGTCGGCTGAAAAAGACCAAATGTGAGCAGACTCGGTAGGCTCGTCCTGCGTGACACCGTCGCTCACGATTGTATTTGCTGACATGTCTCGATTTTCACCCGTTTAGGCGACGCCTCACAGCCTTGCAAGAGCTGCTTCGTACGTTGTTGTTCGAAAAACTTCCACAAGCATTCGCTAGCATTGCCTGATCCTTCGTCTCCTATAGAAGTCCGCTGTCGACTGTCACTACACTTCTGTCAGCAAACGTAGCCGTGGACCAGCCAGGAACAAGGGCCGGCCTCAGTCTCTCGAGGAGCGCCTCAAGCACGCTCAACGTTTGTTGCGCAAAGCAGGTCTAGGTATATCCGACTTCTCGCCGCTCGTGGCCTCAACAGACCTGCTCACCCGCTCCAATTCTAACTCTAGTGCTGCTGATGCTAGTGCTCCTGTTGTTATTCCTGCTCCTGCTGTTCCTGCTGCGAGTACTACAGCTTCTGCTGCTGCTTCGACATGCAGTCCCGCCCACACACAATATCTTCATTCCCCACCGAGCGCTCGGGCTGCCGCTCCCCTCTCTCCCGACTCCACTAGCACGCCAGCCTTTCACGTTGACTTAAATGCTTTTGCCTCATTACTAACACCGAGCGGAACCTCCAATTGTCCAGATCCTCATGAATTACCCCCGCCTGCACAGGGTCCGGGCCGCTTTGGTCCCTACAGCCCTACCACTTTTGATGCTCCCGCTAGTGTAACAATAGCGAAACCGGGAACAGTCGACGAAAATAGACGCGTTGATGGGCCAGTAAATGAACTACTTGGTAAGCACAAACTCCCCTGTGCTCAAGTTTTCCTGTCATCGCCGTATATATTGATTGTATGCTAATCAGTCCAAGGCCCGAGTTCCTTTCTCTCTATATGCCTTGAGCCTGGTATGGGATGGATCGCGTCAAGAATCCATGCCTCCAGCTTCCGAACCAGTGCACCATCGATGTTATCCACGATAAGTAACAAGTTGCAACTTAACGAGCGCTTAGTCACAGAGCGAATGCCTGACCCTGATCGAGCAACTGCTTGGACGTATGTCCGAGGTATGTGTCTCTCTTTTGCCCGCTCCTTCAACCTCATGCTTCTCTGGAGCAAGCGGAAGCAGCATCAAACACAACTGATACCAGTCACAGCATACTTCGACGAAAGTCTGGAAGCCACCTTCTGTTTGGTCGACCGGTCCAGCTTCGAGACTCGTTTGCGCAACCACTTCGACAATCCGATCCGCATGGATGATGATCCGGCGTGGTACGGAACGCGTAATACCGTCTACGCCATCGGATGCAAGATTCACACTTTCAAATCTAGATCGTGGTCCGAAGCTCAAGAGAAATCGAAGACCTATTTCAAGAACGCATTAGCCGTAGAAGCAGATTTGCTGCATGGTGGCGGACCAGGCTTAACTTCGATACAGGCATTGTTCTTGATGGTGCGTTTTTACGCTTGATCGAACTTCTCACCGCTTCCTATCAAATCTGCTCTTTCCCCCCCTCTTCGTCAATCCTATCGTCTTCATCGCAGAGCTCATCATTTTGATCGCCCAGTTCTGCTAACAGCTTCTTTCCTTCTCACAGGCCATCTTTGCTGAAGGCTGCGGCAGCCCGAAAATAGAATACATGCTGATCGGCTGCACTCTGCGCCTGTCGCACGCAAAGGGCCTTCACCTACGCCCCTCTTCATCGCGGCTGGCGCAGGCAGATGTTCAGAAGCGCAGCTGGCTCTTCTGGTCGATATACTGCTATGAAAAGCACTTAGCAATGCGTGTGGGGGGGCCTTCGGTATGTTTAGTCGGGATTTTTTTTTCCCTCAACCTCTATGTTCGTAGCTATGCGTGCGCAAAAACTTGATCCCAAGTGTGCGGGTGTATTGTTCTAATCTTATAGTGGGTAGCGGTTTTTTTTTCCAGCGTCGTTTGTTGAGTTCATACTACTCATCACGTGAGCTAATCCCATGCAGATCATCGACGACGACAATATCAGTTGCGATCTGCCCACGTTGGTGCAGGGCGTGAGTCCAAACATTGTCGAGTTTTTCAAGCAGAGTATCCGACAAGCTACCATTTCATCGGACATCCTGAAGAATTTCACTACCGTCAAAGCGCAGCAGGTTACCCCGTTGCAAAAGATGAAGCTCGTCAAAGATATGGACGAACGTCTGAAGAACTGGTACGACGAGCTACCTCAGCATTTCAAAGGCAACTTTCATGCGCCGTCTAGCCAAATACCGGAGGGACTCAGGATCGAGCACTTGATGTATCTGCATCTCACTTATCACGCAAACATGTCCGCCATTCACTCTATCTTCGGATACCCCTGGAATCTATCGACTTCACAAAACATGTCGCAACCCGCTATTCAGGAGCAGGCTGCGGCCAGTGCCAAGGTCCTTGCACAGTCATCGAGTGCAATCATACTGGCGATTCGATCTATCTCTATCGACTCCGTTGCCCCTGTCTGGTACGTATTCCAACCGACACTCTTCGCTGTAGTGTTTCCTTGATCTATATTTGGCATGTAACTAAAAAATGTGTTCGTGTGCAGGCTTGTATTCTACTTTCCTCTCATCGGTATGATTAACCTATTCATCTCGGTTCTGAGGGCACCGGAAGGAGAGAGCGCAATGGAGGGTATTGGCTTGCTCGAGATGGCTGCGGGTCATTTTGCCTATTTGGAATACGCCACACAGTCAGCCGTCTCAATACCCTGCATCCGCAGCTTGGCGCACTGGGCCAGAGAAGCTGTGTCTAAAAACTTGCCAATGGTCACGCCAAGAGAGCAGTCTGATAACCCGTGTTTGCATGAAGAAATGGCATCATTATGTCAACAAGATAACGATGCAGAATTGCCCCATGAGGTAGGTAGTGTGCCCATACTGATTCCTAGCCGCCAATTCCCTTCATAAGCTTTTCTCCACAGTCAAGATATTTGTAGTAGCTGATTGGTTCCCCTTCACAGATTTACGATTTCGCGGCAGATCCGTTCACCGTCGGCGAATGGCCTGCTTTTCTTCCTCGTCTCTCTCAAATTGATTCATGGTTCTGATCATAACTCTAATATGATGTATGGCACCTTCCCCCCCTCCTAAAGCTCGAGAAACGATTCTTTATGTGAGATTGGTGCGCCAATATCAGCTGGAAAAAGGCATTATATACCACATGAGCCATCCACAAAGAACTCGCCTCCCAGGTACAGCTTCTTTTAACAAAAGAAGGGCAGAAAGTAGACGGTTTTTGGGTGCAATGTGTCTTTAAATTATGATAACTATATAATTCTCTTCCATCTGTTGCTCCTGTCTTCTCGTTCGAAGTCTGCCTCTTTCAGAGCTTGCTTGAAGACGCCTCCTGCACACGCGCCGCTCCCTCCATGTTGTAGAATTGCTCGTAATATCCAAGGCTCTCCGGGTTCATTACAGCTGTTGATATTTATATCCGACATGACTTGCTTCGCGGCCAGTTCGATATTTTTTCCATTGATGGTATACGGGATCTCTTGGACTTCGAAAATATACTTGGGCACATGGCGGGCGCTCATGGCGGAGCGAATAGCGGTTCTTGTGCTCGCGATAAGGATAGGGATGAGATTTCACGGCTAAGCGCCATCCTTCATCTTTACGAACAAGAACACAGCCTTGTCTGTATCATTCTTGCGGCGCTGCCCGACGCAAATGGTTTCTTCGAATTGAGGTATCAAACCTGTTACGTTGTAGATCTCGGCGAAACCGAATCGCACACCGCCTGGGTTCAAGACACCGTCGCTGGAGGGATGGCTCAGTGTTAAGACGGAACAAGCACGGCAGCAGGTGGGCGGGAAACAAGTTAGCTCGTAATTTCTTCAAGTTGCGCATCCAGCCTCTTTCCAACAAGTTCACCAGTCGTCGGCGGGTGTTGTGGAAAAACAAAATGGCTAACGGCCTGCCCAACATTGTGTATCCCCTTGTCACGGGTGACATGTATACAAAGTCTCCCTGATGCCATACATTTGGGCCGTATTGTTCGAAGTACGCGGATTGGTATCGCTCCTTACCCTTGATGCCCCAGAACTTGACGGGCTGGCTGGATGCCTGGACCAAAACTGGCGAAGAGTTCGTTGTGTCGAGAATGTCGACGGCCATGCCTAGGGTAGGTGCCTAAATATCGCTGTCATAGAGCACGACTTGATTGGCTCGGAAGGCTAATTTTAATGCTTACCGATGCCAAGGCCTCGGGTTCAAGCAGTCGAAGTACCATCCGAAGCAACGGGCGAATCAGTTCGCACAGTCACCCTCTACCGGCCCGAAGCACCTGTCAAATCCTACAACAGGCTCAAGACAAATGGCAAATGCGGCCCAGCTGAAGTCACGAATGCAGTCTCTAGGCCGGTAGCAAGGTATCAAAAGGTGAAGAGACCCAATGTCATAGACCTTGTGATACAGAAGGGTCATGATAGTTTCATTTAAGGGTCCTCTCAGGATAAAATATGCTGCAGTTCTTGCTATGAAACGAATCACTTGAGCTAGAGACTAGAAAATTGATTTTCAGAACCGCAAGACAGAGGGCAGGGACACTTGTAAAATGACGTCCGCAAAGCCTTTTACTCCGAGAGTGGACGCGGAACGCTTCTCGGAACTCTTTTTTTCTAGAAATGCTTCCGTTTCCGAATTCATGCTTACAATATAGCTCCGTTTACTGGACCGATCATCCATACCTATATATACGGGGTTGAATGAGAAGCAGTCAATTTTAGACATTGATATCACCATTCTTCCTAGGCAGACTTATCTGTTGTCAACATGTACACGTCTTTGAACCTTGTAGTCATTCTCTTTGCGGCTACTATACTCTATGGGATTTCCAGGTTGCTACAAGTTGGTCGGCGGCCGAAAGATCTTCCGCCTGGACCTCCAACCTTACCGATCCTCGGAAATCTCCATCTGGTCAGGGAGCCTGCGCTATACGATAATATAAGCTTATCTACTTCTTCAGATGCCGAAGGCGAGACCCCACGAGCAGTTCCAAAAATGGGCGCAGGAATACGGGTACACCATCTCAAGTTAACCCTAGCGGAACCCTCGACTAAACACACACAGGCCGATATATTCTCTCATACTCGGAACAAAGACATTTATCATTCTGAATAAGCCTAAAGCCGTGAAGGACCTATTGGATAAGAGGAGCAGCATTTATTCAGATCGGCCTGACATGTACCTGGGCCACGATGTCGTGGGAGACGGGATGAGATTTGTGACAATGGCAAGTTTGGTGTATAGGTCTCCGGGAATGCTGGCTAAAAGTGTCTAGAAATATGGCCCACAGTGGCGATCCGTTCACAAGATGATGCACAATACGCTGAACATCAAAACTGCAGTCGCCTACATACCTTACCAAGACCTGGAAAATAAGGACATGATGCTAGCTTTCTTGGATGAGCCGGAAGAATTTGTCAATCACGTTAGAAGATATACCACTTCCCTCACCACGCAGATGGTCTACGGTTACAGAACGACATCCAAGACCGATCCTCGCCTTGTATCATTCTTCGAGGTTTGTAAAATACCATGAACACGTACTGGAGAAGTCCTAAGCACGTACAGAACTTCGAGAGATGGGGCAAGCTGGTTGGAGCAGCGAGTGGCCAATTGCTGGATGTGTTTCCGCTACTGAGAAAGGTGCCACCTCCTCTCTTGCCCGCCTATCGTGCAGCCTATCAACTCGCTGCTGACGAGGCCGACTTGTACATGAGGAACTGGACCACTGCCAAGAGCAAGATCCTTTCTGGGACATGTCATGTAAGAGTATCATGCTGAAGTTATGCAGGCGGCTGCCACTAACAGTGAACTGTAGCCGTGCTTCAGCTTCGATGTCCTTAAAGCACAGAAAGCCGAAGGCTTTTCAGATAAACAAGCCTCTTACATTTGTGGTTCACTACTGGAAGGAGGCTCTGACACTACATCGGGCACATTGCTGGGATTCATGCATGCCATGATGATGTTTCCACAGGTTCAAAAAACTGCACAGGAACATATTGATCGGGTTGTCGGGCCAGACAGACTTCCGACTCTTGAAGAAGTGGCAGATTTGCCGTACCTCCGTGCAATAGTCAAAGAAACGATACGTTGGATGCCTACCATTATTCTAGGTTCGCCGCACGCGAACATACAGGAAGACTTTTATGAAGGGTATCGCATTCCTAAAGCGTCACTTATTGTCCCCAACGTATGGTCAGTAGCATCTACCTTTGAGTGCTTGTCTTTGTTCATGTCTGCTAATGCGTCAAAGGACTATAAATATGGATCCTGAACGTAATCCTCATCCTCGTGTTTTCGATCCGAACCGTTTCAAAGATGACCACCAGAGTGAGCACGAGTCTGCTACAAATAAAGACGAGAACACGCGCCAGAATTGGATATTTGGCGCCGGTCGTCGACTTTGTCAGGGCATGCATATCGCAGAGCGGTCGCTGCTAATGGGCGTGGCTCGAATGCTGTGGGGATTCAACTTCGAGCGAAAGGAGGACGAAAACGGAAACCCTCTTTCTGTAGACATTGATGATTTTGTGGGAGGAATAGCAGTGCAGCCGGCAGATCTTCACATCAAGATTGTACCGCGATCAAAGGAGCGAGCTGATGTGATTAGGGAGGCTTGGAAAGATGTGGCGCAGAATCTACTTGATCCAGCGACAAAACAGTGGATGGAAGTACCGCCTGGCATGAAGTTCAGTGCTTTAGATGTGGAGAAATAGTCATTACTGGAATGTATATGTCGAAAATCGGTACTTTTTCCTCAGAAGCAATTGAAGACTGAAGTATCCCTTACAACTAAGAGTCTACGACACAAGCTTGTGTACTGACAGGTTTTAAAAGCGCTGCTTTTATACTATCCTAGGGTGTCCAACTCTAAGCCTTGAGTTTTGGTAGTGCTACAAAATGTAGACTTACAGGTTTAATTCGGCATCTAGCCTAAGTCCTACGAAATTAAGTACTAAGTCGAATCTACTCTCTTTAAGCTAACTTATTCTACTACTTAATGCCCTTCAAAAACTGTGTAAATAATAAAGTAATAGTACTTCGCGATCTTGGCTTGCTGGCTATAGATCGTAACACTAGAGACCACTTATTGTTAGAATTGCAATAGCCTTAGCTGCAACTCGTACCGCCCAGGCTTTAGCGTGACTCTCTTCTCTCTTCTCGATACAACTTCTTCTCCTGCACCCGGCATCCTCTTAACACAAACCTCACTCTCATCACCTGGCAACACTAGATACGCCGTCGTACTCGTCGGCACTTTAACCTTCATCCTCACATCGCTTTCCTCCTTCACATACTCCACCTCAATAACGCCATATGGACACTCTACAGTCCCCTCGACCCTCCCAAACTCCGACTTTAACGGCGGCTTTATGGTAAACGTCCTATACGCCTCTGTCTCTGGCTTGACACCCAACACAGCCTCGTAAACCCACTCATAGATTGTTCCCAGCATATCGTGGCATTTGCTTCGACACGCATCCTGCCAAAACTCGTTCAGCGTTGTTTCGCCGCGGCGCAAAAACCGCATATACGAGGGGTGCTCTTCTTGCCGGGCCATTTCAAGGACGATGTCAGGACGGTCGAGGTCGGCGAGCGTGTTCCAGAGGTATTTGAGGCCGATTTCGCCAGCTTGGATGCGGTTGTTTGCGCTGGCGCAGGTGGCGAGAAAGGCTTGTTGGACGTCGGGGATGTGCTCAGAGGGGACGAGGTTGAATTGCAAGGCGAAGGCTTGGGCGATCATGTTGCGGTCATGGGTGGTGCGGTCGTCTCGGGAAGTATAGAAGGCGTAGGGGTAGGTTTTCTTGTCAGTGATCAGGAGGTGCTCGTTGTAGACGCGGTAGATGCGGTCGGCCCATTCGCGCAAGCGTGTCTCCTCTTGTGGCTTATTGAGCTCTCGAGCCATGCCCTCTATGTTGCGGAGGCAGCGGTAGTAGATTGCAGTCTCGATGTTGGCCTGGTTGTTGCCAAAGGCGATGTCTCGACCCCAATCACCCAGGCCGTGCTCGATAAGTCCACCATCTCGTTCTTTAGTCTTAATATACTCCATGTAACGTACGCAAGGATCGAAAAGCCTCTCGAAAACCTCTGTGGAATCGTAGTAGAAGCGGAGGATCTCCGGGAGTAATGCCACCGCGCCGCCCCAGGTAATCGTGTCATGAAGCGGGCCGCACATGTAGCGTATCTCAGGCGCCATGGTTGGACACAGTCCATTGGATTCTTGCGCATCGACAATGTCGTCTAAGATTTTACTGTACAGTGGTTCCACATCACGAATATACTGCGTCGCAGGTGCCAGCAGATGTGTTACCTCAAGCCACCCGAACTTCTCGATTTGAGGGCAATCTGTATGGTAGCTGAATAAATTACTGACAAAGGACCAGTAGCACATATTAATAAGAGCATTGACGTCGTCTTTGTCTGTCTTCACAGAACCGAGTCGACGAGCTGCGGACGATACGTGTCTGCTCACAACCGAGTGCACCACTGGTAAGCTGTTGCCCTCTTGGAGGGAAACGCCTTCGATTTGAATGTAACGAGCGGCAGTAAAACAAAAGTCTGGTTCCCAAGTCTCGACCCCAGTTCCAGCGAGCGTAAGTTTGCAGAAAACCCCTGTTTCAAATTGCTTGAAGAGCGGGTCGGGCATTAACACTTTCCCGTCTTCACCAATCGTTTCGGAAAAGCGTACGATGACTTCAGAGCCAGCAGGCCCACTGACCTGGACCTTTATCATGGTCGTCATGTTCTGACCAAAATCATACATGACGACACCTGGCTCCAATGTCTTTGTAGATTGCGGCTCGAATGTTTCGTGCAAGACCACCGGTGGCTGACTTTGGTACTTTAATTTCCCTCTGGGACCGGTGACAGGCGTTGCTAGTTTCCACTGATCATCTTCGTGAAAGCCTAGCCCATCCCATCCTACCGGGTACGCTCGAAGGTCTTTTGTCTCAGAAGAGTAGATATTGGCTAGGGTGGTCGCACTCTTGCGCACTTTCCAATCCGGTCCAGTGGTGATTACTTCTCGAGTTCCATCTTCATTGAAGATATGCATTTCCAGAAAAAAGCAGAGTTCATTGCCATAGCGGACATATGTATTGTCCTCATAGCATGGCCAGAAGAAGCGATCATCGCCCTGATCACCAGCGTAGAAGCCATTACCGATATGGGCACCCAGTACGTTTTCACCTTGTTTCAGTATATTGGACACATCGTAGGCAACGAATTGCACAGTGCGATGATAGTTGCTCCAGCCCGGATCGAGGACGTGACCATTTGATGCTGAAGCATCGCCGTTGCATACAAAATTGAAGTGGCCCAGTCCCGATGCTAAGACAATCGCGCGAGAGGGTTCCCTCTCCAAACGAATGGACTTCCGCACATACAAAGGTTTGTCTCCATTGTCGCCAATCCAGACGCCCTTCCATCGGTTCGGCTCATCCTCGAACCAAGTGCGAAAGATCAAACTAGTGTGCGGCATGTAAGTTTGGTTCATGCTGTACGGTGGTAATAGCCCTGACGATCGTGGATAAGCTGTAAAGAATTCGTTGGAGGAGCTGATCGATGTATCGCCATTCTGATCCCATACAGTCACCCTCCAGTAGTGGAACGTCGTAGATTCAAATCCCCCCTCTGGTGCGCAGAGGATGTTTCTTTGGCGGTTACTGTTGACCTTTACCGAATTCCAAACCAGAGTATGAAAAGACGGTGATGTGGACACCTCAATGCGGTATGCTGTCTGCTCGCTGTCCTCAAGCTCCGAATGTAACACCCAGAAGAAGCGAATTTCATCGGAATCAATTCCAAGCGTTTCGTGGAAGGCATGTATGCCACAGCGAGTGATCTCGAAACCCATGATGCAGTGTACTCTGTCGACAGGTCGTAATCATTGAGTGGGCAGTCAACGCAGGTCACTCTACTTGAACATTTTGCACGCCCTGGAACGGACGAGATTACGCTAGTTTCGCAGTCGTCATGGCATGTACCGATGCTATCCCGAGTTCTAAGTCAATCCGAGCTGTCTTTAGAAACGGTCTTTGGCTTCGGGTAGCCCACGGCCAAGGAAAATGCTCGCCAGCCAATAACAGGCATGCAAAGCCGGGTCAGATTTTGTTGAGCTTGACGAGACCTGCCGGTAGTGTGAAGAATTCAAGGCAAAGAACCGGCAAACGTTTGACAACAGTCCAATAGCAAATGCGCAAAGCCGATAGGAGGGTATCAGAAGCCAATGAAGGAGGCGCAAAACCGGGGGTCGTATCACTAGACAATGCCATTCCCCTTCTAGTACTGAAGGTCAGTTCGCCGGCCAATGGCAGATATGCAAAGCCGGGTCGCAGATTCTGGGGCTCGGATGATCCCTGGTGGAAGGCGACACCAATCAAGGTATAGCACCGGGGAACCGTCGGTTTAAAGCCGGTAAGGAACCAATAGGAGACGTGCAAAGCCGGCAGGCGATCAGCAGACAGCCAATAGCAAACGTGGAAAGCCGATAGCACTAAAACGGGACGCCACCCCTTACCTTGATCGCTTGCTATGATGCTTCACAGATACTACGAATCCGAAATATGGCTCTTTGCTCGCGCTTAAATTCCCCGAGAAGGAACGCCAAAGGTGAGTTTTGATGGTGTACCACTCCTGACTCGGGCGCGTAAATGGGTGGAGATGACCACTTTCTGCAAAGAACAGGCAATTACTGGCATGTGCGACGCCAAAATCTGAAGCATTTGAGGTAAAACTTGGCTTGAACCGTAGCCCCTGCAGATAGATCCCGACCTCAACTCCCACGGTTTGGTGCGGGGACCCCGCTTAGCACCCGCCAACAATCATCGACGTCGGGCTAACAACGTCTAGGGAATCGGTATAGATTGTACCGAATTGGGCTTTGTGATGTATATATATATATACACTTCAGTGGCATTGCATTGTTAACGACAATCTACCAGTCCACTCCACCCCCGAGCCTCACGATGGGCCTTGCGATCACCGTGTTGTCAGCCTTTTTCCTGGCCATAGGAGGTTTCCTATTCGGCGTAAGTGATGGTGTCTTGTCTATCAAAGTTTGCTAATTCCAGCAAGTATGATTCCGGTATCATTACATCTACTATCGCGCTTCCGACCTTCAAAGAGTACTTCAGTGATCCCGACGACCAGACAGTTGGTGGGATTGTGTCCGCCTTCCAGGGTGGCGCTATCGCTGGCACAATCTTTAATATGCTGTTTGCCGACAAACTCGGTCGTCGCAAGACAATCTTCGTGGGCGCTATAGTCTCGATTGTGGGCAGTACCCTCCAAGCAGGTGCGGTCAACATGGCGATGCTCATCGTTGGACGCTTCATCGGCGGCGTGGCGGTCGGGCAGCTGACATCTACAATCCCTCTGTACGCTGGAGAGCTCTCCGAAGCTAAGCACCGTGGTACCCTGTCTGGACTGCTACAATGGATGCTGAGTTGGGGTTTCTTCGTTGCTCAATGGCTGGGCTATGGGTGCCAATTCAACAGCACCCAGTTCTCGTGGCGCTTCCCACTAGCATTCCAGAATATACCCGGACTTGCCCTCGTTGCTGGCATCTTTTTTCTCCAGGAGTCCCCTCGTTGGCTCATGGAGAAAGATCGTCATGAGGAAGCCATGGCGTCGCTCCAGAAGCTACGAGCAGGCAACGATAGTGAAACTATCGAGCTCGAGTTCCGCGAGATCCGTGACGTCATCATCGCTGATCGTGCTCTCGGAAACCTCACCTGGATGTCTATCATCACAAGGACATCCTGGCGCAAGCGTCTGCTACTAGGATGCGGTGTTCAGGCTTTCGGCCCATTATCTGGAATCAATGTCATCAACTATTACGGCCCCCGAATCTACGAGATCCTTGGCGTATCCGTTCGCGACTCACTTCTCATCATTGGTATCAGTGGTGCCTTGTCCATCGTGTGGTGCAGCATTGGTCTTCTGATTGTCGACCGTGTTGGACGTATTAAGCCTCTGATGATATCTGCCGCGGGTCTAGCAGCAGCTCTGCTCGTCAACGCGATCCAAGGCCAATATTTCAAGCCTGACAACACTGCTCAACTGCGTAGCATGGTTGCCATGAATTTCTTGTTCTCCTTCTTCTACACTCCACTTGGTATCATATCCTGGGTGTACCCCGCTGAGATCTTTCCAGTGGAGATTCGTGCACGCGGCAACGCTATCACAGTAAGTAATTCCGATTTCTTGATTGCCCATACTGACCCAAGGAAAGACCTTCACCAACTGGACCGTGAATCTTGTTTTCGCGCAATTCTCTCCGCAAGCGTTGAGTTCTATCGAATTTAAATACTTCTACGTCTTCTTCGTGCTGAATATCATCGCCTTCCTTTCATATTGGTTCTTCTACCCTGAGACGAAAGGACGTACACTGGAGCAGATGGACGAACTTTTTGGCGACCAGCTGGTGCCTCACGCAATGCAAGATCCTGCCGCTGCAGCTGCGGCTATTGAGAAAGATGAGAAGCTTCACGCAGAGATCCACTCGGTCTCAGCGGCTTAGGTGTCATTCACCTGCCGGCAAGGCTGGGGGAAAATCGTCATGGGAGGTGACTGCAAAGTTACCATCAAGATCCAGCACAAGGATACATGGAGTACAGGGCATTGTTTACATGTGCCAATAATGACAAGCATACGTTGCGACAGGGTATATGCAACAACCAGGCTAGAGCTCTTTCTCTCTTCTACCATATATCATATAGCATCTCTCCGAAGGTATTCTTATTAACAAAAATATTATTTAAGTATTGAGAGCTTTCTTGATGCCGTCCTCTAGCTCAACTATTCGAACTCTATGGTCATCAATGTCGTCCTCACGAATGACAAACATAATGGTTTTTCCATGGCAATACTTGCCGGTCGAGAACTAACTGATTCCTGTTATCTTCACGCTCACTAATGTAATGATGCTAATTGTGAATGACATACGTGACTCGTCTATACAGGGAAATCGACAAGAGTACCGCTGCTTCAAAGCTATTTGAATCGCTGAAGAACAGGTGTTGGAGAAGATCGAATACTCGAAGTAGGCACTTCAGAGCTGCCGCAATACGCGTCGTTCTTCAGTTCCACGCCTGTAAAAGCAACGTCGTCAATTCTAACCGACGGGAAATATGACCTCTTGCTCTGTCCATCGAAATCCGAGAGGCAAACAGACCCTATCCACAGTATACCAGAACTAGCTTGAGGGTAGAAGGTGATCCAATTCCGAAGCATGGGTAATCTTCCGTTCGCGTTCATCGATCTTGGCAAGTTGATAATGATCTCGTTGTTGAACTTAAGAACAAGGTTACAGTCATAAGCGTACGCGTTCCTGAACACGATGTATGAGTAAATGTACGATCATATTTGTTAGAGAACGGAAATACTTACTGCCAAAGGAAGGAAACATCTGTAAAAGGTTAGCCTCGAGTCTAAAGCATTGACAAGTTTACTTACTGTACATGGCAGAAGGATCCAGGCCGGAAATTGTGCGATAGATAGCTGCTTTGGGGCCGACGAGTACGCTGGTCTTGCTTAGTTGATACTCGCCAAGCACTGCGCCTACATTATGCTTACACGTTTCCGTTATTGGTCATATCATCAGAAAGTCCTAACCCGTTGTAGCCATCGTACCGTACTGGGTTCACCGTATTGTACCAATTCTCTTCACTCTGCCATCCAACAATTGGACTTTCTTGGCGTTCATCGAAATCCGCAAAATTACCATTCAGGGCCCGATTAAGGGGCTGAGACTTGATCGAAGAGATCATATTCAATTCTTGACACGTGCAGCGAGGCACCAGCGCGGGGGAGAGCAATTGGATGCCACCAACCAAAATGCCAATGTCGTTGGTCGGACACATGACAGCGAATTCCAGACGAGGGTTTCTCACAGCAGCCCGATACACTACCGCTGGAGATCGAGGGGCCATATAGATGCCTTGGAAAGGTCCATTCCTGTATAGAGCGGTCGAATAATAAAACCCTGAGCAATACTGGCTGATTGGAACATCGTCAATGAAAGCGGTGATGTTGCAACAGCTATTGGAGCCACTGCCAAGTGTTGTCCCACTGTGCAACTAATTAGGTACCTTTCTGCTTAAAGTAACACTTACGATGGGTACAGTACTTACAAAGAATAAAACGTCAAAACGTACTCGGTCCCAACAGTCAAGTCTTGTACAGGCACGGAGACATTAGCAGTTGGCATGACTGCTCTCGTATACACGGGAACATTGTTGTAAGTTGAGCTCGCCATGAGATAGTTACGGGAATCGGGACAATCCTGAGCCCTGTTGCAGGTTGGACTTGGAACAGCTTTACAGTCAGGTTCGATCGAAGAGCTCGCAGACGCTGAGGAATCAGACTTTAACGTGTTTGATTCAATACTGGATGAGATCACTACTTCCGTCGAAAGCAGAGAACTTGCTGTTGTAGTTGTTGGAAGATAGTCCGGCGTTGATGACGATTCGGGCGTCGTGGAAGATTTGAACGTTGTTGTCCAGGATGATATGATCACCCGCGAGGACGCATCTATGCTCGAGCTCGAATCAGAGGCTGTCGTATGCAATTCAGTCGAAGAGTCCCATGACGAAGCTCCAGAGAACGACGCCGATTCAATACTTGAGCTTGATGGCGAAGTAGGAGTCTGGGCCTCGAGTGTAGAAGACAATACTGAAAGGCTAGTTGGCATTATTGTGTTGGTGCTTGAACTAGATGATTGTGGCATCGACTGCGATTCAGCCGAAGAATAAGACGACATCGAAACCTCTGTCGATATCATTGATATAGTGCTCGATGACAAGCTCAACAGTGATGCTTCCATAACAGACACTGAACCCGAATAAATGCTTGAAGTCGAAGAAGAAGAAGAAGAAGTCGGATGTACTTCCACAGACGATGAGACTGAAACAGCAAAGGAAGAAATTGGATCCATGTTTGAGCTTAGTGACAAGCTTGAGACTTGAGACTGTGTAAAAGGCGTAGATACCGTAGTCGGTGTAGAGAATGGAGGCTCCTGAAAAGAAAGCAGGCTTTGTGTCGTGCTTGGGGAGAGCGGATTGCTTTGTGAAATTAAGCCCATGCTCTCGAATGAACTTGAGGAGACGATACTACTGGCGAAGCTTTGCGACGACTGCAGTTCTGGAGAAATTGTAGTTGCTGATGCTGTAGCAGACGAGCTTGATTGCACAGACGACGATAAGATGACAGAATGGGTTGTTATTGGTGATTGTGATAGGCTCGGCTGTGTGGATGTTCCGATAGGAAAAGTCTCGCTTCGGAGCTGAGATGTGCTTGATTGCCGGGTAGTTGCAGATGATGACGCTGTTGATGATGACTTGAGAGTGCTTAATGTTGTGGACCGAGAAAAAGGCAATGATGAGCTTGCGAGAGCTCGTGTAGTTGCAGACGACGTACGCGAGCTCGTCAGCGAGAGCAAAGGCGCATTCTTGCAACTACCACCTTTAGAAAATCCCGCTTGGCAGCCAACGCCGCAATAAGCATCTGTATCTCCGCAATACGACCACTGGCTACAGCAGTTACCATACCTCGAGCCCGAGCACGTCATTCCTCCGGGTGAGGCTCCATAAAGGAAGCCACACCGAGCATTTTGGCTAACTGGTAGAGTTGGACTTGCCAGAGATGATGTCGCAGGCGTGGAGTGTGATACAGTTTTGACTGACGATGGTATTCTGCGCACCGTCCCGGACAAGGTGATGGTTACTCCTGGGTCTAGTGAGAATATGGCCACTACTGAAGTGCAAACAAAGTTCAAACAAACCTTTACATTCTCCGTATCCAGGCAAACATCCCTGACCACAGTAATCATTGGTTGATCCGCACCAGGAATACTGACTGCAACAGTTTCCAAATTTGCTTCCCTGGCATGTTAAACCAAATGAAGGACCACAACGAGCTGATGTACTGATTCTCTGTGCGAAGGCGATCTGTGTGAGGATAGTCAACCAGAGCAGCGAGTGCATCTCGGGCGATATCGAACTGCTGGTTTTGACGAGGTCGCCTTGAAAAGCATGGCTGCTGGGATCGAGTGACTTTATTATGTTCGCTAACAGCGGCAACTCCGAAGGTCCAGATCTGATGCTACATGCTAACGCTAAGAGACGAGGCGGCGTTGACCCAATTCCAGACACAAGCTGAGCATGGCGAAAATTGATTCTCGCTTTGATTATTGTGGAGAGCTAGAATGGGACCGGACCATAAAGGTAGGTGTCTACAGCGCTTGTGTGGTACAGCAGCTAGCAGCAGGCTATCTTCCTTCGTTGCAGTTGTGCGAAAAGTGTGCTGCCTCACTAGATGTTAGCATCCTTTCGGACAGTTTGTTTCGAATGCAGATGCAATCGTCTGTGATGTTCGTGCGGGACACTTTTGTCTTTCGGGATGAATTCCCCTGGCTAGGCTGAACCGGCTAGCGGATGCGCCTGTTGAGGTTAGCCTCGCCACACCCTGCATACCGTGCAGCGCCCCGATGCCGTGCACTAGCCAGAAGGAGAGCCTGGTCGTCGCCATCTCCCGTGAATTACACTCTACTGGCGCACTAGCACCTCAGGATTAGGTGTCCAATGTCCACCAGCTGGATGGAAGAATGCCAGGGAAAGTCGTGTCGAGGTCAAATCGCATTTCTCCACGACGCGGTCTACCTGCAAGATCACACGTTCCACTTTTTCTGGCTACTTCACCACTCCCGCTTCTCTGTCCATGCCACACGGCTCCAATCCATTGCCAGTGCGATGTCCACCAAGTCTCCCGAGTCGGGCGTAGCTGCCCACCTTGAATGCCTCGTTACTCCGACTCGGGCACAGCTCATGAAGGCTGGTGTGGCCGCCAGTAACGAGGAAGCCAAACTGCCCCGAAACGGTGCCTTTTACGCTACTGACTTCTCGTCGTCCTCTGGATTCTGTTCGTGAGACTCTGCGTAACGCGCCCGCGCTCTAGCTGAGCGTAGCCTGGGATCTGGTCTTGTGGCCCGTAGTCAGTATTTTCAAAATCTATCTTCTCCTCCATTGCCAACGCATGAGCCGTCAGGAACTTGACCATCCACTTATCGAACCGGTATGTGTTTTTGCCCATGGAATTTATGCAGTTCCGTTGGAAGACGACGAGACGGTTGATCTAGTAGGCGGAATTAGAAAGGTTGAGGCACATAGGAGACACGAAGGAACGTACCATCAGCTCGATGCTGGACCAGTAACTCCGCAGTTCGATCAGAGATGCCAGATTTGATTCAAGCCCTCTCCGTGAGTTGTCCAGTTCCCATGGGTCGCCGAAGAGATATGTGTGCAGGAGTACTGATGATGACACAATGGTAACATGGCCCACGATATTATAAAGTGCCTTTGCGCCGGGTGTTTCGCGTGAGGCCTTGAGCACATCGCAAATGATCGAGGCATGTCGCTTGCACTCGCGCGCATATCTTTCCCCGTTCGCCGTGCGCGGGCGACGCTGATCGAGGTATTGGTAAAAGACAAGTGTGTAGTAGTGGTGGTAGCCGAGATGAAATGCGATAAATAGGCCTCCCAGATCGCGGCGGATGAATAGGACCAGATTCTCTTTAGAAAAAGAGAGTTCCGAATCCAGGCTAGCATCAAAAGAGATCAGTTCAGCCTCCAGACGCCCTACTGACTCGTCCATGGCATGCTCGTCCCATTGATCAGAATACACCATTTGCCGGTGCAGGTCTTGAACCTTGGCATAAATTTCTACAAGCTTCACCATGTGTGCCCAAAGCCCCGGTGACCACGCTGTATCGGGAACGTCAGGTTCTCCCGACCTCAGCGCTGCAAATACAGCTTCGTTCATCGGTAAACGTCGCTGATAGCTCCTCGATGTCCCAAAACAACGCGAGACGTTCGATCCACCGCTAACCCATGTATCAATGATGAAACATGTCCAATAAATGCGTCTCTTCGTCTCGCTGGTGACACCATCATCACTTGCGTTTGGTCGACCGAGTTCAAGCAGTTGAGCGATTCGACTCGCGAGAACTTCAGATGACATGAGGTTAGCACAACACAGAGAGTGTCAGGAACCCTCCAGTCATCGACCAAGACGGGGGAAAGGGCGTAATTGGGGTTTAGTGATGATGTGACAAGGGGAGGATCGCTTACCTAAATACAGGGACTCACCATCCATGTCACAATCCCCCATGCAATTGTTTCCTACCAGAATGCACGCCTGCAGCGTCTCAACGCTGACTTGCTCAAGAACCTCTTTTAGGGCGTCTCTTGCGCGCGCACGATACCATGCGCCACGAGCACGCACATCAGGCTGTGTTGCAAAACTGCACCAATAGTTTGTCAGATATAAGAAACCTGGAGAGTGTACAACTTTAAGACTTCTTTCCTGGTATACTGACCGTGCCGACATGCCCATCATCGCAAGGAGGACGGGCTTGGAAGCAGTCCCCTCCAAGACGCTTCGCTTGAAGGTATCCTCATGGAAGAGGCTGTGTGGTAGGTTGTGGATGAACTGGAAATAGAGATCTACTAATAAGATCTCCTCCTCGGTTGAGGCTGCCCGACGTGGTTGAGGTGATTGAGGCGGCATAGTCTCCGTCCTAAGAAGCTGCTCATTG
The DNA here is from genome assembly GCA_001644535.1 of Pyrenochaeta sp. DS3sAY3a. NCBI lineage: Eukaryota > Fungi > Ascomycota > Dothideomycetes > Pleosporales > Cucurbitariaceae > Pyrenochaeta > Pyrenochaeta sp. DS3sAY3a. The sequence continues at coordinate 26,976 of KV441639.1, forward strand.
CCGCTACTGGTCTTTGTGCTTCCCGCAGAACAAGGCAGGTTTCGGCGGGTGCATGGAGTGCATGAACCTGCGCCGGAGGTCAGGTCGCAGCGTCGCTTGCCAATCCTGCACTGTGCACAAGCGGTCGCAGGCCTCATTGCGATATGATCGAAGGCGAGCGCGACCAAGTAATTAAGGATTATTTGTATAGTCTTGAGGATAAGTAAATAGGTAGATATAAGCTAATGTAATACAACCCACAGGCAAGTGGCGGACACGAGCAAGCCACGCACCGTGCCAAGACTTCGCTAAAAATCGAAACTAACGTTAGTGTAGAGGAAGAAGCCGGAAGCTTTCTATTCACATGCTCACGCAAGAAGTCTTTAGCATAGTGGGCATGGAGGAACATGGCTTGCGGGAATGCTTCGTTAAACGGCACTTACACGACTTTGTGTATTGATAGAAGGTTTCGCGGTAAAAGAAGGGCACCAGTGGAGATCCAGATCAGATGATACAAGTTTGTGCTTTTATTTGCTCTAAAGGCAATGGGCCTTACATTCATTTTCCCGTCGTTGCTGCGCTCTCCTCGTACGAAACACTCCACGCCACCTCCCGCTTGATAATCATGTCTTGACTACCGTCGCTAGTAATGCTGCCACTACGTCCCTCACGGGGCTCAGCAGGGAAAGAAGTTATCTCTGGATCTTTTGGCCCTGAAACTCCGACGGTACGGGCACTTCTCACACTTCTCGCTGGTCTGTTCTGGACGTGTGGAGAGCCGCGCCTTTTCACACCCTCATGATATTCTCGGTTGTCTGGAATAGACGTTGTGGTAATAACGCGCGCTGTTGAGCGTTGCATAGATCCGAGCGGGTATGCCCCATTGTGAAAGGTACCGGATTTGTAGCCAGAGTGCGCATCCATGTCAATCTCCATGCCAAACCCAGAGTTGAAGGACCGCATAAACGACTTGAGTGTCGGAATTGTCGCCGATAGGAGCGACCAAGAAAGCTCATACTGTTGGTAAATAAGAGCAGGAATAATTGTTCTCGAGACGTTGGTACTACTACTGTACTTGGAAACAAAGTGAAGGTGCACAGCTGCAAAGGCAATGACTGGCAATCTAAAGCCGAAGGCAACAGCGACCTGCAACTTGATATATCTCTTCAACTGAATGGGCCAGATGAACGCTACGGGTAAGAGGACCAAGAGTACTTCAATGAATATGTCGAACGCGGTGATGATCCGCCATCGACTCAGTCGCTCTTGGCATTGGTTGGCTACGCCTTGTCGGAGAAAGTTAGACGGGCTGCATTGAAACGATGTCGCGATAATGGACCCGATAGTCCAGAGAACAGTGAGGAGAATCGTTGCCTGACAGATGATCCAGGACTTCCGCGTCACTTGTATGTCGCGAGTGAAGAGCCGCAACATCAAAGCAGCGACCGAGATTTTTGCTGTCGCGAGGCTTAGGATTTGGAACAATTGCGCTGCAAAAGTTGCCTAAATCTGATATTAACCCATGTACGCGGGACATTGTTTGCGTTTAAATTTACCTTTCCGATGGTCTCAATCTGAACATCGTTGAGGAGATCCATGGGCCCGCCGAGACCGTTTTTCATTGCGATGAACAGCGGGATGACTCCACCCAACTGCAAGAACTATGCATGGTTAGGGAAAGCTCCCATGAGATAACAGTTCACTTACTGTTGCCAATGTGACTGCCACATCGTCTGCACCGTACAGGTTCCATTTGATATGTAATCGAACGATTAAAACTAGTGCGCAGTATATCAAGCACAGAATGGATACTATCCAGAGCTGTCCAGAGACATTTTCATCGGTAATTGGGGCGAAACGATGAGCGCCGTCTGAAGAAATATGGTTCATAATTGCGTAACAAAGTGCATCCCATTACAAGAGAAGAAGCCGTGTCTCCCTTAAGAATCGTATTTGGGCCACCCTCAAACCGGCATGGGATTGCGCGTTACAAGGACTTCCTATCGGCAATGCATGAATGGTCGCACGATTATCCCGTCTTTTCAGGAGAGTACGGACCGAACGATATCAACAGTGTTGTGATTTGATGCCACATTCTAAGGTACAGCTCTAACCCCTTGGCAGGGTTCGCCCTCCGTAGCTTGTTCATTGGATCAGGTACCAGAAGCGATAACGGTGAAGGTTAGCTCTCAGCCACGAACCGCCTGCGTGGGATTTCCAACCGCTTTGAGAATAGTCTGTCCTCGGGTGAACCCAAAGAAAAAGCAAAACCATAAGCAGACACCAACCACACCACCCGGAGAGAAAACCCGGGCAATCTAGGTCCCACGCCGGCTTTTCCATGTGCCGCGTAAGGACCCGTGGGGAAGGGGAACCGTGCCGCCCGCAAGCGAGGATACGGGGTTTCAAGGCGCTGGCTCTTCGATTGAGTCTAGGTACTCAATGGCAGCCTCGCAACCAGCGGACTCTGATTTCCAATTCGTTCAATAGAGACAGGGATCCGACCCGTCGCCTTGACAGTCTGTCACTCGCTCCGCCCTGCTATTTTCAGTCTGGACCCGTCTCTCATGCAATATGAAAAGCCTAGGGCCCCCCGACAGTCTGGTAGACCCTGCTTCATTCTGCAGTGTGGTCAATTCCTCTTATCTCACCAACCTGCCGCGTCGGAAACCACTCCTCGACCCAATCCAACATGGAGGAAACAGTCAAATCGCCTATCGTAGATGGAGCACCGTATGACGCCGAGGGAGAGATTGCGGAAGAACAAGATGGCAAAGGCGCAAACACAAAAGGCTCCTCAGCTGACAGGCAAGCTATGTGGAGGATGGGCAAGGTGCAGGAAATGCGACGTAACTTTCGATTCGTGTCCATCTTCGGTTTCTCCATGATTCTCATGGCGAGCTGGGAAACGATGCTTGGGTACGCTTCTAGTATGCGAAGGCGAAGAAGAATACTGAACTTTGTCTAGCACTTCGACGATTGGCCTCATCGATGGCGGCACTGCTGGATTAATTTGGATGTATCTCATCTGCTGGATAGGATTCATCTTCGTCAACACCTCCATGGCCGAGATGGGTTCCATGGCGCCAACATCTGGTGGACAGTACCACTGGGTCAGCGAATTTGCCCCGCCCCAGAGTCAGAAGTTCCTCAGCTATATGATTGGATGGTGAGTCACAAGACCAGGCCCTGGAATAGCGCTGACGTTTCAGGTTATGTGTTTTGGGTTGGCAGACTGGTGCGGCCAATACTGCATTTTTGGCAGGTTCGCAGATCCAAGGTCTCATCGCACTCAACAACCCAGACTACTCCTTTGAACCATGGCACGGAACTTTGCTCGTCTTCGCGGTGTCAGCATTTAACGTTATTTTCAACACCTTCCTCGTCAAGAAATTGCCATTGATTGAGTCTATCGTCCTGGTAGTCCACGTATTCGGTTTCTTCGCAGTCCTTGTGGTTCTATGGGTCACAGGCCCTGTCGCGGATTCGCATACAACATTCACGACATTTAACGATTATGGCGGATGGAATAACATGGGGTTGGCAACGCTCTCTGGCCTTGTGGCAGTTGTGTTACCTCTTCTTGGAGCTGATGCTGCTGTGCACATGTCTGAGGAACTCCGCGACGCTTCTAAGACACTTCCTAGGAGCATGCTCTGGACGACTTTAATCAATGGCTCCATGGGCTTTGTTATGCTCGTTACCTTTTGCTCTGTCCTAGGCAGCATCGACGACGCTCTTGCATCGCCAACAAAGCAGGCTTATCTCTACGTTTTTTACAATTCTACGCAATCAGTAGCTGGGGCTTCGGCCATGGGTGCACTTGTTATCACCATGGCCATCTTCTGCAACCTCTCAATTACTGCAACATCATCCCGACAGCTCTTCGCTTTTGCGCGCGATCAAGGCGTACCGTTCAGCAAGACTTTTGCCTATGTTAGTATCACTTGCGACCTGTTCATATCTTCATTCTGACCTCTATAGATCCCACCCACATGGGATGTCCCCATCAACTCTATATGCCTTTCATTCGTAGTATCCTGTCTCCTCTCGTTGATCAACCTCGGCTCCACGACTGCCCTTATGAATATTGCATCTTTATCAACAGCCGCAATTCTCGCATCATACATCGTGTCTATTTCCTGTATTACCCTCAAGCGCATCCGTGGGGAGCCACTTCTTCCCTCGAAGTTTAAACTGGGACGTGCGGGGCTTCCAATCAATATTGCATCTATTGTCTTTCTCATATTCGTTTTTGTATTTTCGTTTATGCCTATGGGGCCAAAACCAACACCAGCGGGCATGAATTGGAGCATTCTCATGTTTGGCACTACTATCGTCTTCTCGTTGGTCTATTATTATGTGAAAGGCAGGCACGTATATGCCGGCCCAGTGGCATATGTGCGCAAGTCGGCGTAAACAACATTGATGCATCAAGTATCAAGGGCTCGGAAGATCCATTCCTATAATTTATATGAGCATTTCGGAAGCTTAGCGGAATGGCAGCAGAGACGAATCTACTATACGTGCCTGGTGCGAAAGGCTTTGTCAAACAGACCCCGATGATGTATGGAAACTTAAGGCTGTGCTTTTTTAGACCTTTTCAATCTTGCCAGCAAACATAGTTGAAGAGATCGGCCCGCATAAATGAACCAAGTGTTCCTTACCTGGGGTGAGCTCCCCGTCAGCTACGTAGCGCATCACTCTCAGAGTTGTGATTGGAAAATCTATTCCGAAATATGTTGCCGAGCATGATAGTATTTGCGAATACTAACGCATTAGAGATTGCAGTTATAGTGGTGTCAAGTTGAAATCGAGAATGGTAGTCGACAGATTGGTAGCATTGAAGATGGTCGGCTGGTTTGCGAAGCTCTGGCGACCAGTGATCGAGTGCTCTGCGGGAGATTGTCTCGTGTTCAAGCAAATTCGCGCCCTCTGCTTGCAGTTATAATGACTGATAAGCGTTAAACAGGTTCAAGGCTGGAGGCTACAGAGAGTGACGGTCATATGTCCTATAGATTTGGCCCTTAATCAAGTGCTTCCTTGCCTATGATATTAAAACACAAAACTACTCGTGAACGTAAAAGGGCTATCTGTAGACATATCTATACTCCACCACACTTCTAGATCGTTACATAAACTCCGCGTGTCCGTTAAGCCAATATTCTTCAGGTCCTCCAGTCTGAACAACACAAACTCACGGTACACATTAGCTGTGGCCCTCATACACGCCAACGGCGAGGGGAAACAGCAAGAGCGCCGCCGTCGCGGACTTGCGGGGCACTTGCGCGCAGGCGCCGAGGATATGCTCAACAGCCTGGCGTGTTTCGTCGTCGTTCGCGGCGGAACGGCCCTTCATGTCAGTGAGGAAGATGGACCACGCGCTCCAGAAGACATCTTCGTTGTAAGAGTTGAGACATCGCGAGAGCGGTTTGTTGTGCAGTTGCTGCGAGGCGCTGCCGTGCGCAGGCTGCTGCTTGAAACGCTTGACGAGAAGTGTGAGGTGGCGGCGCAGACGCACCTCGAGACCGTCAACGTCGGATTCAAAGGCGCCAACTCATTCACCCTGTGATGCCATCTTGTCATACAGCCGGAATTTCTTTCTCTTGATCAGGGTACCGAGGGTGTAGAGGATGCTCGCCATAGAGGCCGACATGCCGGAGAACATGCCCAGGTCGCGAAAGTGTAGCAATTCGTTCGACCGCCCGTCTATTTCGCCGAGCGCGTCGCTGTTGCGGTCATGCAACTCGAGGACCGCGCTAAGGTAGTCTGGCACGTTGACCTCGGCGGCGCGCGCGCTGAAGAGGAGCGAGTTTTGGATGAACCCGAGTAGCTTAGTGAGGGAGAGGAAGCTCTCGTCCTCGGCAGGTGTCTTGAAGAGAGCCTGGGAAATAATCACAGCGTATTCGACATAGAGGCTGACGCGGACGCCGTCTTTGCTGGCGATGAAGGCCATGCAGAAGACGAGAACAATCGTCAATATAAGGACCATGTGCTCTGTCCGATGATTGGATAAGCCCGAGGCGTCCGAGGTCAATACATTATCCTGCTCGAGGTCGCTGAGAATAGCCTCTGCTCTCGCTTCTAGAAAGCACCTTGCTGTGTCTTCTGAATCCTTTTGGCCTCGTTTCGCAATGATTTGCGCGAGGTATAACACGGCAATGGAAAGCGTCTGGCTCTTCTCGCACCTGGGCACCATGTATTTCAAGAACGTCTTATCCACCCTCCTGCCAAATGGTGTGAGAGAAGGCGCGATTTGGAGAACAAAGAGTGCCCACAGGCCAAGCAGATATACTCTCTTGTCGAATAGACAATCTCAGACTCAGCGAAGGAGTTGAGAACTCTGTCCATAATGGCATTCGTTATATTGGATGAGACTGCGCCGGTATTGTCAGAGACATCTGGCTCGTCAGTGCTGGTTAGCTCTGGTGCGTTCCAATTTCGGGCAGGGCACCGATCTCAGTCGACGTCACTCCCGCTCGCTCAGTCTCAAGGTAAGGGAAAAGCTCTGCTTTGGGAGGCTCTTGGACTTCCGCATTTTTGAAGCGTAGTGTAACTGCGCCATAACGTTCCTTGACAAGCCCAACTGCGATGGTGATGTCTCTCTTAGAGAGAGAGTCGAGCGGGTGGTGGTCCGTTAATTGTCTGGCTGATGAATCTGTCTCTGGTGCCATTATTGTAAAAGGTTCTTTGCAGAAAGCAAGGATGATGCGGATGGAGATTTTGTGCAGCTTAGGCTCAGGAGCAGCTTGAAGGAGGTCCGGCCGTAATGCGAAAATAGAAGTGTCGATACATTTTAGATGCTGTTGTTGTTGTATAGGATTTTGGAACGATCGGCCGGAGGCCTGAGAAGGCAGAAATGTGTAGTCTAGCTCTGTAAACATTGCAGCTATTATTAAAATACCAACGCATTTAGATTCCTACAGCTCTGCTCTACAACTTTACTATATAGTACTTTCTTGTAGCATGCATGGTTGAGGGTGCATCCAGCTGCGAAGCTTTGAGAAGTGCATGTCGCCCTGCCTTCCTGCTTACAGCCTGTTCCTGAACTTTGATGTTCTGGGCTACCTGTATTTGTACAAACTCCCGCGCCCGGAGGCTTTACCCCACTGCTCTACACGCTATAACACGCTTCACGCTTTAATTCGTATTGCGTATTCGTGTAGCGTGTTCGTGTAACGTGTTCGTCGAAGGTTAACTGTCTACGTATTCATTGTGTCTCTAGGATTTCAATGATGTAACCGAGTTTAAAGATTAAAAGATCCCTAATAAAGAATTCCAACCCTTTAGGCTATTCCGCTCTTTCATAGCTCCATAAGTCAGTTCATCGGATCTCAATTTCCCCCATTCGTTCCTTGTCCCTCGATTAGGAAACGGCGCTATGAAGTCGATTAATGCGCAAGCAATGCTGCTGGCATTATCCATCAGGACTGTACTTTCACAAGAGAGATTCTCGTTCGCTCCCCCAGCACCATTCCCCCGCCCTCCAGCAACTGGTATCGGATGGGAAGATGCCTTCGCCAAAGCTCAACACTTCGTCGCGCAGATGACCCTTGACGAGAAGGCGCAAACCGTAACTGGCAACGAAGGTCCTTGTTCTGGCAATATTCCTCCATTGCCACGCCTAGGCTTTGGAGGTTTATGTTTACAAGATGGTCCGGCCGGATTGGGTCTCAGCAAGACATCGTCGCTACCCGCTGGCGGCACAGTAGCTGCATCGTGGGATCGAGAATTGCTTTACGAACGCGGGTTGCGCATGGGTAAAGAATTCAAGGACAAAGGCCGTCACATCGCTTTGGGTCCTTCCGTTGGACCTCTAGGTCGAAATCTGCGTGATGGTCGAGCCTGGGAAGGCAAGTCTCTTCACAATGCGCTATCACTCGGACTCGTTCTCTAACACAATCACTAGGGTTTTCAACCGATCCATACCTTTCCGGTGCTGCTGTCTATCAGACAGTGCAGGGTATGCAGAAATCAGGTGTTCAATCCTGCATCAAGCGTAGGTACTCGTTCCATTTAATCCTGCATCAAGCGTAGGTACTCGTTCCATTTCTTTTATGCAGGGTGATGGCTGATGGCGTCAAAGATTTTGCTCTCAATGAACAAGAAACGAATCGCGGTGGTATACTAAATGCATACAATGTATATTTGGAAGCCATTTCAGAGAATGTGGACGATAGGACGTTCCATGAGCTTTACTTGTGGCCCTTCGCAGAAGCGGTTCACGCAGGAGCATCATCTTTTATGTGCTCTTACAACCGGATTAACGGGTCCTATGCCTGCCAAAACCCACACGTTCTAAATGCGATTCTCAAAAGCGAACTCGGATTCCAGGGTTTGGTCATGTCAGACTGGGGGGTAAGCCGAAATATATCAATCTAGGGTGGGGTACTGACGCGCAACCAAAGGGCACTCATTCCGGCCTTGCTGCTATTGAATCTGGCTTACATATGAATATGCCAGGTATGCTTTCACCGATTATATAAATGCTGGCTCCTAATTTAGCCAGGCGGCATCGCTATCACTGAACCTACTCCTTCATACTGGGGACAGAACCTCACTATCGCTGTCCAGAACAGCTCGCTGCCCGAATCCACCCTCGACGACATGCTGCACCGAATCCTTGCGCCCTACTTCCACCTCCAGCAGAATGTTGATTATCCTCCGATCGATGGCGAATCTTTCGTCAATCCAACTATCTTTCATCCTCCTTATGCATTCAACTATACAGTTGGACCAAGCTATGTTGACGTTCGCGAACCTGATAGCTATGAATTTTCCAGGAAGGCCGCCGCCAATAGTATGGTCCTTCTAAAAAATGAGAATAACACGTTGCCACTGATGCGGAAGATTTCCAATATAGGACTGCTTGGCAATGCAGGTGGTGAGGTTTCTCCAGGCCCCGTCCAAGTTTTCGGTACCGCAAATCCTTATGGATATGGTAAGTTCACAGAATACAAGTTACCTATCTATACACAATCTGACAGAGTATCAGAAAATGGTATGCTCATCATAGGCGGTGGCAGTGCAACTACTCGTCTGGCCCGTACGCAAACCTACTTTGAGAAGCTTAAAGCTCGCGTTCTTGACGAAAACCCTGCTGCACTTGTCCAGATTATGTCTGACAATAACATACTTGTTCTCCCCCCGAGGGCGGAGTTTGAAGGCGTCACGCTCACACAAGGCAGCGGTCAACTAATTCCGGCACCGGAGGTCTGTATTGTCTTCTTGAAGCTTTGGGCCTCAGAAAATCAGGACAGACTTGATGTGGATCCTGATTGGCAAGGCAGCACTATTGTGGCTAATGTGGCTGCCGTTTGCGCAAATACCGTGGTTGTGGTCGAGAATGCCGTTATCCCGTACATGCCGTGGGCCGACCATCCTAATGTTACTGCTATCTTGTTTGCAGGTCTTGCAGGGGATGAAGCCGGCAACGCGCTCGTGGACATTCTCTACGGAGATGTGAACCCAAGGTATTTCTCATTCATTTAACTATGGACGAGAGAGCTCTGACATTTGACACTAGCGGTCATCTCCCGTTCACCATCTTTCAAAACTCGACAGATTATCCGTGGGATATCACCAACTCCACTGAGTTGTTCACCACCAACGATACCAATGCATGGCAATCCAACTTCACCGAAGGTCTCCTGACTGACTACCGCTTCTACGACTATCATAATAAAACTCCTCGTTATGAGTTCGGGTTCGGTCTCTCGTACACGACGTTCAACTTATCTGATCTCGAGGTCAGCATTGCTGCAAACGCCATAGTCTCGAGATATCCCACATCAACACGAATCATTCCGGGCGGTAATGCTCAGCTGTGGGATGATGTAGTATCAGTTCAGGTCAATACTTGCAATAATGGTAGTGTTGCAGGCTCCGCCGTGCCTCAGATGTACGTCTCTCTGCCTAATCAGCCGGATCCTCACAGCCCAGTCCGTGTACTTCGGGGTTTCGACAAAGTCGCGCTCAGTGCAGGTAGTTGCGCTACCTCAAACATGACGCTCACTAGAAAAGATGTCAGCATTTGGGACGTCGTTGCACAGCAATGGTACATTCCAAGGGGAGATATCGAGATCGCAATCGGTCTTAGCTCGCGAGACTTGCACGTATCCCAAACCATCAAGCTTCTCTAAAGAAAATAGATAGAAATTGTATGTGAAAGGCGAGTTACTTAAGTAGAAAATCAGTGGACAGAAATGTAGTTGCTAGGGAACTTTTACTTTCTTGTCTACAAAGTCTAATCCAACATACAGTAGTGCTCTTCTCTACAAATCCCTGCCTCTTACAGCCTGGCTTTGCTTGTACTGACATGCGAATGACTTGCTCTAACCGAAATACAGAGTACTCTATTCCAACTCTCTCTCCCAAAGTACTTCCACTTAGTATACATATCGAAATGTCGTGACGTTCCCGGAAGCCTCCTCCTCGCGGTTGATCTTCTTGTTTTGTGCCTTAAGGTAGTACCTGAGGATAAGAGCAAAAAGGCAAGCACAGCTGAAGACGCCAATATGTGCACCGAAGGACTTGGCGTAGTACGGACCGTACTTGGCTGGCCAGATGTATGTGCCAGGGATTGAGCCAATGTTGCCCATGGAGTTGACAATCGCAATGGCAGCAGCCTTCTTCGCGCGTGGTTGGGCAAGGGTGTTGGCAGTCCAGGCCAATGCGACGAAGCCTGAAGCATAGCCGGCTACAAATCATTAGTATTCTCTACTATGCATTGTGGTGCGGTCTCGGCTTACTTGTCATAAGGAACATGGCGAAGTATCGCGGTGCGGTAGTCTTGGTGGTTGCAGAAATGATGAAGCCGAGAATTGAGAACAGCGCAGGTATGAGGTAATGGAAAAAGCGCTCCCCGGAACGATCTGCACTCCATGCAACACCGAGTGCAACAAAAAAAGAGTAAACCCAAGGAGGGGCAGTGAGGAGGAGGGTGGTCACTCGGTTGTAACCCAAAGCCTGCGTGATCGTAGGGAAGTAGAAGACGAACTTGAGCGAGTCAGTATATAGAGCAGAAGATCATCGGGTAGACAACTCACCGCAACACCCATGATGGTGGCATGGTAAGTGAGACCAAGAAGCCACACCTTGATGTCTTTGATAGCCATGAGCAGACCTTGCTTGGCTGAGATCGATCCAGCTCCAGTGTTGGTCTCTCCACGGACAAGGCCGAGATCCAGAAGCAATCGACCCTCTGCGATTTCCTTCTCCTTCTCCGACAGCCACCTCGTGGTTCCGGGGTAGTCGGGGAGAATGAAGACGGCAATGCACGCAACTGCGACGGTAATTGCGCCTTCGATGTAGAAAAGCCACCTCCATGCTCGAACGTTCAAGACACCCTCCATGTTGCCGAGAATGCCAGCAGCGATCAGACCGCCGAACGCCGATGAAGCAAGCATACCGGAGTTGAGAAGGGTGATGCGCAGTTGCATCTCCCGGCGAGTGTACCAGCGGGACAAGAAGTAAATGCTCCCCGGGTAGAAGCTCGCTTCCACTACGCCCAAAAAGAATCGGCAGAGGAGGGCTCCAGTGAAGTTCTGTACCGCGCCGGTAGCCGCGCAGATGCCACCCCAGATAGCGACGCAGGAGCAAAAGTACCAGGATGGGCGGCTGATGGTGTTCAGGAACATGTTGGAAGGGATCTGCATGGAGACATATCCAACAATTGTAATTGATAAACACGTCTGGTATTGGATGTCGGTGAGATTAAGGTCGTCTTCCAATCCGCGGAGGCGGGCGTTGGAGAAGTTATTGCGATCGATGAAGTTGAGGATGAACAAGAGGATCATGATGGGGAAGATGCGGATGTCGATCTTGCGCTTGAGAGCCTTCTCCTCATCGGGTTCCCAGGTAGCGACGGGGATTGCCGTGTGCTCACCCATCTTGATATCCTCGGGGGGCGAGGACTCGACGGGCTTGACTTCGTCTGTGCCAGAGAGACGCGAGGAGCGAACGGAAGCCATTTCTACGAAGGGGGGTGGAGGGAGCCAAAAGACTGCCCGAGTGTGGATGAAGGGGATGGGTTACGAGTTTGAAACCTGGTTGATAGCAAGGAGGATGCGAAGCGAGTAAATCGAGCTGAGAAGTGAAGCTGGAAGATGGGCAGCTTAGACGGGACTGTTTTATATTCCAAGTCCGTACTGCGCGTTGCAGAGTGGTGGTGTTGAGGGTGGCATCTTGCACCCAACCAGAGGGAGAGGATTAGCAGGCAAGCCAATCACGGTGGGCAATGGCGAGGCGGGTCGCTAGCGTGCTTTCCCCAGACTCTAGACGAGATACGCGTGCACGTGCACGATCCCTGGAGTTCTCGGTGTTGTCGGCCCCGAACGCTGTGGCGTCCACACGGAGCGCTGGCAGAGCGCTGGCAGAGCAGCACGAGCAGGTGGCAGGGTTCCTCATCCGATGACGACCAAACATGCTGGCACGGCTGGGTAGAAAGCCTGGGCCGTATCCGCTGCCAGCTTGTCAGTGCGGAAATGGGATACCTCCTCTCCTGGTCCTCAGCGCTGACTAGCGGCTGCCGAGGGCTTGAGAGCGCAGGCGGGGGTTGTTCAGACTTGCTATCAAGCTTCCCCACAACGCACTGACGCTCCGTCCGCAGTGCCATCCTCCTTATCGTCGGCGGTCGTGATAACACTTCGCCCTGTACTGATAACCTCATTCTTCTTTGGCTGCTGATAGCCGATAGCGGAGACTACGGCTTCTTCTCTGCCCGTTGCTCTCCTGCCCAACGTGCATCCACTGCGCTCGCTGCACTCGCTGCACTCGCTGATGCGCCCATGGTAACCCGCCACGCCAGGTGTTCGGACCTCCATCGACCAGCTGCCCCTCTCGCCATGCGTAACGGAGCATCTCGACTCGACCAAGACTCCCCGCGACAAGGCCAAGTCCACAAGACCGCCTGTCGCCTCTGTCGGCATCGCAAAGTCAAATGCGACAAGACGTGGCCCTGCCTGAACTGCCAGCAGGCCCAGCACGTGTGCGACTTCCCATCGCCCATCCGCACCGTCAACCGGCCCAAGAAGTCTCAGCGCAAGTCATCGTCTGAACACTCTGGCGACAGTCGGTCAGTGCAGGAGCGCCTTGATCATATCGAAACCCTGCTCTCCCAGGCCATCCCCTTTGCACGTCCTAATTATGACGCGCCGGCCAACCCCAACTTAGCCAAAGAGGTGGCAGAAGAGGAGCCGGCTCTCAACAGTGCATCATTCAAGTCTGGCAGCCGGCCTCGGGGACATCCAGGCTCACCCACATCTCTCGACTCGCCGGGTAGCTCTTCAACGTTCGCTAATAGACCGTCCACGATGAATTCCAGCAACGAGGTGTCAAGAGGTCCTATCAATATAGATCGCTGGGCCCTAGAGACCGAGACGGAGGCGAACCTCGAACTGGTTCCAGACATGTTTCAACCGGCGCCCGACTCGTCTTCGGCCCAGAGAGTTCCCACTGCGGCCGCCGTTGGCACTTCGATTCCGAGCAGCAACGGGAATTCGTCGTCCCTTGAAGGTTTTCCACTGCAATCCTTGGACGGACTTCTTTTGCAATCCAGTGATACGTTCCCTTTGCAAACCAGACATGGCACGGAGTCTCCGCCCCTCGCACAATTATCATATCGACGTATTTATTGGGACGCTTTTGTCCACAATGTAGATCCAATCGTTAGGCTCCTTCATAAGCCGACTGCTGTGAGAGCATTCATGGTCCCAGATGTCAATCACTACAAGACGGAGCCATCCATGGCTGTTATGATACACGGCGTCTGCCTTCTCGCCGCTATCAGTATGCCGACTTCCGAGGTTCGGGTGGCACTTGGATGTGACAAGACGGCTTTGGTGAATTCTCTCAACAAAACAATGGAGGCAGCCCTTACTGCTGCTAATTTTCTTGCTAGCCCATGTCTAGTCACTTTGCAGGGTCTAGTACTTTATCTGTATGCTTTGAAATGCAATGAAGACCCCCGCCTTGTTGCTCTTGGTGGTACCGCGATCAAAGTAGCCGAGCAAATGCGCCTGAACGAGGACGGAGTTGGCTTGGGATATGGACCGCTTGAAGTCGAGCTCCGCAGACGTGTGTGGTGGCAGCTGGTTCTCCTCGGTGACCGGATAGATGACTGCAGCACTAGGCCAGTCCTTCTAAGCTGTCTGTCCGACACCAGGCTTCCGCTCAACATTAATGACGACGAGGTGAGCGAGGCAGAAGACAAGTTTAGCCCTGAGCAAGCGGGTTTCACTGAGTCCAGTTTCTGCCTGATGCAGTACGACATCGTCAGGACCTTCCACAAGATTACCCTCGAACGGGACTACTTGTATGCTATGCAAAAGCCTTCCCACTCAGAGGCAGAGCAGCAAATCGTCACCCTTACACAGACACTGATGGCCAAATATATTCAACGCTTTGACTACGACAAGCCACTCGAAACATTTGTGGCGGATGTCATGTCTATGATCCTCGCAAAACGGCGACTACTGGTCCATACATCGTTGAAGAGTGGCGATCAGGCTAAGGCGCGCACGAAGAATCAACAGGACCGTTTGTTTCTGCTTGGCGTACAAATCCTTGAACTATCCCGAAGCATCCAAACAGACGCACGACTCGAAAGATGGAGGTGGCTGAACGGCACCTACTTTCAATGGAGTGTGACAAGCCTGGTTCTCAGGGAGCTGGCGGTTCGTCCACGCAGCCATATTACAACTCGGGCGTGGCACGTGGTAGATGGTATATTAAACGACTGGCCAGAGAGTACCCAAAACTGCCGCAAGGCTATGGCATTAACGGAACTCATGGCGAGCGCAATATCCAACCTAAGCAACGATCAGAGCTTATGGAACAAGAGGCTAGCAGACCCTTCCATGACACTAGAATACAATCAGCATAGAACCCCGCCTGACCGCAACGATCTCGAACAAGAAAGGATGCAAGCATTCTCGGGGGACATACGGAACGAATTGATTGACGACCAGATCTTTTCGCCTTCGATTTCAGCGACTTTGTTCACACCAGATTTGGTGACGATGAACATGCTCGATTGGAACTGATTCGGTAGCTTGAATAAAAAAGAATCCAAGTTTGATCTCCAGTGAACCGAACTTCATCCCAGCTTTCTGTGCAGGCTGCTCTTGTATATTCAGCGATGCTCACTGTTTTGTGATACTAGGCACCCGCAGCTAGGGGGTAATTGACAGAAAAGAGACGGTACAACACTGACGTGAAATACTTTGTACAGAAGCAGATACTCAGCAACTTGTAAGCGACGGCAGGATGTGTGAGCTCTTAACTGGCTATACCTACCCAACCACTCTCGCAGCGTGATCCTCAGCTGATTTGACACTGGGGACTAAGACTTCTCGGCGTTCTCGGTCTTCTCGGCCTGCACAGCGCCCGTTTCCGGTACTGAGAACTAGCAAATGGTTGGGCGACAGTCGAAGCTCGGAGTATCGAAATGACAGTCGCACAGGCGAGTATGGTCATCTTCCCCGGTGTGATACCCGTCACTTCCTTTGCCACCTAACAGCTGACTATCCCGTAGCTCCGACCATCATACATAATATCTGCTATTATTCTAATGCCTGTGAAATGATCCTCATCTTCAGTGGTACAGGTACCTCCAGCAGCACATCGCAGCGTACTTCATTTCTATATATACCACAATCAAGGTGATCCTTAATTCCCTCAATACCAGCCCGCATCCAACCCTACTATAGCATAATGGCCCCATCCGCAGAATTGATCGTTGCGCCTGCCGATGCCCAGAAGAACGACGGTATTCGTGATCTTAAGGAGATGGATCTCCTGCGCGAGAGTATGGTGAAGAAGCACTCGTATCCCATGTGGAAGGTCTCGAATGTGTACGCAAAGAATAGACCCCATGGAACGGCCGTTCCAGCGGGTTGGAAGTTCGAAGATATTAAAGGTGACTTGATCAAGAGCGGTGAATTGATCCCTGCAAAGGAAGCGCAGCGCCGAGCTGCCATGCTGGTCAACCCGGCGTTTGATGCTCGTAAGCCAAATTACACTTCACAAGAGGCCCATAGTGTACTCACACGATACAGGCACCACAGCATTCACTACCGATACCATCTATGCTGGCTACCAATTAATCCTCCCAGGCGAAATCGCAAGTGCACACCGTCACGTTGCCTTTGCTATGCGATGGGGAATTGAAGGAGACGAGACCTACACATCGGTCGCAGGCCACAAGATGAGCCTTGCCGCCGGAGATTTGATCTTGACCCCATCTTGGGAATGGCATTACCATGGAAACGATGGTACCAAGCCAGGAATCTGGCTCGATTCTCTCGACATTCCTGCCGCCAACTACGCCAAACTCAACTTCTCACAGCCATACCACACACCAAGGGTCCCAGATGCGTAGGTTCTCGTTGGTGGAGAATCCGACCGTTCCAGATGCTAACCTGATACAGCGATTCACCCGAGTCGCCCTTCAAGTTTCCATGGGCTGGGACAAAGGCAATCCTTGACAGGACTAATGACGCTCATGTTACCCATCATTTCAAGTACAAGGACCTTTCGGGCGTGTCACGAACCCTGGGTGCGCAAGCTGAACGCGTCAAGGCGGGCACATCAACCGTGATCAAGTGCGACACTTTCAGCTACGTATACTCCCCTCGCCTCGGTTCTGGTCACAGTACCATAACTCCGCAGCGTCCAGGCAACGAAAAGAACGAAGCCACTGTCATTCACTGGGGGCCCAAAGATGTCTTTGTCGTTCCAGCCTGGAGCGAGGTTGTGCACACCGCTGACGCGGGTGAGGATGCGTATTTGTTCGCGTTCAACGATCGCCCGCAGATGCAGAGCTTGGGTTTCAACAGGGTAATGCTTGAGGATGGCTCGTTTGGTATGACGGAATGGGCGTGATTCTCACCATGTGGATCCATGCACGGGAACATTAGGTCAACCTGGTGGTGGCATTTCTTTACCCAAATTGCTGATGAGTTGATGGATGCGATCATTTAAATCAATAAATAAAGTTCCGTAAATACAAGACACTCACTCGAAGAAAGAGAAGCCTATAGCTTTTTTGTAACTAGCGGGGTTAGTGAAGGCCTTTGACCCACTAAATGAGGCGGGTCCTTGGTATACCGAGTATACGAGGACTGATATATGTCACTACGACTTACAAAAATAAGTTCCGTTATACTACGCTCTCTTCAAACGTGAAGCAGGTGATTTCGCTCGATTGAACGAGTTGTCGGACTAATCTCAAATTAGAGGATCAAAAGTTGCATCTTACCGAACAATCGCGGGTAGGTAGCATGTATTTACTTCTTTATTGAGTCACAAAATGCTGACTGACCTTGCTGGTTAGACTGAAAGAGGTCGCAGGGATTGTATGAGACACTGGTTTATCAAGAATGCGAAGGATACCTTTATTGTCAAGGTACGTGCCGTGCGTGACAAGAGAGGTGGGAGCAGGTGATAGGCCTTGGGCAAGCTTTCGACGCAACATAATTGCATTATTGACTGTACTATTCTATTCGGCCAGAGGATTTACTATTCAAGACTTCATTTTCATTTTAACTGGGAAATAAATTTGATGACTCGCTCACCAAGGTAGTCGTCGTCTAGTCCTACTGCATAAGCCGTTGAAAGATGATTGTGGCCTTTGACGACTTCGAAGCGAGGAAACCGCTTGTACTTTGTCCTGTATGCATCCACAAACAAGAAGTAACCCTGTGCAATCTCATCTGTGTCATATTCTGCGACAAGAAGAAGGAGGTCTCTGGTGCCAAAGGCTTCCGACCCCTGTGACTTGAGAAGCTCCACCGCCGTCAGTGCCATGACTTCGTCTTCTGACTCTGTCCTATGGTACTCCAACATGTTGCCTCTGCGGTGCGCCTTACTGAGGTTATAGTAGAGTGGCGTGCTAAGTAGGACGGCGGCTCTAAGTTTTACATTGGCTTCGTCTAGCCAATGTCCAAGCAGGGTATGTACGACGTGTGTTCCGCCAGCACTGTGACCGATGGCGACGATGTCATCCTTATCTCCACCAAGCTTGGGGAGAAGCTCATTTCCGAGCAATTTCAAGGCCAGAACCACATCCTCTGCTCCGGACGGGTACGCAGCTTCTGGGAGTAACCGGTAGGTCATCAGAGCACAGATGCAATTCCTCTGAGCAAAATAGTAGCCTGGTTTTGGTAAGCTTCAGTGTTCAACAGTAAGAACAAGGCAGTAGGGTTGGGACGCCGTTGTCAAGCCGCGCCAGGAGGATTACTGACCAATGTTGTCATACATTGAGGGCGAAACGCTGCTATCGCCATTGCGGAAACCGCCCGAGTGCAGGAAGATGACGGTATGGAAAGGGGTCTCAGGGCCTTTGCCCTCAATCTTCGGATAGAAGAGCTTGCGTGTTGTCAGCAATAGGGGTCTCAAGACGGGGTTTAGGGAAGAAGAAATGCCAAAAACTCACATCGAAGCGCTGACGATCCGACGGGCCATATTTGACGTTCTTCTGCACCTGTACTCCCCGCGACACTTGGTCAATCTTTATGGCGTGCAATGGCTCGTACATGGCAGTGATCTCGGCAATGATAGCGGGCGAGCCTGAGCCGTTGCCCATCTCAACGATCCTTGCGGCGACAGCGGACGTCATGGTGGGTGAGAAATGGTACGGATTTTGGGAACGCAGAAGCAGTACCTAATCCGCCCAGATATCAGAGAGTAATAACAACCTGAGCAGTGAGCGGCAGCGCGACGCAAGTCGCCAAGTCATGTGACTATCGATGCTGGCTGATGATGCTGATTTGCGCCAAGCCAAGACGGCCCGCAGCCGTGAACGAGGCCAGCACCGACAACGCCGAGAAGTCCGCCTCCAGCCGCGTTCCTTTTCCCGCAATGTTATCCTCTTCCGCACCTGGCGATGCCCTGGAGATGCTGGGCAATCCGCTCCTGGAACTGAGCCGACAGCAACATGGCAGGCCATGGCCAGGCTCTCTACCGGTCCTCATTGTTGGGTGGTGCAGCGGACCCTCCCCGTATATAGCGTGACAGATGCAATTCCTCCATGCCTCCCTGACTGGAACCGCCCCTGCATCCGTGGTGCTACTTCGAGGGACTACAGCATGTTTGCCTACTTTGAAAACAATTACATGTGGTCGTCGGCCGTAAATCTCGCCCTCATGGCCGGCGGCGATTTGGGGCAGATCGACCGCTTTCTCCGCCCGCTAAAATCACAGCCCCCGACGCCAGAAGCATGGTTGCAAGCATGGGTTACGCTCGGAGAACAACAGTCTACTCTGGCAGAAAAGGACATACAACGTCAATTTTTGGCCAGCGCATCGTCTCGCCTCCTCCGCGCCGGTATTTACACATTGACGGGCGAGCGGCAAATGCCACCCGGGCCTGCAAAGCTGGAAGCCTATCACACTGGGTGCGCTGCATTTCGTCGAGGAGCTGCGTTGCTCAACCCACCCCTTGAGAGGGTCGAAATCCCTAGTCCGGATGGCCCTTTACCAGGTTATATGGTTCCACCGCGGAACAACTCGAAGGGACCTGTTCCAACCATCATCTTCTACAACGGGCTTGACTCGACCAGCGAAGTGCTCTATGGTATCATCCGGAATACCTTTGCAGATGTCGGCATTGCCTGCCTGATCGTCGACACGCCCGGAGTCGGCGAAGCAGTACGTCTGCTCGGAATACCATCGAGGAATGACTATGAGGTGCCGACCAAGGCTATCGCAGACTTCCTCGAGACTCGCCCAGACGTTGACACAGCCAGGATAGGCTTGCTGGGTATCAGCCTTGGGGGGTACTACGCGCCGCGTGGGGCATCCTATGAGCCTCGGATCAAAGCGGTGGCGGCCTGGGGAGGCGTCTGGGATTACGGCAGGCTATGGAAAGACAGGTGGGAGGCGAGAACCGATCGAACAAGTGTGCCATTTTGGCAATTACCCTTCGTCATGGGGACGGACGATATGGAGGGTGCGCTACAACGGTTAGCGGGCTTCAAACTCGACGAAGCTCTGCCTAATCTAACTCAACCGTTCTTGATTCTGCATGGCGAGAGAGACACAATTCCTCTTGAGGATGCCAAAGCTGCTCTCGCTGCTGCCGGGTCAAAAGACAAAGAACTCCGATTCTTCTCTGCTGAGGAGGGCGGCTGTGAACACGTTGGGGCTGATGATCCGGAGCCGAGTAGGCTTTTTGTACTTGATTGGTTCTTACAAAAGCTTTGAGTGACTATGTCCTGAATAAATAATTTCTAGATTGAGCTTCTTGTACGTAATGACCATGGTAATTCATTCATTTTATGTGTGATGGTGTGGCTGGTTGCATTGTGCCAATTTATTTTCTCCAGGTGGAAACTTGTTGAAGTTTACGTTCATATCGTCTAGGCATGTCGTGTTGATCTGCTAAAGTGAATGATGCAGCAAGCATGAGCTTCACTGCCCAAGCCACCTGACAACAAGGTTGTAGGCTAAGGGACAAGGACTCGAGGTCATCAGCTTCGCCTGACCAAGCGTGAAAGCTTTACTTTTATCGTGGTGGACGTGATTATTTCCTGATTCTCACGGTCTAAAAGTCAATTTAAAATCAATTTGTTATTAACACCGTATACAGTATTGAAAATTGAATCGAGACTCTACATCTTGCTAACCTCACTTCAAATTATCCTTTCCTCGCGAACTAACAAGATGGCTAATGCACCTTCAATCCCTCAAGTGGAAACCTCCTGAGACGGAAGCGGGACAATACTCTGCTTCATGTGAAGCGGCGTAGTCCCGATCTTGAAAGTAGGCAGATCTTTCGACTGGCCCCAGTTGTGGACGGCATAACCCTGTTTAAGAGACATGCGTACCTCTTCAGATCCACGCACTGCAACCTCCTCAACGTAAGCGTCAACAAATGCAACCTGGTCTTGCTCTCCAGCGCGAACGCGTTTCAGTCCAGCGATGATGTTCAAGACATCTTGTAGCGCATGGTTGAAGCCTTGTGCTCGGTCTATTTTGCCTCCTTAGTATCACTTCGCTTGAAAGAATTCATGATACTCACGGGGTGTCATTGAGTGAGCCGAGTCGCCAGCAAGGATGACCTTGCCGCCACGGTGATCCCACTTCTTCGTCTCCCAGGTTCCGTATCGATCAGTATTGACAAAAGTGTCCTTTGGCATCCATTCAATAACCTGGTTGAATGGAGCAACGAATGTCGGGCCGACCTCTTTGACGATTTGGTAGCGGAGCTCGGGGGAATCTTCTGCGGGATCAATATCCTTCTTCATGCTCAGGAAGACCTGGAACACCCATTCTTCCGGTGGCTGGTTGTCATCAATGTCAAGAGCTATGTAAATTAATACTTTAAAACATGAGTTTAAAATAATTGGGTGGAACTTACGGACGAGGCCAAAGTACGCACCGTTGGGGTGGATTGCGACATTGACCAGTTTCGGCATCTGACTTCTTATGGCTAGGGCCTGCTCCTTGGTATAGCTCATCCAGAAGTTGTTCAAAATGTGTCCTGGCATCATGTTCCACTTTGAATCTTCCTCTTTCTCGAAGAGCAGCTTTCGGATGGCTGAATGGCTACCATCACTACCGATAAGCAAAGTACCTTTGGACTTGGTACCGTCGGAGAATTGGGCTTCGACGCCATCTGGCAGCTCTTTGTAGCCAATCAAATGCTTCTCATACTATGAGGTGCCACCAAATATTAGCAACAAACATAGACTACGACGTAGAGGGATGTGTACCTGAATTGGCAGCAGAGACGCGAGAAGTCCTCGGATTTTGCTGTGGTTAAAGCGCTTGGCCGGCCCTTGCGGAATGTCTCGGACATGTTCGCCTGTTGCGCCATCGAAGATCCTAGAGAATTCCTGTTGGTCGTCGGCCTGACCCTTGAGAACGCGACATGACTTCATGCTCTCGATCACTTCTTCGGGATAGAGCGCAAGGAATTCAACAGCCCAATGAACCGTCACACCCCAATGCCGCTTGGCCTTCGCCTCGGCTCGCCTTTCGAAGATTTCGAAATCAATACCATTCTGCAACGGGTGGTTAGTGATTTACTCCCTGGTAGATCTGGGTCTGAGTATAGGATTACCTTTCGCAGTCCATGGGCAAGCGAACAACCAGTAATACCTTGGGGAGAGGCTTAGCAGATGCAAATTCCAGCCGGGCTGAGGAAGAAGTACCGGTGCCAATGATCAGGACCTTCATATTGTTCCCCATAATGTTATTATTGTAGTAGTATCTAGGTCAAGTTCAGATGAGATTGCTGTGTCCAAATTGCAAGTCAGCTAACTACCTTAGTATCTTTATGTGGACACTTATATGTGAAATCCCCATTGGCTGAAGGCCCTTCACCACAGACCCCTGTCTTGAGCAGGTCGGCTTTTCAGGTGGAGGTTAGCTTATCTCCGGACTTTGAGAGTAGTTTCCGCACTTCTTAGCTAAAAGTTCCCCTCTTCCGCCGTTCGTGGTGTGCAGGAGTGGCGATTCTGGCCTTTAGCAATTGCCTACGCCGAGAACGCCGAGATGCATCATCGGTGATAGCTCAGCAGTCGAGTTCTTAAGACCGGTGCGCTTGATGCACCCTGATCAGAATGCGTCTATCCGCTTTCTGTTCCAGCCATGTACTGTAGCCGCAGCCGTCGATCGACTTGCATCCGCAGCATTGCACTTTGCAGCGGGGACACCCTTGGCCATGTCTTCGCCCCAACAGCTTGCCCGCATTCATTGACTAGTTGAAATAGGCTCTGATGGAGCCTATTCCCCGGCACGATATGTCCTACAATCAAAACACGTACGTGTTTTATCTATAGCTTTGTTTCGATAGATAAAGGTGGAGTCTTAATTTTGTACTAATTTGCCATCATGTTAAAGAAGAGCACTAGCAGGCATCCCTGCTTAGATACCAATTCGCAAAATTTGGCTACTGCTCAATGTTCTGCTGCCTGCATCGCAAGGTGCGTGTGTTACATTATCCAAGAAAGCATCACTTGACTTGGCACATTTGTATTGTATGCAGTATGAATTCTAGTTATATAGCAGTCTTTCCTCTTCTTAGCATAATTTACAACCAGATAAGTGGCAATTTTGGTTGTATAACATGAATTGTAATGCCACGGATCGATGCTCTCCTCTCTTAGATGTTGCAACGACGTCGATTACCATTTCATGGGAGCTGGTTTCAAGCCTCCGCAACAGGGCCTAGAATGTTAGCAAATCTGCTTTCTCTGGCCCTGACCTTCCATTGCACAACGGCGTTCGCGTCTGGGTTTCGGAACTTCTGTGTCCACTGTCCGTTGGTTGCTGGCGCGCCGGGCACGAATCGAATGTCGTATTGCGCTAGTGCAAGAACCATCATGATCTTCTCCACTGCAGATGCGACATGTCTGCCTGGGCAAGCGAACTTACCATGGCTAATGGTTCTGGTCAGTTGAATAGCTCGAAAGCAAAGGGATGCATGGGCACACTTACCCGAAGAGCAAGTTGATCTCGGATGTTGTTACCCATTGCCAGTTATTTTCTTGACCAGGTTCCGCACGCAGTCTGGCATAGCGGAACGCATCAAATAGCTCTGGATTGGGAAGACGATCGGCGTCTTGCTGAATGCCTTGGGCAACAACTGCGACAGATGAGCCCTTGGGGATTACAGTTCCGTCGCTGAGCGTGTATTCAGATTGGGCATATCTCTCAAGCTTTACTGTGTGCCATTTTGTTAACATTCAAGATCAAGAGCGAGGCAGAAAAAGGATCGACGAACCAGCGCTAAGAGGCGAGCACCTGCTAGATTCCCTGATGAAGCTGTCCAATTTGACAAGTTTGATCAGGTTTTCCTTCGTCCATTTTCCATCAGCGACCCCTGAGAAAACCTCGGCGATCTCGTCTCGCAGCTCGTCATGAATTTCTGGATGGCGGCAGAGGTCGTGGATGAGTTCGACCCAGACCACACAAGGTGTGTGAACCCCAGTAACGTTCAGATGCATAGCTTTATAGAGGAGGATTTCGGGATTACGGTTGTTCTCGGGAGTCAGATCAATCATCCATTGGACTTGGAGATCGTTAGCCTAGAGGTCTTTCTAGACTCACGAATCGCAAAGACTTACTGCTGTCTTGAGACTTGATCTTATTCCATTCAGCCAGGCGGCCTTGCGCCTTGTAGAGAGCCTCAGCCTGTAAGCGCTCCTTTATAATAGGCATGAAATACTTTCGCGCCGTTGCTTTTTTTTCTGCAACGTCTGTCCACCAGTACATCGCTAAGGTACGCAGGAATTTTGGATAGTTCCTAACCAGAACGGCGCCTCCGAAAATTGACTTGGAGTAACTAGCCGACCACTTCACGAATTCAGGATCCCTACAAAGCTCCTTGGTGGCCAGCAATCTGTTTGTGACTTGACCAAGCTGGCATGTGATTTAGCATGATACCTCAGACGATCAGTAGGGATGACCAACCATGCCAAAGGACGACTGCCATGTATTCAAGTTCTTCCATTCTGAGAGATGTTAGGGCGAAGAAGGGGCGTGCTTGATCTAATGCCGGAGTCTTACCCTTTGGTTCACCAATCTGTTCGCTGAACACTATTTTAGCCTCATCAACTAGATCCATGAGCTGTGTGTTCAAGGCCGGTGTAAGTGCTCTGGAGACGACTTGAAAGTGAGACTGATCATCTTGCAAAGCAGGATGGAGGGTGTGACTGGTCTGGAAGATAGTGTTCCCGGCGGCCTTGTGGCTAAGTTTGGTGGGTGCAGCCTTGCGGATCTCATCGATGTGTGACGGTGCTACCATGCAAAAGACCTGCTTCGGGGTACGCAAAAGGAAATGCTTTCCTTGCTGATTGTACTATTCGCGATCTGTCAGCTCGAGGCCGCTCCTTGCCATTTGCCCATACGCACCTTCCTGTATCCTTTCATCAATGCGCTGTAGCTGTCCGCTAAGAAGGCTTGGACATCGTCCTTGTCGCCGGGCACGCCGGGCTTGTCGCAAATGCGCAAGAAGGGAACGTTCGGTAGAGGCTGCTTGACCAAAAGTTGCTTGATAAACCAGATTGCAATTGCGCATGACGCCGCAATGGTGAGAGGAACAAGAATCGTCATTTTTATTATCTGCGATGGCTACTCGAGGACGTGAAAGAGGTAGTAGTTTTGCAGATTACTTGGATGAATTTTCGAATGGAAAAAAAGGACCAGTTAAATTTGCCTTGAACGTCAGAAGCCTAGGATTCCATTGACAACCCGTTTCTTGTATTGTTGCTCTAGGTCTATCCGCCTCAATTGATCCGTTCACAAATGTAACGGCTCGTTGTGGAGTAGCCGCTTTAGGGCCTCCGGCGTTCTCGGTGTTGTCGGTCAACTTGTCGCACAACCAAACACGCACGCTTATCTCCAGGAAAAGGTTCCCCCAATCTATCTCCTCACGCCTCGCCTCCCGCATCACGTAGGATCATTGGGTGCTCGGTCCGCGCATTCGGATGGCGGACTAGCCTGGGACTACTTCCGTCGATGGCGGCTCTGTCAGAGTTCACAGCGAAGGATGGGTCCTTCGATGCCCTTTTCGTTTGACCAGAGCCAATCTAAGAAACTTGCATTGTATAAGTAGGCGTTCGGGGACATTTTTTGCTAGTCATCGCCGTATCGCGATACTGGATACTACCTAGGTACGCAGGAGACAGCCAGTTATACACCGAAGAAGGAACCATGGCGTCCCATATCGTTTCCGTCCACAAGCGAACGGATGCACCGCCTGCGGTAAAGACACTCTCGAATCTTGCCATCGTTCCCATCCCGCCGAATAATCCTAGTGTTCACATGCTCTACACGGCAGGCTCTGTCGGCTCGCCAATGCCCACGGAACCTCCAACGCCCTTCCCCAAGGACGACTTCGAACAACAAGCCATCAACTGTTTTCTGAATGTCAAGGCCAGCTTGGCTCTCGGAAATGGCACCCCGCGAGACATTGTCAAGCTGACCTGGTACATTCCCAACTACGAGGCATCGTATAGAGACATTCTCATCAACGCCACCCGCAATTTCTTTGCTGATTACGATGGGCATGCGCCACCGAGCACACTGGTGGGCGTCAAGGATCTGGCCCTACCCTGGTACAAGGCCGAATTAGAAGCCGTGGCAGCAGTAGGAGTCCAGGCTTCCACGTCGAGCTCATGAAGAAGGTCCGGGTCTGCCTAGAGAGCACCATGCGGTGGGATAAACAACCAGGGAAGATATCATGATAATATGCCGTGGAAAACTTATACGATCAGTTGTAGATAGAGCTTGTGGGCAAAATTGAAGAATGTAAATCAGACTCGAACGAGGGCGATATACCTCCACACATTGTAGAACTCACTGGTCATGATGAATTCTCTCCAAGTGCCTTCTTAATACGGAGGTGGGAGTGGTGCATTGGAGTAGTGGTTATACTTTAAAAACAAGGTTGGATTACAAGGATCTCACAAAGTGCGCAAACAAGTATAATCATGTTAAGGATCTATAAATTCCCACAACGGGTTGCTGTATTGCACAATTTCCGACTTGAGAAGTAGATAGCGACTCCCTTTCGGTTTCAAACTAGAGCAGTAACGAGTTGATACGTACCTGTATAACGAGTAGAATGATAACACCTAGCGAATTCGCTTTTCATTCACTAGCTAGACGTATTACAAACTCGCTGACCACCAGGACCACCTAATACTTCAACGAGGAAGCCATCCGCGAAGAAAATATCTGCATTTGCGACTCCCGTGGTGCGGGCCTCCAGTGAAATAGTGTGAGGGCCAGATCCTGTAACGGTGATCTTGCCGGAAATCGTAGTACCAAATGTAACCCAGACGTTGGAAGTTGTAGGAGAGGCATTTCTCACCACCTGTGTATCAAACTTCAATGTGAGCGACCACGGTGCAGCAGTAGTACTCATTGAGCGACGTGGGTTGACTTGGGCGCGAACGTCAATGACTGCACCTTCTGGAATGGCAAGACCATCTTGTGACAGGACCAGTGTGCTGTCGACCGCGCCGGCAGCACCAGACACGGTGGTGCCGACAAATCCATTCCCGGAGGGGTAACCAGCATCACCCCGAACCCCAGAGGCCGAAGAGAATGCAGGACCTTGTGTTACACTCCAGTAGGCCAAGGCACTATTCAAGGTTGTATCGAAGTTGAAATCGGGATTCCTCACAACATTCCCAGACGGTGCAGAGAAGCAAGATGGTGCAGGCGCTGGTGTTGGATTGCATACTGGGTTATTGTCAGGACCAGAGGCAGCAATAACGTAAAAATCGTCAGCTGCGAAAACGGGACCAGTGTAACCTGTTGACTCGATTCTGAGTCTCAGTTGATGGCTGGTTCCTCCAGTAACGACCAAACTCGATGACCCGGTCATAAGCTGATATACTCCGTTGGTTGGAGCGGTATTTGAGAACTTGTCCACTACCACATCATCAAAGTAAAGCGTGAAAACGGTTCCAGCAGGGTTGGTGCTTGGACGAATTGACTTGACGTAACATCCAACATGGATAGTCGTTCCGGGAGCAAGATCATCAATCGTCTGATAAACGTCAAGGGTTACCTGGCTAGAAATGGTGGTTTGGCCCCTGAGTCCATATAAGCCAGACTTTGCCGTGTTGGCGGCGTTGCTGGCCGTGACGATCCATCTATTTGGAGTAGTAGGCGAGTTCGAACCCCAAGGAGATGCGAAAGAACCAGTCTCAAATCCAGGGTCAGTCACATAGTTTGTGGCACGGGAGCTAAAGCATGATGGCAAAGCAGAAGAGCTCGAAGACACTACCAAGGAAGAACTGGAAGACTGAAGTGTTGCAAGTGTTGTTGGCGTAGGCGTGATGATGCTTGATGACTCTGACGTGCTTGAGCTAATATCGGACGAGCTACTCGAGGAAGCAAGTTCCGAGGTAGCTGATAGGGCAACGGATGAGCTAGAGGCAGGCTCAACCGTACTAGAAGAGACAAACGCAGACTCGCTAGAAGATGAGGAGGTTGCCGACACACTAGGAGACGCCTCGATAGTGGACACAATTGACGAAGCAGACGCGGACTCGCTGGAGGAAGACGGACTTGGTGATTCGCTAGAAACTGATGAAGATGCAGCTTCGCTGGCTGATGAGGACACAGATCCACTGGAAGATGGAGTGACCAATTCGCTCGTAGACGATGGGGCCACTGATGCGCTCGAGGACGCTCCTGTGGCCGAAATAGTAGAGGCGGTCGATGCTGGTTCACTAGAGGTTGCAGAATCGCTTGAGAACGACCGTGATACTGAGACACTAGCAGAAGATTCTGATATAGAGGCAATGGAAGACGCGGATGCAGACTCTGTCGATGGAGATGGGGTTGCTGATGCGCTGGATGAAGATTCACTAGCTGGTGCGCTAGAAGGGAATGCTGATGAAGATGCTGGCTCGATCATGATGGTTGAGCTGGCAGAGACAGGCTCTGATGAGGATGAAGATTCACTGGCGGATGCGCTGGAAGAAGCGATTGAGGAAGATGTTGACTCAATCACGCTGGTTGAGCTGACGGAAGCCGAAGGCTCTGGTGAGGATGAACTCGCGCTTGCTGAAGAGGACGCCGAAGTTGATAAATTAGGAGTTGACGCTGATGAGCTCTCGAGGCTTGAGGATGCAGCTGACGATGAAGCTGAAGAGGTAATCAGGGCTGATGGGCTCGCGAGGCTTGAAGAGTCACTCGACGACACAATTTCGGAAGAGCTAGCGGCGCTTGAGCTCTCGAGACTCGCTGAAGCAGTCGACGACCCCATAGCGTCGGTAGTGGTGGAAGGAGGTGGAGATATCGCTGAAGAGATTGCCGATGAGCTACTTGAGGACACCAAAGGAGCAGCCGAAGAGGTTGCTGATGAGGAAGTCGGGGATATTACTACAGACGAGCTAGAGTAAACGGACGATGCAATCGAAGAGCTGAAATCCGTCGATGCAGCCGTAGTTGAAGAGCTTGCACGAGTCGAAGTGCTGGCCGAGGAGGGTACCATTGATGATGATGTTGATGCGACGATCGAGGATGAGCTTACCCTAGTCGAAGAAGAGGACAAGACACTCGAGGATCGGCTGATGGATGATGATGTCGAGGATGACCGGACCGATGAAGACATGCCATTGCAGTTTCCAAATCCTGGCTGGCAGCCGGTTCCGCAGTATGCTGAGGTAGAGCCACTATACAAACGGACTTAGCCTTGTCCAAATTCCTAACGGTTTATGACATGTTCCACTTACCAATATGAGTATTGGCTACAGCAGTTGCCGAATTGACTCCCCAAACAGCTGAATCCACCCGTCGCCCCGAAGAGGTAACCACATCGAGCATTTGTGGAGACCTTGATGGTAGAAGAGGCAGCAGGTGCTGATGAAGTACGGGTGTTTGATGGGACAGCGGAGGTTGACCGAATACTAGTAGACGAGCGTGTACTAGTACGAACGCTGACTGAGCGCACTGAAGACGAAGCAGCAACTGAGCAAGCACCGTAACCGGGATTACAACCAGTGCCGCAATAAGCTAGCGATCATACGTTAGCAGATGCTTTAGACTGAGGAGACACGCAGAGCGTCACTAACCTGAGGTGCTCCCACACCAACCATATCTGAACGCGGTATCGTCAGTCTTGATTCGCACCTCTGGTAGATTAATAGTAAACTGACTGTGAACAACAATTGCCGAAGGAAGATCCCCTACAAACACGACCTCCGTTTGCTAAACCACAACGACCACTTGTGCTCACTCTTTGAGCGGACACAGCTGCCAGGGCAGTAAGTGCCCAAAGGAAGACCGACCGCATTCTTGTTCCGCGCTCGAATTAATTAGTGAATTAGATGTAGTTATAACTACCAAGAACGAATGAATTGCCTCGGCCTAGAACGAGTGATAGCACCGAAGGACAGTTGGGAAGAGGGCCCAGGAAAGGTCTGGTGGAAAAGAAGAGCAGCATCCATTTTGCATCTGTACGATTCAAACCCCTCGCTTGACCCTGAGGATGTGCAATCACGATTCGCGGAAAACGATCAAAATAGCGGAGAGAAGCTCCGATTCAGCTCTGGATCTACCATGTAGGGCCGATGGCGTTGTTCATATTCGGTACCCGCAGAAGATGTGGCGCTGGACATCCCTGTCTTGTGGACCCTGCCCGACCCATCTGGGTAACGCGGCGTCTGAAAGTGCGGGAGAATCATTGAAGATCTGGGCGGCTTGGCAAGGGGCATCTTGGGCATCGGAATTTCGCTTGAGGAACAGATCTGGACTCTGATCGCTCTAGGTCGACGGAGGCCGAGTGTGTCGTTATCGCGACCTTCCAACCGTGGTGGCTTGGGCCAAGCTACCGAGGCCTTGCGCTCAATACACATAAAGGATTTTCGTGTCAAGCACCAAGGTACCTACGGAGTACTATGTAGGTAGATAGAATAGACTTGCAGCAGAACACTTACTACCCACAAGAGAGGAGGTGCAAAGTTACACCTCGGATGTTGTCGCATGGGTTAGTTGTTTCGTCCAGCGCAATAATGACCAGTTCGTCTCTCAGTAGTGAACATCCATGGACCTCTCAATAGTGAAAATCCATGGACCGTAATCACCACGCTACTTTCGGCGTATCGCAGAACGACCGAAGCAACAATGACCTGTTTTCTTTCTTGATTGTATAAAATTCCACGCGATTTCCGGTGTATTTCTTGCGTAACTACATACATCACCGCTTTTTCTTCTCCTTAAGATTACTCCCAAACACATTCAACTGCGCCCGACTCCCCCTCTCCACAGGCCGTGCATCCGGATCCCGATTCTTCTCTCTCTCCTCCTTCCTTGCCTTGCGATCATTCCAGCGCTCACGCCACGACCGGTCTTTCAGCCGCTTATCTTCTTCGCGCTGCGCGGGTGTCACGGGCGCACACACAGCGTTGATTCTCGCTGCGACGGCCTCGTCGTTTGCTGGTTTTGGCGTTGGGGCCTTGGTCTGCCAGAATGGCGGGGGCAGGTTTTTGATGTAGTCGTCGTAAGATTCGTTGGCGGCTTGTGGTTGCTGAGATGGTTGTTGTTCTGGGGGGGCTGGTGGGTCTTTTTGGGTTGCAGGGTTCACGGCATTGCCGAGGTCGGAGGGGGCAACTGCGGGCTCCTCTTTGAGGTTGGCGGAGAGGTTGTGGGTATTCTCAGACATCTTAGAGTATTTCACGAAGAGTGTAGGTGGAGAGATTATCGCGCGAGGGCATTTGAGTAGACGGAGGCGTTCTGCGAGCCACTTTGTTGGAAGGATGCTTGGAGCGGGGCTGCCTTGTGAAGTCTCACACGAGCGTAGGTAAGCTGTACGCCTAATGGTCCGTACTTCTAGACGAACAGGGCAATTCGCTCGCATTCAAAATGAGCTTGATCAAGATGCGAACTCAGCTGTTTTATCTTCCGGTAAAACAAACATAAAGTTTAGTAATATTAATTGTCAAGAAAATACGGGTTTACCAGTTCACTATCTAAGAGAGATAATTCCATGAGGTCTAAACAACGACGAATGGAGTCATTGTGAAATCATCCAGGTAAATGTTTGACCCAGTTCCGGTATCATCAGAACCGACATTGCAAAAGGCAAGAACATTAAGATTGCGTACAGGTGGCGAAACACTCGAAAAACTAACTGTGCCAGAGAATGGAGTGTAAGTGACTGAAGGTCTCCGCGAGGTGAAGATGGCGACGTTATCAATGAATACTGATACATCGCAAGGGAGATTGGGGTTGTCTTGTCGGGCGAATATTTGTATCCGGTAGGAGGTGCTGGGAGTAATTGTGATGACCTGGCTGAGTCGGAATTGAAAGAAAGTACTTCCTTCGTCATCAGTAATGCCTACACCCCGGAACGAATATGATCCAGTATTCGGGCTGCCAAGAAAGCGGCCTGTATTAGTTGTGTCGAGCTGATCGAATGCTTCCAGTGTCCAGCCAGTAGCCGTACGACCAGCTCCAAGCTCAAAACTAGGGTTTAGGACAATTTGAATTGGGCTGCCAATGGGAGTTGCGGAAGAAGATGTGGCGGATGGAGCCGCGCTTGAAGATGGGACAACGCTGGAGCTTACGCTTTCGGTTGAGATGGCAATTAAACTGGACAGAATAGTTGAAGAAGCCGGGCTGGATAGAATAGCTGACGAAACTGAGCTGGACAGTTCTGTGGATGAAGCTGAGCTTGACACAATAGTTGAAGATGCCGAGCTGGATAGAATCGTTGAAGAGGCTGAGCTGGACAAAACAGTTGACGAATCCGAGCTGGAAGAAGCAGCGCTTGACGAGACAATCGAGGAAGTATGGCTGGACAATGAAGATGCCTGCGTAGAGCTTACTGCGGCCGAAGAAGTACGACTGGAGGATCGAGATGATGACGAAATACTCGAGACTCGGCGCGTGGACGATGACTGCACTGGGGCTGCGTTGCAGACACCGTATCCCTTCTGGCATGAAGAAGCAGCACAGTAAGCATCAGTGCTGCCACACTGTTCCAGGTTAGCTAGGTCTAGGTACGTCTCCAGGTTTACGAACATAAGAGTATTGGCTACAACAGTTACCCCCTGCACTTCCAGCACATGTGCGCCCTCCAAATGAAGGGCCGCATCGCGCGTTAGTCGAGATTGCCTGCGAGGACGTTGGAAGACTGGAGCTTGTGCGGGAAGGACTGGTGGAGACGATCAAGGTGGATGATCGCGAACTTGATGGGACTCTGGTTGAACTTGATGATAGTCTTGCTGAACTCGAACTTGCGCCAGAGTTGGTACAACTACCAAAGCCAGATTGACACCCAGTTCCACAGTATGCCGAGGTGGAGCCGCAGTACGAGTACCTGATGGATGTTACTCTTGCCATGAAGATTGTCTTTCGATGTCTTGCTTACTGGCTACAGCAGTCGCCGTACTTGGAACCCTTGCACGTGAAGCCCCCCGTTGCACCGTTCAAGTACCCACAGCGGGCGTTGGTGGAGATCTGGGACGACGCACGCTGTGGGAAAGCTGCGCCTTGGACGACGGCAACAGCGATGGAAACTGTGAGCAAAACATGGTGAAGCATGTTGAATTCCAACGCCGGGTGAGAATCAGAGGCGAACTCGGGACAAAGTCGTGACAGGAGTTTCAAACATGGGAGTGCGGTCTACTAGGTCTTTATTGTGCTGCGCCCACCAAAGCCACTATTGTTCATCGTTATTTCAACCGCCTGCGGATTGTGTCGATCTAGAGCTGACATTTAGCGATCTCTGATGCTACTTTTGCAAGTGCTTGTGCGCACATGCCCTGGGGAGATCTCGACCATACCGGTATCGATTTGGCGCTATTTAGATTTAGCATCGAAGCCTTGCCGACATGTCATGGCTAGCGTTGAGGCTGAGAACAGCCAATGATGGTGCGGAGACTAGCCAGGATTAGCTAGAGCGTAGAACGCCACAATGAGCTTGACGAGAAGGGTTGATTTTATCGCCCCTTTCGGAGCGCGAGGCTGGCTGGGCTTTTTGCTCTACAATCGGGCCATGAATCTGCCGCAGCAAGGTGCGATGCAGTGTGGTCAAAATGGAGAGCCGGGAGCTGACGTTGGTGTCGAAGGCCCTTGTCGCAAGCCTTGCAGTTTGAAAGCATGCGTGGGACGGCGTTGATATTTGCGCGAATGTTTGGGAACGTGGTGTTGGTACTCGAGCGCGGGCGGGGCGGAGTGCCAAGAGCTGGCGCTCGGGCCAACATGGTCGTTGCCTAGACCTCGACCTGGCTCACCTCACTCACTCTCCACCTCCGTCCTCAACCTCCATCCTCAACTCCACCCTCAACCTCCACCCTCAACCTCCATCTTCGACCTGCATCTCGACTGCAACTCGACCCCGCGCGCGCGCGATTGTCGTCGACTGTCAGCCGCTAAACCGGCCGTCTGGCGCCTTGCCCCAGTACGCTATCCTTATTGCAAGGCCTAGGACACAGCGGATCTTCTGATTCGCGCATCTTGGGGGCGATACTCCAGCAATCCACAGGCAGTCGGGCTTAGCGGTCCACAGGCTGGCGGCAGTTGCTGCCGCGGCGGCGACAGAGTCAGGGCTGCTCTTTGCGACCGACGCGAAAGCCCGGGCGGGTGGGCGCCCTTTGCCGCTGCAACTTTGGTTGCTCGTCGCAAAGGGGGTATAGAGGTGAGTACAAACCTGCTGTAGAGGCAACTAATCCTCGGCCATAGAGGGAATCAATACAATGGTGCTTAATCTCGTTCGCAACGAAGGCGTGCCCGCCTTGGCCTATTCTCTCCATGATGCATCTGTGCTGTGGCCGTGTTCTCTGAAGATACTGCATTCGGGCCTGCAGTTTGTCGTGTCGCTCGAGCACAGCATCTCAATCCCGGGTGTTGACCACAAGCAGCTTGTTATCCATCGCTATGAAGGTGACAATATGATGCCCGGCAACATATTGCTCCGGAATGTTGATGTCCCTCTCTCGGATCAATCGTTGCGAAACATTGCACGCCATGGCCAACCTCGACCCCGCACACTATTTCTGACGCTGAAATCTCCATGTTCAGTATGGTACCCGCATAGTTTTGGCAAGGAAGTGTCCAGCATCCACACACGTTTCCACGACCTCCTAGCGTGGGCCAGGGCGACAGAAGTGTGCATCTTGTTCGACACTAATTGGCTTGGAATAAACAACCTCTCGCACCTTGAGAGCGCTGTCGAGGGTTCTCAGCAGCTCACTGGGCTTCCCGTCCTCCCGCAGTTCGCCCGTTTATATCAACAGGCAGACTGGTCAGTTCTCAACTTGGTCCGGGATGCCAGCTGTGAAGCGCTGCCTTCCATTGAGGACGCGGTCCATGACGCCCCGCCTCCATATGTCCATGTGTCTAGCAAGCGCGCGAGAAAGAGTAAGTCTTCCGGTTTGATACTACACTAACATCTTGCTTACCCGCATCCCTAGATCGCACCAGCTTGACACCCGACTCCGACTCTCCTCTCCCGAAGCGCCTCTTCCAAGACGCTCAATGCGCACCCTCGTCAACAGAGCGCGCCACTTCCCCGTTGTCGTCTGGGTCAAACCCGAGGGCCCCATCCACCGCAACCGCACAAGTGGACGTGCTTCAAGACATTGTTACATCCGCCGTCGAGAAAGTTCTCCCAGATATGCTGCGAGCACAAGTTCCAGAAATTCTTCGCGAATTGCTTGCTGGAGCCTCGTCACCATCTTTGTCACCAAGACCCCACTCCGTCCAGATCACAGATGCCCTCAACGACCCTCCGAGCCACAAACCCATACCCACACCCGCAGCAGCTTTCCGAGCCATTATCAGCACACATGCCGAAACCCACATTCAACGAATATTGACGGACGCCGTCGATCGAGCCTCCGAACTTCATGACACGGCTGGCGTCGAGTTTGACGAATACCTCGATGACACCCGGCTTGAATTCGCCGCACTCAAAGAAGACAACATAGCCGCCTTCAATAGCGATTGCAATGACAAGCTGGACGAGTTCAAAGACCGTCTAGTGGAGGAAAAGGACGAGGCAGAAATAGAGTTGGAGGAACGTGCTGACAAGGTAGTCCTCAAGACCTTGGATGTGTTGGGTACGGTGGATAACGTCGTGTGCTGGAGATGCAAGTGCAAGTGCCTTCATGGTGCTAAGGACAGGCAGAGCGAGTGGGAGCAAGGACGGAGGTCGAGGTCTTTACCCCTTTGAAGACGGAGGAAGCGGATGGCGAATGAGGAACGAGTGAATGAATCTTAACGGTAGTCTGTTTATGACTTTATGACAATCTACTCTGGATACGGCCTGTTTTCAGGTAATGAAGAAGTTTCCAAGCAGGCTCAGCGCCTCCTCATCTTTGCACGTCCAATGGAATCTACTCAAGTGCATGTGACATTTGTTGGTGAATTCATGACGATCTAACGTCTTTCACTGCCCAGCGGGACACACTGTGCGGAACACTTTGTCATCGTACACTCCCAACATTGCTATCAGGCATGAAATCAGACATTCTAGGCACCATTACTATTTTGTTGCCACTCTCAATCTACTATGCCCCATGCCAATTTGTAACAGATTTTGTCAAGGTTTAAGTCATGATGTTGATTATTTCATCGGCGCCATCAAAATACGCCGGTTTTAGAAAAAGGAGTTCGTCCTGGCATTGCCTTCTTCTTCTGCGCTCTTACAGATCACGGCGGGGTCTCTAAAACTACGCCTAATGACCGTGCTCGTGGGCGTCAATCTATCGAGCAAAAGGCTTGTGCACGCGAAGTCAAGATTGCTATAAAGACGAAGTAACTCTGATTCAGTTCCTAACACTAGGTGACTCGTAATGTGTCCGGCCACTGCGAAGCCAAAGGGACATTATCCTTAATATAACCTGTTCTTAGGCTATGAAGATCTTTCTAAGCAGGTTCAGCGCCTTCCTCCTACAAAGGTGTGCACCTCCAATGGCATCGAACTGACGTCCAGGTGACATTCAACTTCTGACCCGAACTCCTTGGGTCCCTACCGCTTTGAAAGAGCAGGGTGTGGTGGCGCATGAGAAATGGATGACTTTAACTGCAGTTTGTTAATGAATTTATGAAGATTTACAACCTGTTGTAGATGACGAAGATGCTTCCAAGCGGCTTCAGGGTTTACTCTGTTTGCGCGCCCAATGGCATCTATTTGAAGAAGTGCCACTTATGCCGCTGCTAGTGCCGCTATGGTCCAATGAGGGCTATCCTCGGGGCGTTGGGCTCGCATTTGATTGGCCATGTCAAGCCTCGGTATGGACATGGCAGGGTTCTGATCGAGATTGTTGTCTCTGTTTGAGATCTCGATTTAGCAGGAACATCGCCAAAATCAAGCTTGGCCCCCTCGCGCCTGCCCGGCCCGGCTTTTGCCCCCAACCTGTTTCCTGTGCCGCATTTCCATGAATCCCATCCCCTCAAACTGGATCTCCATGTTGGCTCTGCTTCACAACAAAGGATGTATTTCCCCAAAGCAGACGCCGCGGTTTTGTCTTCAAGGCTTGCTCCACCTCCATCATACCCGGATGACGTAGGACCAATCTTCGACCCACACAACGCGCACATTCCATGCCTACCATGGTCTTTCAATACACACGAGCGCAATTACCCTCCTCAGAGGGACGCCTTTGCGCCTGCGATAATACCCAAGAATCAGCTACGCAGCGCAGAGCGTTATCTGCGCGCTTGCCTAGCCAGGAATGAGAGACTTCGACTATCTATGCTTTGGTACTATACGCGCGACATTTTCCAAGAACCCGAGTTTCTTTCAGGACTGCAAGAAAAAGTATGCATCGCTCAGGAATCCATCGGTTGGGAGTGTGCTATCGTCGGCATTCTAGATGTCAACTTCTACACACGACTCGCTGCGGTTGGTACGCCGCTTGGAATCCTGCCACGAGGTGAAACTCTTTGTGGGCATTTGGTCGCCCAACCTCCCGGGGTATGGAAGCCATTCAGACTCTCGGGATGCGGATTTGCTAACATTTTCAGAATGTCTTCATGTTACCAGACATGCTTGAAGACTGGAGATTCGAAAAATCTCCCTATGTCGAGTTTGGCGGCCTCCGCGCATATGCTGGTGCACCGCTCCGACTGCAGAACGAAACTGGTGACACTGTGTGCCTCGGAACCATCTGTGTAGCCTCTCCTTCACGTCGCGAGCCGTTAACAAAGGCGCAACAAACCACACTAGTTCGTTTAGCCGATTGGATTGTTGCAGATATTATCCAGCTTACAAGAGCGCGACGTCAACGAGAAAGACGCAGAATGGTTGACATGTTAGCGGCGGCCAATGACGAGACAGACGATACCGTCTCTGAGGAGCCTATGACGCGCTTACTCCAGAAGGTATACCCTGGCGCCGTGATCAGTCTGCAAACATGCAAGGCTGGCCATGTGGAGTTTGAGGGGCGTGACCCGGTATTGTTATCGGACTTCTCCAGCCATGTGTGGGAGGATACGGATCATATCGACGACTTCATTTCCAAGTCAAACCACTTGGAGCTTCCGACTGATACAGTAGTCCGCGCAATTGCTGTACCATGTGAGAGTGTTTCAGGACATTCTTATCTCATCGTTGGATCCAAGGACTTCCGACAGGTCTTTGATGATATTGATGCATGGTTCGTAGAAACGTGTGCAGGCATTATATCCCAGATGTGGCATAAGCGGCTTCTTGGAGAAGTTATGGCCGCTAAAGAGAAATTCTTGCGCGGATTCTCTCACCAATTGCGCACCCCCGTGCATGGCATTTTAGGTTCTGTAGAGTTGTTGGCCGAAGACATCAAGGCACGAAGATTGGATGGCGCAGCATTTAAATCCATGGCATCGCTCCAAACGAGTGCGATCACCAAGACCGATGAAAACTACGGAGTCTACCTCGACACAATCAAGAGAGCCGGACGGGACTTGGTATCGATCATAAACAGTATGATAACGCTCAACAGATGGGCCGATGTCGCCATAACAGATCGACAGTACGCAGCATGTACGACCTACGAGCTTGAAGCTGAACTGGTCGCTAGCGTCCAGAAGCTGACCTCAGGCGATGCGCGCTACAACGCCTCTGTCTTTGTCAACCACAATCTTCCGTCAAACCCTTGCAGTTTCCGAACGGACATTGCATTGCTACGAGACAGTCTGCTTCCCGTTATCACCAACGCCATCCAAAGCACTCCAGAAGGCTCAGTCGTAATCTCCATATCAGTCCGTCCAGATTCCAAAGAGCTCATCGTGGATATTGAGGATACAGGTGTTGGGATTCCTGTCCAGGATCAAGAACGAATTTTCGGGCTTTACGAGCAGGTCAACGCATACTCGACCGGTGCCGGCCTAGGGCTGACGCTGGCGTCAAGATTTGCAGCCTTGCTCAAGGGTTCAATCGAGCTGGTCTCGTCTGAAGTTGGTCGGGGATCACACTTTAGAGCTACCTTTCGAGAAGTAGAACTGAAGTCTCCAGAATCGATTTGTCAGTACTTGCCAGCACTCACGCAATCAGAGACCATATCACGGCATTTCCATCTTGTTCCGTCGAAACCGAATGCTTTGTCCTTGAGTGATCTCTTCGCCAGATCTCTGACCTGCTACGGCTTCGTTGCGACGAACGACATAAAAGACGCCCTCATCATTCTCGACTATGTGGATGATCTGGAGCAGCACCGCGCCATGATTGCCAAGTTACCGTCAAACAAAGTCGTGCTCTGTCCAGTCCCGTTCCCAGATGGAGAGCGTCATTTCGATACCATTCCTACAAATGTTGTCTATGTACATGGGCCTTTCGGCGCTCGAACGCTGAGTGCAGCACTTGACCGCGCCGAAAAAGTTATGTCGCTGTTTGATCAAACGGTTGCACTCCGGGCAAAGGAGAATCTTGTTGTGCTTCCAAAACTCAGCTGTAATGCAAGCAATGACCGACCTCAGCATGAAGATGTAGCTCGGAGAAAGATGCCAGTCCTCAGTCTCGTCGCTGACCCAGGCGCGGACCAGAACTCTCAAGCAAACCACCCGATGGCCAAATTCTGGCCATTCAAGCAACGCGAACTGCCTACACCGCCAGCAGAAGAAAGCCCTGACGATTTTACCTTACGTAGCCTCACGACACCCACGAACAGGGATGCTGACGACGTTCAACTCCCCGAACTGGAATACATTTTGACCGGCCACTCACCTGCCTCCCATCCTACTGCTCTGCTGGTTGATGACAATGCCATAAATCTGCGAGTACTGCAGATGTATTGCAAGAAGCGCGGTTTGCCATACGTTTGTGCAAGAGACGGCCTAGAGGCTGTCTCCGTATTTCAGAGTCGTCAAGAACGAGCGGCGACGGAGAAAAATGTGCCAAGAATCCAACTTATTCTTATGGATCTCCAAATGCCAAAATGTGACGGCATTGAAGCCACAAGACGGATACGGCAGCTGGAGAAGGAGAACAATTGGGGGAAGAGCGTCGTCTTCGTCGTGACAGGTCAGGACAGCGCCCCTGATCGAGAGGCCGCACAGGAGGCGGACTCACAGGAGTACCATGTCAAGCCTATCGGCATCAGGACTCTTGACATGGCGTTGAAGAGGCATTACCCCAGTTTTGAGGCGGGAACTGGTTCGTAACGAGTATACGTATGGAATTTTGCGTGGGTTTACAAGCCAGATATGGCTAAGCGCGAGCTTTATGAAGGATCGGAGTTATGCAGTCAAATGACAAGGCGCCCGGCGCTTATACATCTGGCAAACAGGCAGGACGAACAAAACTTGGGCCGAAAGGGTTCACTGTGTACGAAAGGCATCAACCAAAGGAAAGAAATCATGCGCAGAAACTGGAGTTGCGGAGCATTTCTCCTTTGAAGCTGGAGTTCTTTATTTTTGCGGCATAATAGCGCGTTTGGCATTTGGCGTGGCACAATTGATTTACATTGATTAACTTAGTTGACTTGTACAATGAAATTCCAATCTACGATCGAATTACGAATCGGATGAAATAGGAGTAATTACCACAATTGGGCTTCAGGAGCGATCCACGAGTCCAATGTTGGACGTCCCAATCTGCATACACTCTTCTGGCTGGCTGTGACGCGCCTACTCCAACGCCCCGAAACAGCGTTGTCAGGCAGCTAGCTCCCCTTATCAGCCTTCCGAGCTCGGCCACACTTCCCCTTGCCTTTCGTGAGCGGAGCGGAGCCTGTGCTGCTAATTACAGCGCTCCTAGCACGCTCTGCCACAATTGTCTTCGTAGAGCATCACCCTCGCCTTCCCAAGGATCTCAGACTTGGTCGTTCGGCGCGTCTTCGCCTCTTGTTGCTGGATTTGAGTACCTCGATATAACTTTGGTCGAGAGCATGGCGAGCAGCAAATCGCTCAGTAGCGCGGGCAAGCTTCTGAACGAGGCTGTTATAGTGCCGTTTACCTTGCTCGTCCTCACAGGAACTCTGCTTGAGCTGGTTGACTAAACTTTTGAGGGTTTCCGATGATATGGGCGTTACTGGTGTGTGAATCACGTTGTCCTGAGCGTTTAGGGCTGCACAGGGTAATTACTTAAATAGGGCTTGTTGATGTGTGCAAGGGAATGGACCTTTTAAGACGGACGAAACTGCGATTATGCGAACAGTATCTAACTATAGGTTGTATAAATATAAACACGCGGAAACGTAGTGGAACAGCTGTATTCCATTGGATTCAGCTACATGTATACCACGTTGGCTTGCGAATGCATACATAACTACGTACTTACAATCCCTTTTGCAACCTGCCCCCCAGTGCGGAACTAAACTCACCACCTCCTAAACCTCCTCGCCACCATCTCCGCCCCCAGCAACCCAAGCACAACAACATAAATCTTCGTACTACACGATACATCCCAATCCCCGCCCCGATTCCGCCTCCCCTTCCCTCCCACCACCACAGTCGTCGCAGCCGCCGGCCCCACAGCCGCACGACACATGGGACAACTTACGCTTTCGCCCTGATCCGCATTCACATCGCGGGCTTTAGTCTTGAACCAGTCCCGTATGCAATCTCGGTGGAAAATGTGGGTGCAGGACTTGATTTTGAGCGTGGCTTTCACGGCGTCGGTGACGCAGATGGAGCAGTCTTCCGTGCGGGCACGGAAGTAGGTGTGTGAGAGGGGGGTAGTGCAGTGGGTTAGGAGGAAGGTGGCGTGCAGGGTTGCAAGGCGGGCTGTTGGGTCCATTGGTGGTGATGTGTGATGTGATATTCAAGACGGAAGTAGTAGCGTGAATACGTACCTAGAATTCCAAAGATGAACTTGGTCGTTTCGTTTCTTCTGGCGAGAGTATTGTAGAGCCGGGTGCCATGCTTATAGTGTGGGCGGAGATTTCGCACAATGTTGAGCAATGGTGAGTGTAGGTTTCATCGCCGCAGACAATAGCGTTGTGATGGATACAAAAAGCAAGACAGTGAGACAAAGAGACAATGAGTTCCCTGTTCTTTCTTTCGACAGAGGATGGCCACGCGAACTGGGGGTTGTGTCTTTGGGGGCCTGGAATGCTTTGTTAATTTTCTGTCAAAGATGTCTAATTACTTAGGCAGGTAGACATGGGTTTGCTTTACACAACGCAAGGGGATATCAGACGTTAGTATCGAGTATTGTGCCTTGCTCAGTTTTATGTACAATAAGAATGAAGTATAACGTAGCAAGAGGCCTTACCTTTTTAGTTTCCTTTACCGTTCCTCATCCTCTATGCGCCGCCTGCGTCCCCATATCCTGCTATCAGGCTTGCGAATATATAATGCCATGAAGAAAGCAACGGCAACGACTACAATGGTGATCGGAGCTGCGATCGAACGTCAGCATTAACAGATTGGTCCGCGGATGAGAATGGTATCCGACTCACTTGCTATGCGCCACAGGTGCCACGATGTTGGGTTCTTAGGGTCTCCAGTAATCTCTGAGACGTTTTGGCCGAAATAGGAAGTAAAGAAAGAAAGCGGAAGCTGTATGGTCTTGCATTAGTTCCGACATGATTATGTACCACCGTTGCTCATTCATGCGAGGTCCCAATTGCGGCAGCTGGGAGCAATACGTACAAAGATGATGGTAACGATAGTGAAGACCATCACAGCGCGGCCCTGATTAGTGCTCGACCGTGCTTCAAGTAGACCTGCCGTTTTCGACTTCAGATCCAAGAGGCTGAGGAGCTATTCTCATGGTAAGTAGACCGCGAGTGGAAACCATACAGGGAGGGAATACCATGTTGCGAACCTCGTCTGCATCGCTTATTATGGCGGCAATCTCTGCCTGAAGGGACAACAGCTTCTCGTCGGTGGAGATAACGTGGTCCCTTGCAATGCCGTCAATGCCGTTCGCGATGGCTGTTGTGCTTTCAATTTCAAACGAGTTGTCTGCCTGACGGTGAATGTCGAAAGAAACAACCGCATGGTCGTGCACGCTTATGCTCACAGTCTGTAGATCGTGTACTCGGTCGGGGCGGGGTGTAGAAGGATAGTGAACTTGGAGCTGCCGGATGAGAGATTGCAAGACATCTCGTTGTTGCTTGAAGAGGTACTGCATTATGTTAAGCTCATCGATAATGTCGGAGATTTCGAGGACAAGCTTTAGTTCAGTGCGATCGTCAAGGGCGTTGGCACTCGGATTGCCGTTGGTGTAGTGCCGCTGGAACTCCTGAAAACACATTGTTTGGCTTGCTGCCTTTCAGGTATTAGTACCCATCGTAGGCCCAAGTTTGGAGGGTTGATTTGGCAAAGTGTTCCCTTACCTTTTTGCTGACCACCCACCGATAAAGCTCGACAAGATCAGTGAAATTGCGGTCACTCTCGTTGAAGAAGTAGTTGGTTGCTTTCTTTGCGACGAGGGAATAGAAGTCGAAAACATTCCTACACTTGCTAGCCTTGGAGGAGATACTGGAATAGAGGTCGCGAAAGCCTGTCGACGTGTATTGGACGGTCCCTGAT
The DNA here is from genome assembly GCA_001644535.1 of Pyrenochaeta sp. DS3sAY3a. Lineage (NCBI taxonomy): Eukaryota > Fungi > Ascomycota > Dothideomycetes > Pleosporales > Cucurbitariaceae > Pyrenochaeta > Pyrenochaeta sp. DS3sAY3a. The sequence continues at coordinate 70,328 of KV441639.1, forward strand.
GGAAAAAATGAGAGTACTGTCCCTATAATCTGATTAGATGGTCCATGCCTCCAGTCTTTGTGCCTTACTGTCATCGACTATCCAGCACCACAGCTGATCTACCATTACGAGCAAGCTGTCATCCACTGCAAAAGTTCTCCCTGGAACATAGGTCAGCTTCGCCTAGGATCTTTTTCAAAGTCAACGGCTCCCTCGGGAGGGTGCTTATTGTCTTTTAGGCAGCCCCTACCTTCAACCTCAAAATCACCATCTGCGCCACCGTTTTCATCAGGGCTGTCATCACCTCCAACACTAGTATCACCTTGAGAGGCAACGGATCCAGCGGATCCCGGCACATTCCTCGCGGCAGTATTGCCTCCCTGAACAATAGCTCTATGAGTATTGGATGGGAGAGCGGCATCACCATTGGGCTGACCCGTGGAGTTAGTGTTGGTGCGTTTGTCTGTCCCTGTCCACTTCGAAACGGTTTGGTCAGCATCTCGGGTCGTTATATCGGATAGAGAGGAGTAATAAAATTGGTCCAAAGTCCTCCGCGGGTGCAACGACGACTCTGACTTGAGTTCAGGGAAGAGTGCGCGTTCCAGCTTCTCTCTGGGCGTGGATTTTCTGAGCTTGTTGAAATCGCGCTTCTTCTCATAGCATTCGTACACAGCGCGTAGTGACTTGTAATTTCCGAACGTATCCCAATTAAGGTACGGTAGCTGTTAGGGTTAGGTTAGTCGACTCCATCTCGTGTTGTTGTGAACTGACAATGCACTCACGAATAGAACGAGCTGCGGTCCGAGTTCCTTAGTCCCATCGCAGGATGGATCCATATGCCTTGCATGGAGAGGGGTGCGAATCTTCTTTGTAAGAGTAGGGCGAATCTTCCTAGACCAGAGCTCGCGATTGGGCTTGACATTACATTTTTTGAATATGTGCTGGAACACGCCTGATTTATCATTCGTGCTTTCGTAAATGCAGCCCGGGAGACTTACTTTTACCCAAGCCAGGTTGTTCACAGGGACGTGGATCCAACGAAAGGTCTTGTGTTCCGTGGAATTGCTACTAATGTCCTTGCACGGCTCAAAAGCCTTTAGGCTCTCAAGGAAGTCGAACTCATCCTGAAGGAACCGGGCGATCGGATACTCGGCAATAGACTCGAGAAGTTCGACTTTGCTATTTGGATCAACAAAATGCACAAGAACTTTGCAGAGTTCGAGAAGGTCTTGCGATAATTCATCCAAGGGTATATCCGGCTGTGATGCCATGATATGTCGATGGTGGAGCCGTTGGTAGAACTTCAGGTCTTCATTGTTTGACCGCGCATGCGAGAATTTATATCACCCGTTCAGCTGAGATGCGGCCATTGAGGCAGCGTCCGTGGCACACACCAATTCTGCAGTATTTAGCGAGGTGGTGTTCGGGGAACCGTGTGAACGTAACTTGGGATCGCTATGCTGATTTTGAACATTCTAACACGACCCTGATGAATATGCGGGACTCAATTTCGATGGGGTCTTAGATAGACTAAAAATGATATGCTTGTCAAGGAAATTAGCAAGCTCAATTTTGTGCGTCGCGTGTTCATGCAGACCTTTACGCCACGCGCTTACCGATCAGTGTGGTTTCGATAATTGCTCACTACAATCAGGTGATCGACCTCCCGAAAAAAAGACCCCCATGTTTTGTAGTCAAAACTTACTAGTCCTTCTATGGTCTTTACGGCTCATCGACAAGAGCATCCTATTCAGTCGTTGAAGACCCCGGAGAATAGGTCGCTATGGTTTTTCATCTGAGTAGGTTTGGTTATCCCCCGCGTTCATTTAGCCCACCCCGCTCAGGTTTGTAGCCAATAATCGTGCGACAGGGTGTAACATTGGAACGCCGCAGACTATAAACCGAAGTTGGCCCTCTCCCTCATCGCCTTTGCTTCATCGCGTACTTTACTTGTAGCCAGCTAGTTACGTGTATGACAACAGAAGATATTAATATCGCGATGTCAACGCCAACAACCAATGCTTTTACAGGCTCCCAGATATTCGAGTCAGAGAATGATTATATTCGTAGGATGGATGGGCAGAGTGGTATGTGTGCTGTTGGATTATATTGGAACATTTCTGACTATACATAGAAATCAAGTTTTTTAAAACAAATGATACGACATACGAGTACACATCTGAAACATTCACCAAGACTTCGCGGCTCCCGGTCGAAATGCAACGGTGTGATGGCAGTCCTTTCGTGTGGTATAGGTCTTGGTAAGAGAAACCCTGCACTAAAAGCTCGAACAATAGTGACTATGACTAGGAATCACGAGCGCATTACGAACGAAGCGAAAGCTTTGCAGCTAGTCGCGAGAGAGACGAGTGTACTTGTTCCAAAACTGCTTGATCATGGAACCTACTCAGATGGCCGAAGGTATCTGAAAACAACTTTCGTTGAAGGCCCTCGACTGAATACGATTCCACGCCGGAGTTGCTCAAAGCCAGAGGGTCAAAAGCATACAAGCGACACGCCATGCAAAGCATGTTCAGATCAGGCCTATCAAAATGCTCTCGAATATATCTCCAACACGGTCTTGCCACAGTTTGCGACCATGAAATCTCAGACCCGGGGAATTGATGGATTCGTGATGCCTCCGTCTTGGCTCTGCCCTGATATACAGCCTCCGTGGATCGGAAAGAAAACCTAGAAAACTCTTCCGTTGGAGCTACCGGAGTACACTTTTCAACATGGCGATATTGCAGCGCAAAACATCATCGTTGATTCTCAAACGCTGAAAGTCAAGGCGTTGATTGACTTTGAATATGCTGGGTTCTATCCACCGGGAATGGAGAATTGGCCCGGAACGCTCTGCTCAGATGTGTACAAGAGGCGTGGCGACAGGATAGCTGCACTAATCAAGGAGTTCCTCGCCATTGAGTACAAGGAATGTTGCGACAAGTGGAGCGACAAGGAAAAATTACACGAGTTAGTACACCTTGGGAAACTCCCGCCAATAGATCAACTGGGGCGGAATGGCGCAGAGGGTTGAGAATGACACTGCTGAAGCAATAACAATTGGAAGACCCTACTTCAGTTCGCTCATACAAGTGCTCATGGGGAAGAGAGAACAACATTAAGCAAATGATACAATCGATCAGCCAGTGAGGAAAATCATATTGGTCATTTGATTCGACAAGTTGATTTAAAGCATTTCCCACCCCGATTTGAGGGGAAAGTGAAGCCCACTCTCTTTGAAGTTCATGGTCACCGCGAAACGATAGTCCGTCAGCCCATCGCTTCGCCTAGAAATGCTGAAACTCGACGCCATCCTTTTACACGCTGTCTGAGAAGATTGTGTTGGTGGCGTTGGAATGCTTGCAGGGTCTGATGGACGAGAGAACACCAAGAAGTGAGGCGCAAAGATATCAGCGATAAAAATGAAGCTACAAGGCTGAACCTACGCCAGCACATAATCACCTTAAATGTTGCATGAGAGCGCATCAAGGATACAGCCACGTAGCGGCGATCATAACGCTGAATGCCTGCAACAGCAGCTAAGTAGCTAATGGTGGACATTCAAATGTCGGGGTTTCACTGTAGATCCCACACAATCGAGCTTTGAACACCACACCCTGCCAGCATCACCCTTTAAACTACTATCACACCCCGGGATAATAGTTAGAGGGTCTCTCAAGACTCGTGTAGATGGGGCGAGGAATGGGGCCAAAGTGCGGTCGCTTGCTTCACTTTTCCCGCGATTGTCACTCAGCCTTATTTGTGCCTTGTTGCCTAACTCATAATACGGAAAATATATGGAAAAAAAACTCAGTGGTCATAATGAGGTGATATTTAAGCTTCTCCTATTTTTGCATTATATGTGACCCTTTCATGAATAGACTTATGAGATCGAAAGTACCACACAGGAAGACGGAAGAGCTAGATGTCGTCAGACGAAACCGATTACCCGCCTCCCAGTGATGCAAATGATGGAAAAACTGTAAGAAGAAATTCTCGCCGTGCTACAGAGAAGAAACGCACCAAGTCTTGACTCTACTTCTAGCCGCAACCGAGCTACCCACCATCAATACAAGACACTCCAAGGGCGTCTTCTGACTCAGAGCCTTTGAACGCAAGAAAAGATCCAGAATCACCTGCAGTGAAGAAGTTTCCCATCGTGGTCGTTACCATGCTTACTCTCTTCACAATAACTCTCGTCACGTTCCTCTACGCTGCTAAATCAGCTCAAGTAGAGTGTGTTTCAACTTCCATCTCCTTCAAACCTTCTGGTCCTATCTTAGCCGTAATGGGTGCTACCGGAACGGGGAAGAGCTCCTTTATTCGGGATGTACAAGGCCGAGATAGTAAGGGATGCCTTCCAAAGGTTGGTCACGGACTGCAGTCTTGTAAGTATTATTTCCAGCCCTAGTATTAGTAGCTAAATGATTCAGGCACAAAGAACGTCAACACGGGACAGACCTTTACCATTCTGGATACACCTGGTTTCGACGATATCGCCCTGTCTGACTCGTCGATTCTACAAGCCCTCGCAACAGAGCTAGCTTCGATCTATCAGGGAGGACGTCATTTAGCTGGACTTGTCTATCTCCACGATATATCAAAAGTAAAGATGGGACGAACTTCGTACAAAGTGCGTCCTCGTGCTACCCACACCCGCAATGAAATTGCAACTGATGCATAGGGCAGAATCTGCAGCTTTTCCAGAAATTAGTCGGGTCCCAAGGCCTCAAGAACGTCATTTTGGCCACCACTCACTGGCCATCCGTCGAGGACAAAGATCTGCACGGCCGGGAGCAGGAGCTCAAAACCACGTTTTGGCAACCTATGACGGAACACGGTTCCCAAATATCTCGGCATGAAGGGACAGCAAACTCGGCCCGAAATATTGCTTCGAAGCTAGTCAATAAACCACCTATTGTGCCCAAAATTACAGATGAGCTTGTGAAAAAGAAACTCCGCTTCAAAGACACGGAAGCAGGAAAATTGGTCAACGAAGACTTGAAAGCGTATGGAGCCGACTTGAAAGACGAAATCAGCTTCAAAAACAACCAGTTGGAAGACCTGACGAGACGGAGCGAACGGGACTCGCTTATAGCCAAGAATGAAAGGGAACAGCTAGAGCGGCAACTTCGTTCTGCGTTTCAGGAAGTCGCTAAAAGAGACGAGGCGAGAATGGAATTGGAAGATTTGAACAAACGGCTGTCTAACGAGAGGCGCGACAGATTGAAAGATATGCAAGACCTGAAGAAAGAGAAAGAGCGATTTGAGAAGTTACTCGATGACACTACCATGCGCCAGAAACAAATGACGCAGACGCTGAAGACGCAAAATGCATCGTATAAATTTCAGCCAAGCTTCGAATTCCCGAGATTCGGATTCCAACGTTATTTGGGAATCTTCTGTTGGGGAGCGGAAATGTTGTTCAAGATAATAAATGCTCTCGTAGTTATGGGTGGAGATCAGACCCTAGAGGGCAACGTTATCTTCTGGCTAGTGGTGCAGTGGATCTTTTGGGCCATCTTCAGCTTCCTATTCTTCAGCGACGGACCCAAGACCGTCTCGGTGTTTATCGCCGTCTGCCATGTCATCTACAGGCTCCTTTGTGCTTCGCACGTGATAGGGTATAACACCGGGGTTTCGGTGGGGTATCAGGCGGGGGAGTCGGTAGGGCACAGGAGAGGGTTACTAGAGGAGAGAGAAAGAAACGATGCAATAGCTCAGAGGCTGCTAAGGTAGCAAAATCTTTAGGAACATTTAGGAAAGAAATTGGGGAAAATTCAAACCTTCAAACATGATATATCATCACGTTAAACGTTGGTCATGGGCACTACCATCGTGGTTTTATCCCAGCGACTCTTGCCGATGGAGACTGTTCTGCGTTGACCATATGAAGGTTCAGTACAAGTATCTCTATAGATGGACGGAGCGCGAAGCGGCGATTAATACTGCTTGTTTTGTCGTGCTCCGCAATGACTGAGAGAAGTGTGCATATGGGCATTGACCTTTTAATTATTAATTACTTGGTACTACATATTGCGCTTGATTTATATATCAACGTCTTCAAAATGGTTCAGATGGCTGTTCGAGAGGAGAGCGCCTATATATGACTTTCTTTTAGTAAAGAAAGTACTTGAAAGTGGATGTACGGACTAGGACGGTATATGAAGAGGCCATTCAAAGAGGAGCTACACCGTTATCGAGGCTTTGAGCTTCACACATCTTCTTATAAATGCCGTTTTGCTGAATGAGTTGGTCGTGGGTACCGGCTTCGACAATCCGTCCATCGGAGAAGACGTAAATGCGGTCAGCTTGGCGAATAGTTGAAAGGCGATGAGCAACAGCAATAGTAATTCTGTTGCCACTCGCAGCTTCCATCAGAGCCGCTTGAACTATGCGTTCTGACTCGGTATCCAATGCACTCGATGCCTCATCTAGCAAAAGTACGTTTGGTTGGCGAATTAAAGCCCTAGCGATGGCAATACGCTGCTTTTGACCGCCAGAGAATTGACTGCCTCCAGCACCACATTGTGTATCTAGGCCTTCTGGAAGCGAGGAAACAAATTCCCACACGTTCGCTGCTCGACAAGCCGCCTCAATATCAACATCAGAGACCTCGACGTCATCGGTTCCTTGCGTGATGTTCTCGCGCACTGATCCAGGAAACAATGACGGCTCTTGTTGAACAAGAGACACGTTTCGGCGGTACTTTGTCGGGCTCATTTCCTGTAGAGACTGAGAGTCGATATTGATGCTGCCACTCATCGGGTCATAGAAGCGTTCAAGCAAGGCGATCATGGTACTCTTGCCGCATCCTGACGCACCAACGAATGCTACAAACTCGCCACGTTGAATCTGTTCGAGTCTTAGTGATCATGTTCCACAAATATGTAGCCTCCTCATTACAATAGCAGTACTCACAGTCAAAGAGATACCTTTCAAAACTCGGCTACTTGGAGCCAGCGGGTAAGAAAATTGCAGACCCTGCAGCTCATAGGACTTGCAGCCATCTGATGGCCCGACATCCCTATTGTCATCAGTTTCAGCTATAGTCGGCTGCAATTCAGATAGCCAAAAAAAGTAGTTCGCCGCATGGTGTCCTTTGGTGAAACCTGCGCGATGTAAGGAAGCTTTTTCGTTTAACGTTCAGGATGATAAACTCACTACCGGCGAAACTGAACAGAGTTCCAGCAGCCGTGCCACAGAAGAAGATGGCCATGAATGAAACCATGAATTGATAGAAGCTGATCTCACCTTGAGTGACCAGCTTTGATCCCCACCTTGTCAACCGTAAGCTTTTGTATGCCAGATCAAGCGTGAGGGCGCGTAGACGTACCAGAATCCTAACGCAAGAACGAATTCCTCGACGGCTTGCGTAAATGAAAACCATATCATGACATGAAATAACTGAGGCGTGCATTTTTGAATAGCGACACCGAGCTCCTTCGTATACCTTTGCAAGACGTCCTCTTCGATCGCAAGGGAAGACACGGTTCGAATGGCAAGGACCGTTTCCGATGCCAAAGAAGCGCTTTGGCTGAATGATTTGTTGATGATTGTGTTTAATCGCGACTCCAATTTAAGTCGTAGCCAACCAGATAGGAGGAGAGGGGGAAGGCCGACAAATATGCCGAGCACGCCCACTTTCCACGACACAACAAGCGACAGGATGCAGCACGCAACAACACTGATGATCGAGATGATGGAAAAAGATACGTTGATGCCCATCAACTCGAGTACAGCTTGTGGATTAGATTCAAGCCTCGCAGCAATAGCGCCAACTGTGTTTTCTGGACGGTCAAAGAAGCGCAGGTCTTGGCGGAGCAAGGATCTCATCATACCGGAGCGTACTCTGGTGCTCAGTGTCTAGCGAAAGATGTTGTTAGTGGCTGGAATACGCAATCTTGTTGTCAAGGTGGAAACTTACGTTTGAAATTACATTCATGGACCAACCCAGAGCGTAGTAGCATAGAAAACAGCCGAGAGAGAATACGAGCAGCATCAAGGCAAGGAAATTAGCTTTCGCGGTGGGATCATCAAGTGCGATAATATCCACCAGCTTTCCAAGGAGTATGGTTTGGCCTGGATTGACCGCAGCTATGACATCCTTAGCGATATGTTCGTCTAAGTTGGTGGTGATCACTTACCTCCTCCTACGCACGCAACTCCTGCCAACATGTACCACCCATGCAATTCAGGAGTCAACCGTGCCAGCCTCCAAATGCTCCGAAGCAATCCCATACGCTTAGATAGCTGAAAGTCTTCTCGTTCAGTAAGCACATTGGGGCGATCTATATCCGTAGTATTGACCTTGTCGAGAGTGGCATCCTTTTCGGCGGAGATATCGCGATCTCCATTTGGTTCTGATTTGTGGTCACAAAGTCCGACCGAAGACTGGCTTGAAGGAGACAAGGTCTGCGCCCGAACGAGCGTGGCGTAGATACCATTGTGGTCAAGCAGCTCCGCATGGGTGCCCTGCTCGGCTATTTCGCCTTTGCTCATGACCACAATATTGTCAGCGTTACAGACTGTAGAGAGCTTGTGCGCGATGACGATCGTCGTGCGAGCTCGTGAGGCGTTGTCAAGAGCCTTCTGCACAACGGCTTCAGCGGTAGGGTCAAGAGCGCTGGTGGCTTCGTCTAGTAAGAGGACACGGGGTTCTGAAATCACACTGCGAGCAATTGCAATTCTCTGCTTTTGACCGCCGGACAGTAATCCACCCCTCTCACCAACGCGTGTGTCATATTCATCAGGGAGTTGCATGATGAAATCGTGCGCAAAAGCCAGCTTTGCCGCACTGATGACGCGGAGCATTTGTTTCTCTCGGGGCTCGTCCTGCCACTCGGTGGCAACAAGTCCATGGGCGATGTTATCAAAAATGGTACTATTGAAGAGCACAGGTTCCTGGATTGATCAGTTTAGCGGAAACAATTCCGGCTTGAACAGCATTATTTACCTGCTGGACCAATCGAATATGCCGACGGAGCCATTTCAGATTGATCTTCTCGATGTCCTGCCCATCAACGCTGATCTGTCCTGACGTTGGACCATACCATCGCTCAAGGAGGCCTATAATGGTGCTCTTCCCTGAACCACTGGGACCCTGAAATCATGTAAGCCATGTTAAAGATCATTAAAGATCGTCACAGAAACAACTTACCACAAGAGCTGTCACTTTGCCCGCAGGAATCTTGAGGGAGAAGTTGTTTAGGACGACGGTGTCGGGGCGCGTCGGGTAACTGAAATTGACAGAGTCTAGCTCGATGTTGCCGGTCAATGCAGTAGGCTGAATGCCGGAGGAGTCGAGTGCGTCTATCTGAGACTTGCGATCGATGAGCTTGTACAAATTGACCGCAGCAGACGCCGCCCGTCCAAAAGTGATTACGTTAGGTCCAATCTGCATGATTGTAGATGCTGCGATAATAACAGAGAATAATACTCTGTTTTTTCAGAGTAAGCTAAGTCCAGAAACATATTGCTCGTGCAGGATATGAGACATACGTGAAGACGGTGCCGAGATTGGCTTCGCCGCGGGCTATCATTTTGAAGCCTTGCCAAAAAGCAAGGCTCATTCCTGCGTAGATAACACAGTACATGCCGCCAAATTGTATTCCGGAGCAATTGCTGCGCTTATTTCCAAGCTTCAAAGCGGTGTTAAGCTGTCCGTCGTAGCGTTCTAAGATCCTTGTCTGGAGATTGAAGGCCTTGATAGTCCGCACGGCGCCCAAAATGTTCTCAGAATAACTCGCAGCATCTGCATAGACTTTGAGAAGCTTGCTGTTGTTGATGACATCGTACGCACCGGCCCCGCCGACGATTAACATGACGGTTGGTATTATACAAAACAGGATCAAGGTTAGCTTCCATTGAGCGATGAAAGCAACAACGAAGGCGGCAACGAAGGTGGATACAGACTGCACAAACAGCCCAAGCTTCTCTGAGATACCGGACTGTATCATGAGGCCGTTTGATGTCGCTTGCATGGAGATCGAGCCAGAAACATCTTGGTCATAGTAGCTAACCTCTTGACGGAGGGCTGCTCGCAAGTAGTCGTGTTGAACAGCTCTAACTAAGTGATACGCGACGTAGGTCATGAGAGACCCGTAGATGTAGATGCAAACCAGCCTGACAACACCGATGTAGACGAAGTATAGACTTAGAAGCTGCTAGTCAGCGATCAAGACGCAATGCTTCCAAAAAGGGAGGTATCTGCGTACGCTGTTTTGCTCACGGCTTTCATGTAAACATTAGAGATGCCATTGGTAGTAACATCACTAAGCAATCGGATGAACTCGCCCATTACTACGTTGATCATAGCCTTAGCGATACCTGCAGCGATTGCGGCCATGATGGAAATTCCTAAAAGAAGACGATGAGTGGGGGTGGCATATGAAAACGTTCTCTGAAGGCATATGTAAATTAGCGATGATAGGGCTACCTAGGTAAGCCGAGAGAAATTCATCTCTCAAGCTGTGTCAGACTCACTAAGAAAGCAGCAGATGCCGATAACGTCTTTTGCTCAGCCACTGAGGCCTCACTAGTGGACGTTGCAGGATCTTGTACCCCATCTTGCTCCTGCTTTTCTGGCATAATGACGGCACAAATTGTCAAAAGAAGAGAGAATGAGCGTTTCTAGAGTTTGTCGCATCAAAGTAGGATTTCTGAATGCCTCGAAGAACAAAGGAGTGACAAGGGGTGATACGGTATGTAGGAAGGGGAGTGAATTTGAGCCTTGGAGCTGACGGCCATGGTGCTGTACATTTAAACATTTTTGGACTGATGTTTGACTCGCGAGCGAATCCCCTAAACGCGTCAAACGGGTAAAAATCTGAGATTGATGGAGAAACGGGCGGAAAGAAGGCGGCATGCCGCAGTCCAAAGTACCAAGATTTCGCGGCGTGCGGTCCCTTGACAACCCGCATTTCCGCGAAAAAGGTCACGTGATGATATAGTCTCGGGCAGCACCAGCGCCGTCAATCGGCCGCTCATCGCTCTCACACTCAGGCTCATTCCCCCAATCGCAACACAATTGGCTGGATACGGACTTCGGGCGACCCTGTTTGAAGATTACTCGCCTTGCGCGTACGCGATTGCGTGGTTGCGTTGTTCTTGGTTGCAAGCGTGAGGCTCCGGCCCCCGCCGCCGCCACCAGCATGACGGCAGAGCCGGCACCAGGACCCGGGCTCTTGGGCGACGATGCCCTCCCTGAGCAACACGAATTATGCAGCGATGAAGATGAGGGTAGTGCACATGATTTTGAAGCATCATCCGCCTCGAAAGTCGCTGTGGGTCTCGAGCATTCCCTGGCACACAAACACAGCAGCTAATCGGAACATCAGTGCAACCGATGCCGTAGACGCAAGGTTAGCCAACGTGGAGGAAGACGCATTGCTTAAGATACTGACGTTATTTCTTCCAGATCAAATGTGATCGTAACAGTCCTTGCAATCAATGCCTTCGAGCATCATACAAGTGTTCATTCCCAGAGCCGCAGAAACGAGAGAAGCGACAGAGGATACTGATCTCAAGCTTGTAGTACGTGTTTGAAAGCTGACTTGTTTCCTACGTTGAACCCGAATTCCAAATTTGACGCTCAACAGTGAAAGCAAAATCGAGCACATAACAAGGAAGATCGATGACTTGGTTCAACTAGTGGAGCGGCTCGACGCTCCATCTAAGGACAGGCCAGCCGAATCCAGTGGCCAGAACATACAATTAAACGATGCTGCCAAACCGTCGAAACAAACTCACTCATCTGGCCCTGATTTCGAGGGCATTGATACTTCGCTTCTCTTACATGCGCTTCAAGTGGCCAAGTTGCTCAAAAACGCCGTTGATCACCGGGCTACTGGGCATGAGCCACAGCCTATTGCTCAGCTTCGATCATCTTCGCAGATTTTGCAAGCAGTCTTAGACCCGCAACGCCGGGGTGCCAGCCTCAATGATGGTCCGCCGTTTGCAAGGTCCCTGCCGCCCGGTATGACCCTTAGGGATCTACCTGTGCCTCCCCTCGAGAAAATCATGGCGTGTTTGAGAATGGTCCAGGGTACGTTCATGATCAAATCTACTACTCGGCTTCAAATAAGTTGAACTCACGAGTGCTTTAGATGGCGGTACCGCCACTACACCATGGCTGGGGGAGACGATATCCTTCGGTGATTTTACGTTGATTCTCGTCCAGGTCTGTTCACCCGGCCATGTCACCGACGCTCAACTCATCATAGCTTTTTCCGGGTTGTATTGGATGTTTACACTCTGCGCAAGCTCAGCCTCGCCTGAAGCCGGTGCTGATCTCAAGGATCAAGCGAGAGTTTGTCAGAGCAGCCTTGAGGTCGTCTTGTCGACAATGAGTTTTTGGGTACCGACGACGGTTGATGCTGCTCTAGCCATGTATTCAGCGGTAAGATGTGGCGTCCAGTCCAGCACTTGATACTCATTGGCCATTGTCTGACCATCTAGGCTTTATTTTGTTTACAAAAAGGCAAGATATATGCTTGCTGGACGTTTATCAACAAGGCAATCACGCTTGGACAAGCCTTAGGCTTGCACACGACCGGATCAGCACTAGGAATCTCTTCTGAAGAACAGCATCGACGATATTGCCTGTTTTGGTCAATATATTGCCTCGAAAGGAGTACCACAATGAGGCTCACACGTCCTTCCGCTATACGTGACGAGCAAGTGACGATACCCAGACCAGACCAGTATCTCCCCCTACAAGGCCTCCTATCAAGTACGCGAATCTTAATGGACAACGTCGAGATTTCGAAGATGTATACGATGATCTGTTCCGCCCGGACAGTTTTGATTTACCTGCAGTGCATCGACATGCTCGTGCTCAAGCCATCGCAGCAGATTGGCGAGCTCTTATGGCTTCGAAAGAACTGCACATGGTACGTTTATCTTATCAGCTTTGGAATCTGCTAACGTGATGGCCCAGTCACAGTGGAATGAAGACTTACGTAGATCGATGGGGGATATCATACCATCCGATTTCACTCAGCACGCGACGAGAGCCACCGACTACCTATTTCTTACAGCCATTTACCGCGTAGCATGCAACCCGTCATCGACCATGATCTCTGCTGAATGTACGGCTGTTGCTCGCGAAAGCCTTCATGAGCACACTAAGTGTATCACACTGCTCATAAGCTATAGTGGTCGCCCTGAAATATTCGAGGTATGGGTTAATGGCGGACTCATTCTCTTTCCCTTTTTGCCTTTCAACGTTATCTTCTGCAGCATTGTCGAGACTGGCAACCTAGCAGACCTGAAAATCCTGAAGGAGCTTGTAGACGCTCTAGAGCGGCTTTCCCAGGAGCCACATTACTCCACGTGCGCGAAGCAGCTTCAGATCTTCCGAGCACTTTATACTGTGGCCATGTTGCACAGTGAATTCCGGAGTCAATTGAGTCTTGGAGACTATCTGCCTAGCTCAATGCCTGGAGTAGACGCATCACAGAAGCAATTTACGTCTGAACCAGCTGGGGTGCACTCAAGTACCGATCATCATGGGACGTTGAATGAGAGTCTGCATCCATCATCTATGCCCCCCATTTCGGAGAGCCAGCCGTGGGTTGACTTGGGTGGCATGGAACTTGATCCTTTTGGAACGCAATTAGGGTACTGGATTCAGGACTCCAGCCAGGTTTTTGACAGCTTCAACGGGACGTAGTATTGTTGGACTTGCCATTTACGCGTTTTGTTGTTGTCTGCGTTCAACCTATTTGCCATTATCCAGTATGGGCTGCATTCATGATGTCAAAAATTTAACTTTTCCAACGGAAATAAATCTCCTTCTAAATTCTCGGAAACTTCACAAATGACGGTGGTGCGGTGCGTGCACCGATGCAAGTACATGCGCCTCGCGCAAGAACCAGTTTGAGTTATGGTGAGGGAAAGCTCATGTAGAAGGCAGAGCAGTATTGGATCTATTGAGGACGTATTAGCAATAGCAACGTTACCTTACTAGCAGTATATTTTTCTCATATATGAATGTTTCCTCTGAACTGCTTGCTAGACTAGTGTGTGCTTGCTGTAAGTCCACCGTTCGTAGAAAATGGCGAAATTCCTGTTTAGCGCCGAACATGTCGACCGGGTTAGTTGAGCGCGACGCCTTTTGGTGAACCGACCAATCACGAACCTACTGTCCGAAAGTAGGCTGGATCGTCTGAAGATGATTCGAACAAGCTGGATGATTCGCCTGCCAAAGATAGGCCAAGGCCAGGCTGAGGCGTGAACGAACAGAGTAATCAGGCTGAGGCTGAGACGGAAAAGCAAACACAGCACACGGCTTCACGCAACGAGCTCATCTTCACCATGTGCCACATGGCTCGACATCTTTAGTCTTCTTCATGTCCGAACATCTCTTGCGCCTATGGCCTCTGGCAACACGCAGCGTACATGCAACGACTACCACGTCGCGTGGATATGTCCGGTCGCAGATGTTGAGCTGCTGCCAGCCCGCCTCATGCTAGACGACGAGCACCCCACCCCCCAATACAACACGGAATACGACGAAAACACATACATCTGCGGCTCGATCAGCGGCCATGCAGTCGTCATCGCGGCGTGTCCGCAGGGCGAGACGGCCAACGTCAACGCCGGACGCTTGACTGGGCCCATGTTTAAGACATTTCCCAACATGCGCATGGCATTGCTCGTGGGCATCGGAGGCGGCATGCCCAGCCCAGTGGTTTCGGACGACCCCCTCGAGAACATACATCTTGGAGACGTGGTGGTAGGCTGGCCGGGCGATGGAAAGCCTGCGTGTGTATACCACGATCGCGGCAGGTCGAAGACTGGGCAGTTTGAGATGGTGGGCACCATGCGTAACCCAGACTGGAGGCTTATCAACGCGCTTGGAATCCTTGCATCGGACCACGAGCTTGATAAAACGAGGTTCGACGGGCAAATCGCGAGGCTGCAGGCACACAAAAAGAAGGCAAAGTTCAGCCATCCTGGTAAAGAGCATGATAAGCTCTTCAGGGCGTCGTACCATCATGTTGGCGAAGAGAAATCGGATTGCGCAACATGCGATCGGAGCGAGCTGGTTGCGCGCCCACAACGCAGTGAGAAGGATCGACAAAAACTAGTCTTTCATCAAGGTCGCATCGCGTCTGGAAATTCGGTGGTTCGAGACGGAGAGCTGCGGGACTCGATAAAGGCGAGGTGCGATGGGGCACTTTGTGTTGAAATGGAGGCGGCTGGTGTCGACGTCAACAGGCAATGTCTGGTCATCCGTGGCATCTCCGACTATGCAGACTCCCACAAAAGTGATATGTGGAGATCATATGCTGCAGGTATGGCGGCTGCATTCACGAGAGAGTTGCTGTGTAGGGTGCAGCCACAGGCGATCGAGATTGCAAAAGAAGTTTCGCGAGGTGAATGGTTCTCAGGCCTGGTTTTGCTCGTCGCTGACACTGGCTTAGCACTATCGTCCCCACTTACGTTCAATAATAAGCCCTCCCCCGATCCTTCTCACAATACTCGTACCACCCAGTCCAAGACTAAAATACCTCTGCTGCTAGAAAAAGGAATTCAACCTTTTTCCAAATTGCTGCATCAAGAAGGAGTAGTCGAGAGCGAAGAAGCCCAACACTTACTCAACAAACTTGCATCCACCTTGAAAGTACTTTCAAATCACCAGAAAGACGTTATCTCAAAGTCATCAAAGGGGAAGGATGACCTCAAGTGCAGTTACGAACCTGTTAGCTTGCAAGAGCTGAAGCGTGTACGGAATATTGTGCAGTCATCATTCAACATTTCCATCAATAAAGCCTGTAAGCCACCCGATCTCCTTCTTTACCTTATGAAATACTGCTGACCACGGTGCTAGCTCCCAGAACCAAGGTTGTCGAAACCACCAGGATCATTACAAAGCACAACATGATCGAAATGGACGTTGATGGATTCAAGGTTCAGATCTCCCTCACCAGAAGAAACACGTTACCTGCAAACCCAGTCAGGAGTCGATTGGCTTCTCAAAACATGACCACTGATATCATCGCCAAAATCCGTCTCGTTCCAGAAGCCCAACATGGGACCACGATCACCACATATATTCACTACCAGGAAATTCCGCAAGGACTATCCACGTTGCATCCTACGATCTCTATTGGCATGACTCTTCCAGAAGACTCCCCTGTTTTGGGGGCCGTACTGGACGGCAATCTTGATAAGTTGCAACGGTTGTTAGCAAAGCGCATATGCACACTTTGGGACCGGGACACGTATGGTACACCACTACTGCATGTAAGCATTCATCATTATGGTTTATGCAGGCCCTACTCACTATGCTAGTATGCTATGGAACAACCAGGCGTGTGCAAGTTCCTTATTGAGAATGGCGCTGACATCGATGAGCTGGCTCATGATCCAGACCAACCCTGGTATATAAGGTACGAAAATGCTATCCTTTTCCCGTTTTTCCATAACGCACCTTGGCTAACAAATACTTACATCCTATGTAGCTCACCACTGGCAACTTTTAAACGCAATGATTGCGAAGCAAATGAGTTCGACCTAAGAAACACTTTGGAATGTCGAAAGTTGTTGTTCAATGCTGGTGCAGATCCAACTATACTAGATAACGAAGGAAATACACTGTTGTCTCATCTTACGAATATAGGTACTGTCGTAAGTACACCCGCAGCCAAGGTAGTGGAAGACGAAGTAACCTTGTTTAGCAATCTCTTCGAGATGTCTTGGTTCTTGGTATGCCATTCATCAGTTTGGAGGAACGCGATACTTGGGGATATACGGCATTAATGGCTGTGCTACGCACTTACATAACTGAAGGGGAGCTTCCGGCAGCGGTGAAATTACTCATCGAAAAAGGAGCGGATATACACGCACGAGACATCCGTGGAAGGACCTGCCTTCATATCGCAATTGTTAATGCTCGACCGAACTTGGATATTGGGGGGTTACTTGATTCTGTCATTATTCTCATTGAGCATGGTGCATATATCTTTGCTCAAGATTTTTCAGGACGTTCTATATTTGATGATGCTTACAAATGCAATCATAGCCCTCTATGGTGCCGGGGTAGTCTGATGGGTGATCTATGGGATGCTGCACTAGTACGATGTGGTCTTGGAGAACATATTTATCCGCCGGAAGAGAGGAAGTACCACTTCACAAAGTGTTACACAGAATCAATGTTCGAAACGCTCTGGAAAGGCTATGAAAGTTTTTGTCCCTATCCTCCGGGGACCTCTTCTCCATGCCCTATCATAGATATGGGCACAGAAGAGGAAGGAGAAGAGCAGGAAAATGATCTATACGACGACAGTGAGTCGGACGAAGAGGAGAGCGATGAGCAAAGTCAAGACGACGCGAGCGGGAACGGGAGCTCCTCTGAGGAAGATGACGAAGACGAAGACGAAGAAGGACCACTACAAAATAGGAGAAAACGGCAAAGACGGGATAGTTGGAAAGGAGCTTGAGGATGGCATCAACGATGACAAAAACAAGAAAGCCACGTGGTTGAACGGCAGCGCCATGTGAAATCCGTGTGATGTTGGAGCAGGCATATCAAGATGACCGGTTTGCCTGATATTTTGTGTCTGATAGTTCTTCCTCCTTCTAGATGTGAGGGGAAAGCGACAGCTTGAATCTATCTCATGACCGGGTGTAGCAGGAACGTAAACTACTCTGCACGAGGATAGATTGCATTAACAAGCAACATCGGTGCGCTCAATTGGCAGGATTAAATACCAATTTCTGTCTTCGCCCGCGATTTCCAACTGCGCATCGCTGGGCCGCGGGTTGGGTTTTGATAGTTGCCAACGCCTCGAAGGCGATAACAGACACTCTAAACTCTCCACATAAACACGAGTTGCTACGGAATCTTGGGTTGCGAGGTTGATAACTTCCCCATCTCACGTACAATCTGTTCTTATGCATAATGAACCTACCCATCGACCGCGTCATTCCCGAGACTTTCCTAGCGTCGCAAGCTCTATCTTTCACGGTCTGAACTTTTCCTCATTTGTACAACACTACCTAAGTACGGAAGTCATTTCGAATGTGCCGAGAACGCCTCACGTATTAAAGCTGGTCTGAAAGCAACATTAGGTACTCGTCACGAAGATTTTAAGTTTCGAGCGTCCCGCGGATCGCCTAAGGCTGCGGTTGTGCGACGCTGCCACAAGGCTGGCCGGCGAAGCCAGCAAAGCATAGCCGCACTAATACAACTTTCACCAAGTCGCATCTCGAGAATCCTCCACATATTTGAATACATGAGTAGATTTGCTACAGTACTTAAACAAACCCCTAATTCTAGCTCGACCCTGGGAAAGTTTCCTACCCCGTCTCGAAGCTTCATTGCGCCGTGAGCAAATGTCAGCCTAGCGCTTGTCGACCATTCTGGTACTTGGGCGTCAACCGCCGGCGGATATGCCTCAGCCTTGTCCTTAGCGCCTGGTGGTTGCCTGCAGTACACCGATAATGCATTGCTTTACTGCTCATTGGTGTTCAGCAGGGTTAGAAAATTGTGGCTGCGCAACGCTCCGCCTCTTTCATGCGACGCACCTCAAGTTTTCGTGCCACAGCAGTGACAGTCGTGGCAAACCTGCAATTCTTCGTAGCCCTGCAGGCTGTTCAGAATTTAATCCTGAGTCAATCTGGTTGATTTTTTTTATTCATACGCCCTCGTTATTGTCCATACGTTCGCTGCTAGACTTAGTGCTCACTCGAAACGTTCACGCCGATCGTGCGCATCGTGCGCAATGTCAATAAACAAACTTCAAGCTGCGCTTGCTCACGCGACCAACGAGTTCACCCTTACTGCAGCGAACTTGAACTTCGATTTCTCCATTGTGAAATGCGAAGCACCGAAAGAATACCAGATACTTGGCAATGCATTGTCGCGATACAAGAGGGAAGCAGCAGAAAACGGTAATGCGCACACTACCGCGAGGAGACTTGGAGCTTTGTTCGATGGAGTATGCCCACCGACACCTAAGCTTCTTAAAGCGTACGGAATCCGGGTCTCTGAGATCGCCGAAATTGCGACAAAGGAAGAAAAGAAAGACAATGGCATCTTCGCTGCTCATACTGGGGTGGATGGAACATCCATTTGGGCTTCCGCCACTTCGTCTGTCGCGGCGTTGCAGCTACAGCTTCTCGCTTGCATGTTAGCCAAAGTCTGGAAACCCACACAGGCTACCTCGATATGGTACGAACTGGTTAAAGAGCGACGGAAAGAAATTGCGAGCAAATATGAAAATGGTGAAGAAATGCAGTTCAAATCTATGACAGCTGCAGCCCAGTCGGAAATCTCCAGGGAAAGCCTAGCAGAGTGGGATGCAAGCGCGAGAGCGTGGTTGCGAGTGGCTGACAGGGTCAAGGGGCGAGAGCAGACAAAACTTAGGCTAGTCCTGGGAGATGTGAACACTGTTGTGGACGACGACAAGAATGTCTTCTCGAGCGTGATGAAGACTTGGAGAGCGGCTGTCGTTTCCATGGAAAATCTTTTATCAGGGATGCCACAGGGAACGGAAAGTGGTCCAGCACTATTAGCCTTGAGTTCCTGGCACCTTTATCCGAATATTCTGGTTGCAAGCCATGGGATCAAAGAGGCTTTGTTTGCGGATCCGTTAATTCCTCCTGGCGCTAAGTTCACAATTGGTCTCACTCCGTCGCCGAGCCAAACAAGGGACCAAGGCGTGTATTGGTCTTTGTGTCTCCAACACCTGCAATCATATGGACGGCCCGTGCAGACTCAGACTTGTCTCAACCGAGACATGTCCAATATTACATTCCAAGAATTTAGCCAAGGGGTTCTGGGATGTGTACTCGGCAATTGGGAGCTCCAAGGATCCGAACTACGTAAGGCATGTGAGATTATTGTTCTGCTTCAGGAGGCGATCGAATCTGATATCAAATCCGAAGAGAATAAAGATGAATCTCCCATGAGTTTAACCAAGGGACTCGTTCATGATAAACGACACTGGTGGCACCTCATCGCACGGGCGGCATGCGCTTATTGTGATCATCATGAAGATGTAACGGAAAAGGTTATACGACTCGGCCTGCGGCGGTCGGCTCAATTTCTCCCGCGTGGTGATGCTCAAAAGCTTTTTGGCCTTCTTAATGCCGAGACCATCGTTCGCTGTGTGAACACTCCGGAAAATCGAGTCCGTTTTCTCCGCCGCATGGCAGAGAAAAATAGTTGGCGCAGCTATAATATACAGAACCATCCGATAATCATCCGATATGCAACACCCCACTCCTTGAATAAAGTACTTGGGCATTTGGCGACCGCAATTCCTGTCATGGCAACATCGAGAAAGCGGAAACGCCATGATACCCAAGAGATAGAGTGGACGCACAGGCGATGGATGCATCCAGAGGATTCTCTCCCATCTGAGAATGAAGAAACATATGCTGTTCGAGAGAACCGTGAGTTTGGGATGTATGAAGGTCGTATACATAACGTCCTGACTCGAGAGAGTTATGTCGCTGTCTACGGCTGCAAAGATGTGGCCGCAATATATCAGAAGGTCGAGGCACCTAGTTTTGGAATCCAGGAACCTACCTTTGAGGATATCAAATGGTTGCTAGAGGAGAACATGCTTGACATGGACGCTTTTGTCCACCATCTGCAAATGTTAAGCCCACTCAGTCGATTGATCCGAACGATGAAAGCACTTGAGTTTGCAGGAACGATATACCAGGCGGTCGATTCCGTAACGGTATGTGTGGAAGCTTTCAATCAGCCGATCTTTGATTCGAAATGGGCCAAAGCTTTGCTCACCCCAGCACATTTCGATGCGTTCACCCGTAATCACCTCAAACCCGCGACATTGAGCCGGGAAATCGCATTTTCTTGCGTGACTTATCTCGGTTGCTCGACCGATATTGAACCTTCTTTGTTGAAAGATGTGTTTGCGATGGCACACGAAGACTCCTTGTATCTTGCGTCTCAGGTATGTCTCAGTGAGAGGTATTTCAGACTTTTCTAACCGCTCGCTAGCTTACATGCGATCCGTTCGAAAGTGTTAACCCTTACGAG
The DNA here is from genome assembly GCA_001644535.1 of Pyrenochaeta sp. DS3sAY3a. Classification (NCBI taxonomy): domain Eukaryota; kingdom Fungi; phylum Ascomycota; class Dothideomycetes; order Pleosporales; family Cucurbitariaceae; genus Pyrenochaeta; species Pyrenochaeta sp. DS3sAY3a. The sequence goes on from KV441639.1 coordinate 91,332, forward strand.
TTGCAAAGAATACTCGGCAATGTTGGCCGGGCTGGTATAACCATGTTAGTGCCTCCAAAAGATCCGATTGTGCGGCAGGTCGATGCATCTTCCTGGAAGGTCATCAGCAACACTAGGTTCGATGGTCAGCAGCTAGACTGCCTATCCAAGACATCCCTCCATTTATCATTCACCGACTATTGTGTACCGCTGTATCAGGCGACTGAACATGGTAGAGATCATAGCGTGTTTTTCCTTGAATCTGTGGTCTCCATCCATGATTCTGAAGCTTGGGTTGGCGACATTGATATCCTAAAGGCACTTAACGGCTCTTTTGTGACCCCTATGCACGGTTTTCACTGTGGCCATCGAGAACCTGGCATAGATGATAGCTCGATGATATCGGTTAATGGTTGGCCCGACATTCTTGACCCACCTCCAGAAACATTTGTTGTTCGATCGCATGGAAACTGGGTGGGAAGACTTGCGGCAGCATCACTTCTCTCTCAAACACTACCACGCGAGAACCTTTCATTGATATCGGTTTGTCCAGAATTCGTTTGCTGGAGGTGCAATTCAAACACTGAGGTAGTCCAACAGTTCACCAATGATATGCGTCTACCCGAGCCAGTTCGAGCGTTCATATACTAGAGTTAAAGGAGGATTGAGAGCAATCGAGAAGTGAGTTGTCAGGTCTTCACTCGTCTGAAGCACTTCAATCTAGATGTAATTTCACGACGATAGCAATAATGATGTACCGCGACATGAGAACAAAAATATCAAGCAAACAATAGGTCAAGTGTCATTTAAGGGCAAAAGGTATCTCACATTGATTATCTCTACTATTGAAAGGCAAGTTTGTAGGAACTAAAATGTTCAAAGTACCAATGATGAATTATAACCTCAGGACCTATTTGATTAGTTCAAAAAGAGGAATCGCATGTTCTCAACAGCTTATGATCAAACGCTTTTGACAAATAATGAGGACATTTACGAGACTAATTTAACGAAGTCGGAAGATGGGTACTTTGTCAATGTTGTTGGATCGTCTCTCAAGCGATCTACGACCTCGGTATCTGTTACTTGTCGGGCCTTAGAGAACCAAACCCTACCTCTTGCGACTGCGTTTCAGAAATCTCCTTTCGCTACTACTTTTGGTGGAATGCTGATCATAGATGCCAACCACAGTCAAGCGGGATGGTGCTGCTGAGGGACCTGGAACAAGTCACGTGGTCAAAATATCCGTCGATTTCCGGGTTCCGCTCCACGCTACCCCGCAAACTCCACATTTCGCCAGCCCCTGCTGCTCGCGGGGATTTGAATACTTGTATCCGTAAGTTTCCTCGTCTTTGAAACATGCAATCCCTAATTTGTCTATCATGGATCACAGTCGGAGCAAGCCTGGAGGAATAGGGCGGAACAAGGCCAACCGGAAAGAAGACCCGCAGTACCACCGAGCCTACAAAGGTAGTGTCACTTGAATTCCCGTCGAATAACTCCAGACTCATAAGTCTAGCATGCATTTCCTGTCGCAACAAGAAGGCCAAATGTAACATCACCATAGAAGAATATGCCGCTGGTTTGCCGTGCGCCAAATGTCGCCGCGAAATGCGCGCTTGCACATTTACAACGGAGCGGCATAGCGCAAGACGCCCAAGAGCAAGTATAGACCATGGCAGCGCAATTGCAGATTCTCCAATAGAAGTTTCCCCTGCCATGGATACGTCCACACCTGCACTTCACTTGCATGCTCCCCAAGACAGCATTGCAGACAGCATTGCAAGACCCAGCGACGCCAATTTGAATGATAGCATGATTACCACTGTTGTTTCAAATGGTAACGATGCGCTGAATCTCTTGTTTGAGGCCGCGCAACGCGAAGAAAGGGACACCATCGGTGTGCGAGGGCCAGCGAGCACTGATCAAAGCTCGCCACTCTTGTTCATGTCTCCAACATCACCCGTAACGAGCACCAGAGCAACCCTTCTCCCTGAAATTGACTCAGAGTTGTTGGAGACATGGAATGCTTATCGATTTGTGCGGATGGGTTGGCTTTCTGCTGAAGAGACGGTGTGGCTTGTGGATATGTGGGTTTCCCGTCGTCCAGCAATTGCGCATCCTCGTCTTGCTGACAGATATATGCAGGTTCTTCAAGCACAGCTCTCCTCTCTCTCCAGTTCTAGATCAATGTAGGTGATACAGCTCCCATGTCATGTTTCAGTATCGCATCTTGAAGGTATGCTAACGTGCTAAACCTCAGTCTACGCAAATCATTCGAATCACTACCTCCTAGTAACGCAAGAACCCATGCTGACCTGCATGATCCTGACTATTTCCTCACGATATCACACTTTGCCCACAATAGGTGGCCATTCTCGCGGATACGCACTCCACCAACGTCTCTGGGAACACTTCCAGCATCTGCTCACGCGACTCGTTCTGGGACAAGAAAAAATATCCAAAGCAAAGACAAGGACAATCGGTACCATTGAAGCACTACTTCTGTTGACAGAATGGCATCCCCGAGGCCTGTATTCACCCCCACCTTCCGACGGTTGGGACTCGGATGTCCTCTTTACTGCCAAAGACCGACGTGACCAGGGTGATAGTCTAGTGAACAACCCATCTAGAACCCGGTGGCATGAGGATGTGATTGAGCCTACCCATCGCTCAGACCGCATGTGCTGGATGGTACTGAGTTGTGCCTTGTCTCTTGGAAACGAATTGGGTCTCTTCGATGACGTTGAAGCCGAAGCCAATGATGCCATCCACATATCTGAGCATGAGCTCAGGCTACGTCAGCGGAAGAATTGGCTCTCAAAATTGCTATATGTGTGTCAAGAACAACTGGCTTCTAGACTTGGCCGAAGATCGATGATGCCCTCAAGCATTACCCATACTGCTGCGTACTCGAGCAGCTTGAGCACTATGGAGAGAACGAATGGACATGTCTGGGCAACGTTCGTGCCGGCTTGGACTCGGCTAACCAAGATTGTTCGGTCAATTTCAGACCTCCTCCTTCCATCGGCAAGCGCCACTAGTCACATCATCCGGAGCGGACGATACATTAGCATGATTGAGCATATCCAGAGCCTCCTTTCGGCTTGGTACAAAGATCATCGGGTGATACTCAGTAAGTAACACTTTGTTACCAATAAGTGCTAATTCCAATGAATATCTCAGCTTCCGATTCGTATCTAGCCAACTTGCTCATGTTGGAGTATCAAAACAGCAGAATGAATACCTTTTCGCTTGGCTTACAAGCCATTGTCTCGCGGTCTCTCGTCGAATCGAATGCCACTCCGTCGCAAACATCTGGTTTCAATCTCACAGCCACCGACTTCAATCATGTGCAAGAGGTCATTGACAGCGCCTTGATTACACTCAAAATCGCTATAAAGCTGTTTGAACAAGGGCTTTTGCGCTTCTGCACCATACGTACCTTTTTGAACATCACGACTGCATCAATATTTCTTCTCAAAGGCCTAGGATTGGGTGTTAGCTCAGCGAAACTTCAAGGCTCCCTGGACGTCCTGAAACAAGTCATCGTCGCGCTCAAAAGGAGCAATCCAGATGATCTGCATATCGGAGGGAGATATGCTACGTTGCTCGAGATGCACATGGCCAGATTGGAAGAGCACTTTGTGCCATCATTGCGACCGCATGATATCACTCCCCCCGAGCTAGACAACATGCTCGGAGGAGGGGACCTCAGTTACATGGACGATATGGATCTGTCAAACGCTGACTTGACCAATAATTGGCTGAGTCTGCCTTTAGATACGAGCTTGGTGCCCTTCGGATTAGACAACTTTCAAGGTTTGCAGTGTCTAGGCACTGATACGCTGGACTTCCTTTGGAACATGGGAGCATAATTCGAATACTAAGAATAATTCAATGAACGTTCTACGAAAGGCTCGCTAAGTATAAGAAGTTGTGTATAAACCTATTGATTGTACGACAAACACGTCGTGTCAAAGGCCTAGACAATGCAGAGCAATTATGATAATTTAATTACTGCTTAATCAACAACAAACCACTACTTGTCGTTACGAAAAGATCCCTCATCTCTTGCCTCTCTAATCTGCCAGTCACCTCAATTCGCTGCCCACCACTCGTGTATTGCTTCATGCTAAGCAGTTTTTTACGTCAGGTATCGGAAGTTCACATTCTGATCGCCACCGTCGGTCACGTCCACGCGTACGTCTTCACCCACTTTTCCATACAAGCTATCACGCTTGCGGTTCTCATGCTCAAGCTTGAAGTGCAGCCCAAGAGACAGGATAACGATCAAACCTGTAAAGGCACATCCAACAGCGCATCCGCGAACGTAGAACGGCCTAAACACTTGATCAGCTTTTAAAATTTGGTCGAAGTTTCGAACTTACCCATCAGTCGATGGGAACAGCGTGCTACTAACGAAGGACGAACATTGTCCAAAAGTAGCGAGAATGCCTAGCCCGGCGCCTTTCTTCGAGTCGCCACCCTGGTTGTTGAGTAGCCACGTGATATTGAGTGCCAACGCTGGGAAGATACCGCAGGTTGCGAAGTAAATGGCTGCATAGCGCGGGCCAGTCTTGGATTCATCCTGGATGGTCGCCAGCATCATGTAACCGACCGTGCCCATGGTTGCAAAGCCAGCTACAAACCAGCCTCTCTTGCCCCACCTGTCAGAGGCCCAGGCCGCGAACAAGCAGCAGACAAAGGCGCAGAAGTAGGCCGGGGCGGTCAGTCCTTGTGCGTTGACGCTCGAGTAGCCCATGTCTCTCACGATAGTTGGAAGGAAGTTCGAAAGCGCGGCGAAGGAGTAGTTGCAGCAGAAATGGATCATGGCGTGAACCCAGTTTTGATAGTCTTTCAAGCCAGCAAAGACCTGGGTCCAGCTGACTTTGGATTTGGCAGTACGGTCGAGCGTCTGGAGTCGCTGGCGGGATTGTACTTTCTCTTCCTCCGTGAGAAAAGATGCCGTTTCAGGAGAATCGGGGAGGCGGAAGTAGACAAGAGCCGCGCACAATACGGTGGGTGCACCCTCTGCAAATGGGTTTAGTTTCCAATCTTTTCCACTTTCAGTACAAAGGAGACTTACCGACGAGGAATAGCAGACGCCAACCGGCGATTGATGTTCTGGCGTGAAGAAGACCATATGCAAGCGACGATGCGAAGCAATTTGCCAAGGGCGACATTCCCGTCAACACTGCAACACGTTTTCCTAGCTCACGGCGCTGATAGAAGAGCGACAGAAAGTATGGTGCTCCAGCACCAAAAGCAGCTTCGAAGAACCCAAGAAAGGCGCGAGCAGTCATAAGACCGGCTTTGTTGTGAGAGACACCACTTAGCATCGCAGCGGCACCCCAGCTAATACCTGTCAGTATTGCGATCAAGTCTTGTGATGGTCGTCTTACAGGAAGCATAGCGCTGCAACGTAGATGTGCGCTGGAAGGATCTTCCAGAACAGCTGTGTCCACTCGAAAAGAACGTAGCAGATGTAGAAGGTTTGCAGAACCCACACCCAATCGTTGTTACTGAGATGAAGGTCTTTCATGATGCCTGCCGTCTTTGCATTGCCAATGTTTCCGCGGTCGAGATAGGACAACACATAAAGAAGGCACACAATGGAAAGCATCTTCTTGTCGAACTAGAATATTGCGTCAGCGCATACGTGGAGATAAGACGTGATGTGTGGTACTTTTCTTCGAATGCGTGCTTGCACATCCGCCGGTACGATCACCGTAGCCATCTCTCCTTTCGACTCGGACGGCTCGATGAGTTCGATGGCTCGAACCTCTTGCTTGCCTTGTTCGATATCAGGCATGATGTGGCTGGGCAACGACGAGTGTTGAACGATTCTGGGATGAGGCAGGGGAGAGCAATATTCGAATTGATGAAGTTTGATGCAGCCGCACAGGGGGCTTTTATCATCCTTCCAAAGATCGTGGAGTGCATATCTGGGGGTGTCGACGCTAGGCCATGTACCCCGGATTTTCGGTTAGAGAGGTGCAAGTATCCGGCGCTTTCCAAGATTGCGGAGTCGATCGGCTCCGGATTTTATGAGTATCCTGATATTTCCGGGCGAGTATCCGAAGACGATTTGTGCCGAGAGAGCATATAAAAGTCTAAAAGTACGGGTATGATTAACTAAATCTCATCCAGGATATTCTTTACTGACCTCATCTTTTGGCAAATTTCACAAGTTCAATCGTCTCCCACAATGTCCAAGTCAATCGTCAACACCGTTCCTTACCCGGTATGCACAGGTCTCTGAACTCTTCCACGAGTCGAAATTAACACATTTCCCATCTAGTTCTCGTTTGAACAAAACAGAATCACAAAGTCTGGCAAACCGGGTCAGCTCACCAACGAGTCCATTTCGCTACCCAATGTTCGCGGCAAGATTCCTTCGCTGCAAGCTTCCCGCCTCCGCACCATGATGCTCCAGGCATACAAAGACCCAACAAAGATCCTTGCCCATGCCTGCTCATACGACGGCCTATCATCCCGCCTGGTAGAGGAGGCCGGCTTCCCTATGGTATTCCTCGCCGGATACACATGCGCAAGTTCGTACGGACTACCCGACACAGGCTACATTGCCATGGCAGAGGTGTGCGACAAGATACAAGAGGCAGTACGGCAGGTATCAGTGCCGGTCATGGCGGACGCGGATACAGGCTATGGAAGCCCAATGAACGTCAAGCGGACGGTGCAATGCTTCGCTGAAGCTGGTGCAGCTGGTATCATGATCGAGGACCAAACGTGGCCCAAGAGTCAGTATGCGCGTCTAGGTCTTGGGTCTTGCTAACAGTGCTAGGGTGCGGACACACCAAGGGAAAGTCGGTCGTATCGCGAGGCGAGGCATTCGCGCGTATCCAGGCCGCTGTTGACGCCCGCAACGAGGGCAAGGACATTTTCGTCCTGGCACGAACTGATTCACTTATTCTGGGATGGGATGAGGCAATGACTCGCGCAAAGGAGTTCAAGCGCATTGGTGTAGACGCTGTATTCGTGGAGGCACTGCCGGACCGAGAATCAATGAGCAAATGTGTAGCTGAACTCGACATGCCCGTTTTCGCGAACAGTAAGCACCACCCGCAGAACAAGAAGCCGTCCGAGGTACTGACTCTGTGAAGTTATCGAAGGTGGCCAAACTGAGAACCTTTCCGCAAAAGACCTTGCCGAGCTCGGCTTCTGCGCCGTGGCTTACCCGTGGACGCTTGTCGCCGCGAAACTGAAGAGCATTCGAGAGACACTTGAGGCGTTGAAACAAAGTATGACGGTGGGAGCTCCACCAATGATATTATCCTACTCAGAAGTCTGTGAGGGTGTTGGGTTCAATCGTTACTGGGTAAGTACTCCTCGACCGCGGCATTGCCGAGATGAAGCTGACACTTTCTAGGACGAAGAGGAGCGATACAAATACAATGAAGGGGGTATTTTGAATGGTGCTTCTGCTACAAATGGCACGAATGGACACTGATGCAGCCAATATCGAGATGTAGATTTTGGTAGATTTAGGTAAAGATTGAAGTAATCACCAGTACATTTTTGCATTGTCAAAATCACTTTTACAGGTGGCAATAGATTCTCTCAAACTTCTAGTCGCACACAACCCTAAACATAAAAGTTGTAGCTGCTCAGCAAGAGGTGCGACGTAGTAAGTGCCCCCTTACTGGTTGCTTGCAGCGGTGCCTTTGCGCGCAACGATACCTTATCGACATCGTGAGTATCCAGTATCCGGGCAGGGTGGTCGCACGAAACTGCATCGAAAGCAAAGCAATGCACCCCGGTTATGATGCAGCTACCTAGTTCCTTTTCAAGGCACAAACAATATCACTAGAACATTCAGTCAGTTTGGCGGAACAAGGGAGGTCTTGGATTATTATTTCCTGTCTTTCTAGCTATGACCATCGATGTCATGAGCGAGGCTCCATCGTGCCCTGAAATTACAGCCTATTATTCAGGCAACGGTTGCACACCTTTGTCTTACACGCCCGGCAAGAATTGACAAACTTCAGGCGAGAATGACAGATTCCACAGATCTCGAGCTCTCCATTTCTGCCAAATGCGCGCAGCCAACGATGCTCACATGCAGCCGTATCAAGACCATCACCGTCCCCACCGCCGATGTTGAAACCTCCAGCCACAGTCGCAACGCGCAGTTGAAGATCATTTGTGATATCCATTCTTGGGTCAGCTTCTACAAGCTCTTCCTCTTCAGGCATCGCGATTTGATTCACCGGAGCAGCAGTCGTCTGGTTGCCGGAGAGCAGATGGCCTTCATCCCATTGCGGACATTTGCAAGTCTTCCAAGGCTTCGCACAAAGATAGCAGAATTGGCTGCCACATGGACATCTTGGTTTTCGTTAGTCTCAGCTAGAAGTGCATTTAAGGTAATCTTACGTCATATGATAGCAACCCATCTGCAATTCGACCAATGTCCTGCATTTTGGGCACCGCTGCCACTTCATTTTGCCAGCAATGTCGATCAGAGCTAGCACTGCCGGGTCTTTAGGACATACTCCCCTATGATTTGGATTCTTGCAGACACAACAGGTTTCTGCTCTGCAAACTAAACACGTCGCGACGTCGGCTATTATGTGTTGTGGCTTGATGAACTTTCCGCAGTACCGATTGCTACAATATACAGGATTTGGCAATAACAATTCAATCTCTTTCTCCTCGTATGCCCGGATCACCGCAGATGGCACAATCGCACGACACGCCGAGATTGGAATCAGGTTGCCGCAGCATCGAGGTGGGAACAGTGTTGTGTCTGTGAGGCTGGCTTGAAAGAGATCAACCAAACATCCTCGACAGTACGCATGAGGAGTGGCATCTCCGTCGCGGTGGCAGTTCAACTCAAGGACATCGAAGCGAGGCTTCGGCTCCATGCATGCCGAACAACTTATGTGCGTTGAATGCTCGTGGTCAGCTCGCTGTTTGCCTTTCGACGTTCGCCGCGTAGAGGACTCAGCGCGAGTAGTTGCGGTATCGCTATCGTATTCATAGCATTGGCCAAGGTTGGTAGAAATCTTTTTTCGGGACTGTTTCAGCGTGGTCTCGAAGTAGGTTTGTTCCTCAGCGCTATCAAACGCCCCGAACGAAGTATCCAAGTTGTTGTCGAAGAAGACGGCGTCCGGAGGATGTTGTGTTGCAGGAGCTGAGCATGAAGACTGATGTTCAATACCTGCCTGCATATCGAGTGCAATGCGGTGGTCTTGCTCTGCCTGTCTTTCTTCTCTGGATAGTTGCTGAAAAGCGATTTGTGCATGATGGTCTGCTCTGAGGAGGTTCATAGCCATGACTTGATCTTGTAGCAGCAACATCTTGGCCTCATACTCAAGACGCATTGAATCGAGAGCAGCATATTCATCTTGCGCCGTTGTGTGCAGCATGAGCTCTGCGATATCCGCCAACTGCAGCTCTACCACCAAAAGTGCTGTAGCGGGCGAAAGGCCTCTGAGTTCCATAACTAGTCTGTTAGTCTTGATGTCAAAGATGAAGAGGGATCCAAAAGTCAGTAATGATTGTTGGTGTGGTGTAAGGGCACGTGAAGTTGAGATGGCTGAATGAGTTGATTGCCTCTACAAATGAGACATTGCGCGAGGAGCCTGTCGACAGGGAAGATGAGGAAAAGGCCCTTATAAGGTACCCACGCCCGGTAGCTACGCACGGTGGCTGGACCGTGCGCTGTACGCTGCCAGGCTGCTCTGTGAAATGATAGATGTTCCGAGAAATGATAGATGGAGCAGATCAGACGGGAAGGATCAGACGAGAGGGCCGCTGGATCCGGGCGAGCAGCCTTTTTGCCGCTGCTCCATGCCAGGGTCAGGTACCGATTAGACATTTTGGAACGTTCCACGACATGGCGCAGCCCACATTTCGAGAGATTGCCTGCGAATGAAATCGCAAAGCTGGGAAGACCGGTGAACAGGTCTGGTCGAAGCTCTCATTTCTTATGCTTGGGAAGGATGTTTCCCGTAGGCAGTCGATTATCGCTAGATCCGCTGAAATTGATAGGCCGTCATTGCACCCCGGTCTAGATGCAAGGATGGATACCCGAGAAGTTTGATTCAAGCGACAGGTCGATCGCCATGCGTCAAGTTGCCAAGCGGATTGTGCCTGTGAAGTGCGAAGACTTTGAAATGAATACGACGGAGGACTGAAGCGTCCAGAAAGAGCTTCGCAATCAAAAGAATCTACAGATGTCTGAGCAGGGAAACATGTCCTCATGCTAAGCAAAGGGTGGACGCGAGTGATCAGAGGCGTGCGCATGTCCGGCTTTCACTTGGGATTCCAACAAAACAGCAACACCAAAAAGTTCTTCTTCAAGTCACTGGCAAGCCAGAGAACTCAACGAAAAAAATATGGTCGCGTACATCCCAGATAAGTGCTATAGGGACGACACTGTGCCCACTGGTATGAGCAAGCTCAGTGACCAGCAGACTGTTTGAAAAAATTGAAGCTCTCGAAGATCGAGTGGAGGGGTTAGGATAGTAATGGTTTGAAACAAAGGATAACGAAACAAACCGCGAAAGAAAGAAACGCGAAAGAACAGGGGGAGGGGGGTCCAGAGTCCAGAGTCCATTTGGAAGAAAGGCAAAAGAAAGAAAGGCAAAAGAAAAGGGGGGAGGGGGGTCCAGAGTCCATTTGGAAGAAACGCGAAAGAAACAAATGCGAGGAAAACAAACAATAGAAGAGGGGGGAGGGGAGGGGGAGGGGGAGGGGGTGTCCAGACTCCATTTGGAATGTCGCATCTTGACAACTCACCAACCTGTCACCTTCACCCTAAGGGAGGCTCACCTTCACCGGTTGATTAGCGACCTATGCCCAAGCCCCCCGTATGGCTTCTGTGAGGCCCAGTTTGGCACCCCCGAAGGGATGTTGACCGTCTATCCTCCAACCACGATGCCCACCAGGATCCAGTGACAGGTGAGAGATTCAAGGCTCGATCCTCCCGAGCAGTGAACACGCCTTCCGAATTGCTGATACAACCAAGGTCGCATGCCGAGACTGAAACCTTGCCCCAAGAGGCGAACTCGAATCGGGGGAGGACTGATCAGCCCAGCCAAGCTCTCAGGGTAACGAATCACCCCTTCGCTCCCAAGCAATGGCAGTCATCGGACTCACGAGCGCAGATTTGACCTGACACCAAAGTGCGCCCTCTGAACAAGGCCCTCATGCCCATGTCCACTGCCCAACCCCAGTTGTGTCCTTGGATGTGTCCGGTGTGGATGTTTGAATGGATGTGTGTCGATGAGAATGTGTGTCGAATGTGTGTCGATGAGAGTGTGTGTCGAATGTGTGTCGATGTGAATGTGTGTCGGATGTTTGTCGATGTGAATGTGTGGCGTTGAGTGAAGTGAAGTTGCGGTTCGAATAGATGTGTCGCGGCGGCGGGATGATGTCTCGAAGGATCGCGAATTTCGTTCGAATGCTGACAATGTTAGTGAAAGATTAAGAGAGGAAGGGTGATACAAACTTGTCGAGGGGCCAAGTTGTTGAAGGCCACCGGAAGTCTGCAGCGAATATACCATGGACCATTTGGCCTTTCAGAGCGATCCAGGAAAGCTCAATATCGCAGGTCTCTCCCACATCCCGGTCCTGAAAAAGACCGGACTCGTGGTGGGGGCGCACTGCCCCTCGCCGATCAGTGAAGAAAAAAAGAGGGTAGGGTGGATGGGCGGGCCAGATTATAACTATTTGCGAATGCGGCTCGTGCGCACAAACATGTGATTGCTTAGCGCTTTCCGTTTTGGGGTGAAACTGAGGGAAATGGTGGCTGGAGGTGTGGCTAGAGGGGTGGTGAAAGTTGGGATGAAGGTGAGGGACCACTCAGAGGTAGCTTCAGCCACAGAGAGAGTAACGCGATGAGGGGCACTGGGTAGCTGCGAAGAGCCAGCAGGAGCAGATAGAGGCTGAGAGCCATGTCAATCTTCACAAGGAGGCAGAGGGGAAGAGCCTGGAGGCAGCTACATAGGTGTTGTGGGTGCCAGATCAGCCTGCAAAAGAGGCATCTCTGGCGGTAGCTTCGGTCTACGATCGTGAGATATTGTCTGTATGAGACCTGCCAGAGCTTCTAGAGGAGTAGATGATGCCCTTTTCATAAGCTAATGAACTGCTCTTGTTGCCGCCGCATCGCAGTGCTCCAGCATGGCCGCGTGGGGATGTGGACCTCGAGCCTCACATTTTGGAAGTCGTGGTGCCCCAGCAGCTATGGGACTTGGAATCTGAAAACTTCTGGCAAATTGATTGACTTGCGAGATTCAGAGGAAGCACAGCGAGGAAGTTTCGCGGTGTCAACCTTGTGCCGGCAGCTGGCGCAGAACTTTTGGGGATACTTCATCTACCGCGACAGCACCGTGACAGCGCCCGATAGGGATACTTAAAGTATGTATCGGCGCCGGTATTCCTTGATTCAGCCCATGGCCCGGTTGTCTCATGGCAAGAACATTCACGATGTTGCAATCAAATCCGATCAAGCAACTTCAGAAACCAGGTTTGCGCATGCGCTCGCGAACCGTATTCACAGGCCCCAAGCTAAGCGCCTCCAGTTCCTCCGCCGCGAGCAACGTGGAAGTATGCTGATGTGACACACTGCCAGCACAATGGCACGAGAAGAACATGGACACAAAGCGCTCATCACTTCAAACCCCACTCTGACTGACCTCTTGTGGCATCATCGATATCCTCATCGCAAAACCCTGCTTCCTGTGTGTACCCCACTGGGTGGAAATCTGCCTGCGCGGGCTCTTGTGCGAGAAACGTGGGAATTTCTGCTACAGCAGATCGGTGACAAAGCCGCGGCATTGTGAAGTATACAGTCTTTGGATTGTGAGCTAGATACCGTGGACATTGCCCCATCCTTTGCTGTAATTGTCCAGCACTTCACGTATGTGTCTAGGTACGGTACGCCACATGAGCTTGCTTCAACAACACGCTGCGCAAGCAGCTCACGCAAACCACATCCAACGCTACAAACACACAAACTCGGGAAGACAAATCGGCGGGCTGAAGCGACATAATGCGGAAAGCGGCACCCGAAACTTCAGAAGCCCGGGCATGAGAGAGGAAAAGCAGAGATATTAGGGCAGAAACTCGCTGGCACGCGTTCGCCCATTGCGCATCCTTCTAGGAGCTCGCACGTCTAGCCAATATTTTCCTCACAACCATCAGAGATTCAGAGCGATGCAAATACTAGCTGACACTTCCTCTCAAGGGCGCATCTTTGCTCCTACCAGCCAGCGACACTGAAGTCTACCCGCCGCAGTGCACATGCACAGCCACCAGGAGAATGACGTCAATCCTTCGACCACTGCCGCACCGAGGCGCCTAGGAGGGTCTGTCGGGGCTTGCGGCGTTTTCTCTCAGAGCAACAAGAGCAACATCAACTTGCTACTCCCAAGGATCGTCGTGGGGAGCTCACAGGACTGTCAGCCCAGGTTGGGTATGAATTGCCTTGTCGCACTCTCGTGCCAGAGCGCGTGATCGTAGCTAGAGCCAGCTACATCGTCAAGAGAGTTGCGGGGCATGTGGCAAGCCTTGCATTCTTGCTTGAGAGACACACTATGTCAGAACGAGGTATGTCACGAAGTCGCACCCTCGCGCACACTGCGGCCACTGAAACCTCCTAACCAGCAGCACGCCATGAACGGTACGACCGTGGCCCTGGTTCCTGCCTCACGAGCAGGGCGCGATGCTCGCTGAAATCCAGAGCTTGCGAGTCCCAAATCACCCGCGCGGTCCGAAATACAAATCTATCTACCGGCAATGCAAATTCGGTACTCAACCTCGACCGGCTTATTGAACCACATGTTGCCTTGAAGCACAAGATAACATGGGATATCTCCCTTAAGAGCACCTCCACAACGCAGCGACAAGCCAGCACTGAGCATCAAAGACCCGCCCACTATACCCACTAATCGGCTGCACTTTGTCCTGGAAGCGACGAGATCGAGGTTGAATATGCACATCAGTACACAGTATGTGATGTTTGCGCACGCGCGGAACCTCCACTTACGAGAAAACCGTTCAACGCGGCCAAACGAAATCTCATCAACCAGCGAAGATGCCGAACCTCCAATGAATAAACCTATCGTGGTGAGGTGGGCAGGTCAAACCCGTTGATTTCTCGCCCGCATTCGATGTCGTGGATTTAAGCTTTCCCATTGATCCCGGCGGCTGCACATCAACCTTGGAATCTTCGTCCAATCGCGTACAACCTCGAGCCCTTAGGTCTAACCGAATCTCAGTACCATCAACTTCACAATACTTTGGCGGCGTATAATTGGCTGCATGCAGAGGACAGTTCAGAGCTTCTTCGATCAGCATGCGCAGCGGCGGGTTATAGTTTGCCGACAACAAAAGATGGAAGACGTGGTACCGCTCAGAGGCGACCGCATCTGTGAGCACAGTCGAGGATAGTTGGGCCAACACAACATCAAGGCAATACAACTACATTACGCGCTCACCGTTGTCGCGTTACAAATTTCCACGCAAATCTGAACGTCGCCGCAGCTGGCGATCCCATTCCTCGACCACACGGCCCGCGGCGCAAACCAGGCTTTTGCCTTCACGACTCGAAGACGTGGGGCGCGGTCGAACACCCCAGGCGATATTGAATAGACGACAAGAGCGGACAATCGCCAAGGTCTTCATTGTTCGACTCCACCTTCCGCTGTCAGCTCTACCTGTTCGCGTTCTCGACTGGTCTGATTCCCAGATACTTAATAGCTGGAATAATATCTGAGCGAAGGAGTGCCCACGTGGCCACGTGCTCTCCATCCCCATAAAGAAATAAAGAACATTTTCAAATTTTTGGAACCCTAGCATAATCCACTTGGGTTGCAGGACAATGAACCAATTTCAATTTACCGTTGTAGCATGTTTGACAATGAAAAAATGCGCAACTCTCGACACCAGAGGACAGTTGAAGCGCTCTCGGAACAACTCATAAATTAGACGTTCTGGTGAGGCTTGTAGAAGTCAGACCGGCGTTGGCCATGTTGAAACATAGTCAGCGGAGCTGAAGCGTTGCCTGTATACGCTCCTGCACCTTTGAAAACTATGACGCAGTTGAAACTTAAGAGGCCTCAACCGCTATCCAAGCATAAATAAAGCGGAGCCTTTGAATCTTCGCTGAAGCCGAGCATGCTTCAGTCAGCCTCATGGAAATACGGACAAATTTAAAATGCAGCATGGATCCTTCAAGACTTGGGTGTGTGGGCATAAGAACTCAAGCAATCTGTCCCAAGAACCTCAAAGTGCACCAAGCCATCGTCGTCTACGAGCTGGCGGCACGACGGCATGGGGCCGCTCAAGTCACGGTAGTGCTGGCAACCCGCCTTACCAAGGATGGAGCCGATGGCAGTGTGGTAGGTGATGAAGAGGATCCTGTTCCACAGTAATGTGGCGGTAGTGTTGACTGCATAACCAGCCGGGTGATGAAGCGCTGCATGGTGCGGATGTCGTCCTTGGACCTAATCTTTCGGCCGTCACCAGCCTCGATTTGCTCCAAGCAATTGCGGGACCGCAGGTGTTAACAGGGCAGTGAAGTGTGAGGCACATAAACCACTTTCCTGATTGAGTGGAGGGTTGGGAGCCTCAACTGAAAAGACCAGCAGCTTCGGATACTGCGGCGTCGTGAACAGTTATAGAGACCCTATGCGGCCTTCGAGTGGAGATATTCGAACGTGGTAGTGAGGAGAGGTCGAAGTGTACATAGTTTCAGCGCTGATTTTGGATGTCGAGAGTCGGTGAATGAACGTGGGTGATGGCCTGTGGTTCTACATATTATGGTGCGGACAATCTAGAAACTATCTCGCGCACTTCTCACTCCACAACCTCGCGGCAGCGGACACGAAGACACATGGACGTCTACCATACTCTAGCCATTTTCCCAAAGGCGCAGATGCCTCGACATTCCACTATCGGCGTCGCTGGCATTGTCGCTGGCATTTTCGCTAGCATTGTCGCTGGCAT
This sequence comes from Pyrenochaeta sp. DS3sAY3a, assembly GCA_001644535.1. Taxonomy (NCBI): domain Eukaryota; kingdom Fungi; phylum Ascomycota; class Dothideomycetes; order Pleosporales; family Cucurbitariaceae; genus Pyrenochaeta; species Pyrenochaeta sp. DS3sAY3a. Next base: position 107,286 of record KV441639.1, read on the forward strand.
TGTCGCTGGCATTGTCGCTAGCTCCAGAGATCATACTCGGGGATAGCTGGCCCTTTGCGTGTGACATATGGAGCATCGGATGCGTCTTGGTAGAGTTTCTCTCAGGAAAAGTCTTGTTTGACCTCAAGTCCCAGTGAGCAGATCAGAGTGGACTACAGTAAGGATGCCAGCGACAATGCTAGCGATAATGCTGTCGTTGGGCGTCACACGTTCCAATCTCCGGCCCCAGAGGCCTGCAGTGAAGCAGCCCGCGTCCCTCGAGTAACTATATGCTTGCAGGATGACTTAATGGGGCTGCGGGCGTTTGCGCCACAGCCTGACAGCTACCGAAGAATCGACAAGCTCAATTATGGGGAAGAGGAGAGGGACCTTCAAGATCCTCCCGCGTGACTCCTTTCACCTTCAACCCGCCCTCACTTTCACACGCTCGCCCACGTGGAAGCCGCCCTCACTCTCACTCATCATTCACCTTTCACTTGCCAATCTCAAGCCCCAAACGCCCCTCACAAAACCCGCCGCCTGCCCACCTTCCCACACAACAACGCCCACCCCCTCACACACCCCATTCTCCTCCACCAACCACCCACCACACACACGTCCACAATGGCCTTCAAAGCCATCGCCACCTTCTTCGCCTGGCTCCTCGGAGCACCCAAGAGTACCGCGCTCTTTCCTCCCCGTTGTCACGCGCCCCTCACACGCTCGCGCGAGCGCCTCACACGCCCCCGCTGCGCTCGCCCACAAGCAAGAATCTAACGCGCGAGCTACCGCAGAAGACCGCGACGCTGCGCCCGCCGCGCCGCCGAATCCCTCGCCGTACTACCGGCCCGACGCGCCGGTCCATGAGAGGGACCGGCCTAAGGGCTGGAAGCCGTTTCATAAGTCGTAGACGGCGGGGCTTGGGGGAAGAGAGAGAGGAAGGGAGTGTGAGTATGCATGGAGATGGGGGGATACGTGTAGAGATGGAGACAGAGATGCTGATGTGCGGTAGGTGCGCGAGGGGGGATATGTTCTCGTTCTGGTTTTGTGTTTCTCGGGGGAAGGGAGGGAAGGGAGGTACCTAGGAAGTCAATGCGATTTGTTTCTGGTTGAGTGTTGTGTTCCTTGTGTGTTTTGTGCTTTGCGTGACACGATACTACTGGTGACGTATTTCCCGTCCTGTCTCGCTGTGCGGTAGCGCATAACATATCTCCTCAGCGAACCTACCTACAATGCGAGGCAGACCAAACCAAGAATCCAAGGCTGGTCCTGCTACACCAAGATCACAAGGTAAACAAACCCAGAAGAGCAGAGACAAAGACATCATCTTGGGTCGCAAACGCAAACATGAAAAAGGTATTCCAAAGCATCTACCACGCCAAATTCCGTGTCCCTCTGCAAAGGACCTGGTACAGGTTAACCTCTCGCCCAGCCACGACCTAGTGAATTAGGCTTCACATCCCATCTCGCCCTGCGAATATACCCAGCCTAAGTAGTTATGTGATCTAGCGAGAATAATCTTACTAGATCACCGCACACTGCACCCCTACACACCAGCGGACTAAGAGCTTAGTACGTCTGATGCTCGACAATAATGTTTTCACCGCTTTAATTCTTGTTTAATATTGCTATAGGATTCAGGCTTCTAGAAAGTGTCAAATTGTCTTTGTTATGTGTATGCGGAGAAGGGCACTGGATAATTTCTAGATTGTGCGCGGCATAGTATTTGGAGGCGTGGGTTATCACACATCTTGCTTCACACCTTCTCAACATCTAATCGTCTGAATCAATGCTATACTGTGACTGATTCTTCCCTTTCTTCCCCTAATGCAATAACCTTCCTTCGTCCTGTCGCGAGAGTGCCACTATCTCCTGAGACTTGGCATTCATATCCTTTCCCTCCCTGCCGAAGCGTGATTGACATCACCAGAATCTGCGAGCATGCATACAGCACCATTACCCTTAAATTCTGCCTTAAAAGAACGACAGGCCTACATACGACTATGATGTTGATCGGGACTAGGATGTCTGCAGTCGGCAGGGCTGAACAACGCTTTCATGTGATTGGCTCTCACTTTTCATACTCAACCCCCCTGTAATAAATCCGCTTGGCTAATCATTCTACCCTGCCAGATTGATCTGCCAGCAGGGATACCTCAACGGCCCAGCCCGTGTGGGACACGGGTGGGGCGCGGACCTCGGGTGTTGGCGTACCTGAATATCAATGCATCCCCAGTACTAGCTCTGACCGCAACACATATAAATGCGTTGGTACAGACGCCGAAGCTGCTGTGCCCTCTACCTTCTCATCGCTGTGGAAAGGACTTTCTAGCATTGTCGCCATGGCGTCTGAGGCCCCGTCTTCATCTTCGCTGAGCATGCCTGGCGTCCTCGCCTTACGCGTCAAGATGGGTATGTCAATGTCAATGTCATGTCCCAAATGCTTGCAGCAGAGCATCAACTGAAGCACCGCAGTCTCGTCCGGATTGCTCCGGCTCGTCACTGTGCCTGCGCGTCTTCGCCGCTGGGACGGCGCACCGACGGTATTCCAGGACGTCCTCTTCGCTACGATACGGGCCATGTTCAAGAACATGACTATTGCGCAGTCGCGGTCCATGTTCAAGGGCACGACGGAGACGCACCTCGACCTATGCAGGGAGACCAAGCAGACGCCCAAGTCTATAACTCTCGACGAGGTGGTTGCGCACTGGATTGGCGACGAGGACGCCGATATTGTTGTCTTCTACCTCCATGGTACGTTGTCCTAGTTCTCTTGCTTAATGGACATGGTCCTGACGAGCACATCATAGGCGGCGGATTCTCGCAGCCGTGCACACTCGGCCACATGCAGTACTTGCACCGCCTCGTCACGGACATGAATTGCCTCGGTGGAGCGTCAATCGCCGTCCTGCTTCCCGCATACACGCTCGTGCCCGACGCCATCTTCCCCACCCAACTAAAGCAAGTCGCTACCATGCTCTTGCACCTGCTGCAGCAGCGGAACCGCGACCCCTCGCGCATCATGATCGCGGGTGATTCCGCTGGTGGCAACTTGGTCTTCACGCTGCTATCGCATATCCTGCATCCACGCGCAGACGTGCCTCGCATCACCCTCACGTCGCCGTTTCGAGCTGTCTTTGTGTTTAGTCCATGGGTGAGTTTCTCGACGAATTTTCCGAGCGTGGCGGAAAACGCGGGGAAAGACATTCTGGAACACAGCATGCTGCGCAGGTGGGCGGCCATGTACGTCGGCACCGCGGATGGCGAAGGTCCTGTGTCCAGAACCCTGGGTGGAGACGCGTACAGCGAGCCGCTGCTTGCGGATGCGTCGTGGTGGCAGAACATGCACACCGTTGCCCAGCAGATATACGTCTGGGCTGGCGCAAACGAGCTTTTCGTCGACAGCGTGCGTGCGTTTTTCGACAAGCTCCGACTGGGGTGGGTGAATGGGGGTGGAGCGCCGCAGCGAGTCGTGCTGTCTGTGGCAGCGGAAGAGCCGCATATTGGGCCGATCATGGATGTCATGTATGGGCACAAAGAGAAGAGCGAGTCGCAGTACGCGCTGGAAGCGTGGTTGAGAGAGAAGTTGGTCTGAGAAACGATTACCTACCTAGGTATGCTTATACTGCTGTGGAGTCGAATGTCACGTTGTTCAGCCTTGCAGCCTAGCGATGAACTGTTGTGGACCTCGAGGTATGCGGGCCAAGGCGCCGACCAAGTCAGCTCGCCGCGCAACCCCTGCCGCACAGGATGCTGATGATTGGCCGCTGCCCAAATGTACAATTGGTGCTGCGCGGTGATTGGCCACGGCGCAAAACTACAATTCTGATCCTAGTAGGGCTGCGCAGCGACAATTGTACTTTGGAGCTGCGGCCAATCATCGGCCACACACCCCACCGGTGCGTGCCTCAGCCCACCAGCCTGACCGCTCGCCGGCGACATGTCCAGAGCCTTGTTGGTATAAGATGCAGGACGATGCGCACGTTAGTCCGCCCTGCTCGAGTCATCTCAACTGCTGCTTTCCTGTCGCTTGTCGCGCCTGCCATCGCGGGACACGGAATTCTGCACATGACCAGTGTAGGAAGGAGCAATGGACTACACAGACATCGAGTACATCGGCCCGGCTCACCCGCCCCACTTTGTCTTTGGGCCAGGCTACACCGTCAACGACGCCGTCATTCCCGACCACCAGGACGCACCGCATTTGTCCATCTTCTCGACAGCTCTGACGAGCTACATCGGGAATGATGCCGATCCAATCAGCCTTGATCAATCGTCTCGAGCGTCCGCTGACGTCCCATCGTCCATGGGCCCGCCATCTCGACCTCGGAAGCCCAAGGCACCGACGCTTCGCGATGACGACTGGGAGCCGTATAGAGAGCGCATCCGCCATCTGCATGTTACACAAGGGCTGTCGGTATCAGAGGTGAGGGACAAGATCAAGGAGGAATTCGGCTTTCACCCCGAGTAGGTCGCTCTTTTCGAAACCAAGATCAAGCCGCTCCTAACACACACGCAGACTAAGGCAGTATCGATCACGCATCACCAAATGGGGAATGGACAAGAACATCAAACCGCACGAGATGGCCGCCATCGTGCGGAAACACCTGAAGCGAAAGCTTGTTGAACCCCATCAAGGCCAGCTTGCTTTCAACGTGCGAGGCGTCCCAGTCAAGCCGCAGAAAATCGACCGATGGATGAAGAAGAACAGAGTGGTGGAAAGTGCTCCCTATGCCCCTAGCCCGGCCGCACGTGAGTCAACCCACTACCCTGCTCTTCCTCTGCTGACACCACCTAGTGACACCATCTGATGTTGGATGCTACACAATCTCAGAGCGAGGCTCTCCCGCAACCATGTCAGCCTACTCACCGGCAGCCATGGCATCGTCGCCTGGAGGTGTGAGTACAGTAGCGCAGAGCCCGCGGATGGCCTCTCCCGCCTTGTCCACGGTCTCGAGCATTATCCGGCCCCAGGAAAGCACCTTCATGGGTCTGAGTCCGGCACTTGCATATCGATCTCTCGTGCAACCACCGTTCAATGCGCTTCCGACTTCCACGTCGAGCGCCTTTGGGAGCCATATACAAATACACGTGGCGTTGCAACCACGTTACAAGGAGGACGAAGAAGAGCAGCTGAGAGAGGGCATCTTGCAAGCAGAGTTGTCGTCCTCCTTCAACACACCTGCGCAGACTTCAGACAAGCTGCTCGACCTCGGACATGTGCTACTTGAGCAAGGGAGGTACAAGAGTGCCGAAGACATTGCTCGCAGGCTACTTGAGCGTTATAAAGGTCAGAACGACAGCGACCATGACAACAACGTGGAAAAGCTTGACGCATTATACTTTCTTGGTCTAGTGCTTTACTATCAGGGATTGTACACCAAGGCCGAAAGACTGCTCTCCCGCACTGTGCACGGAAGAAGGCAAATGGTTGGTTCTAACGATCATGATACCATGCTAAGCATACACACCTTGGCACTCGTACTTACAGGTCTGGGGAAGTATGAAGAGGCTGAAGAATTAAACCGAGAGATGGCAACGCAGTGGGAAAAGGTCCTCGGCTCTGATCATCCAGCCACGCTGGCGAGCGTACACAACCTAGCATACACATTAGCACAACAGGCCAAGTACAAAGAGGCTGAATTGTTGAATAGAGAGACGCTGGGGTACAGGCAGCAGGTCATAGGGCCCACGCATTCAGATACACTAAAAACCATATCCAACCTGGCCGAAGTGCTTTTCAAGCAGGGAAAATTCACAGAGGCCGAGTTGATGGAAAGGAATAATCTATTGCAGAGGGAAAAGGTTCTTGGGCGAAGCCATCCAGATACACTCCGCAGCGTCTCTAGACTTGCTCAAAACCTTGCTGAGCAGGAGCAGGTTGGCGAGGCTTCCATGTTGTTTGAGAGGGCCATTTCCGGCTATACAGTTATTCTTGGGAAAGACCATCCCACGACTGTTATCTGCTGCAAGAACTACGCCGACTTCATTGCGGAAAAAGAGAGGAGAATGTAAACACAAACATCTCTTAGAATGGTCGGAACTTCGCGATATGCTAAGTGAGTTTAACTGTAGTCTACTTTGCCTTTTGAATCAGAGTTGTAGTTTTAGACACGTATTAGAGTTGAAGTATGAGTACTTGGAACAAACTTCTCTCACGTGTGTTAATGTTGTGAAATTGATTGTAACCTACAATGTGGGTACGTATACCCTCGTAGCAATATAGAAAATTCTCGATTCTATGGCTTATTGTGTTATAATGATGAGAAAGAGTATTTCACGCAAAAGATGGGGGAAGAAGAGGAAGGAAACGAAGGAAACGAAGGAAACGAAGGAAACGAAGGAACCGAAGGAAAGAAAGGAAAGAAAGGAAACAAGATAAACAAGGAAAACAAAGAAAACATAACTAACAAAGAAGATACATACCCATCAACATCACCTCTCATTCATGACATCGACATCTGCGGTCTCACTCTCAGTCTTATTATACTAGGCGCAATCTTAGTAACACCGAGTTCAATGTCCTTGTCTTATTTATGTAGGACTGCTTTTAGACTTTTATACAATTACGGCTTCTTGGTTTATTTGCTTACGGATGGGTGTGTTCTTTGTTGTAGTGGACTGTTATCTTTAGTGGTAAAGGGGGGTTTTAGAGGAAGTATGGGACTGTGGAACTGGTATTCCTAGGGGGGAGAGAGGTGGGATGGACGGGGAGGGGGGTTGGAAATTGGAGATTTAAGCATGTTTCTTTTCATACGCTTATCGTGTTGACTGAAAAGCAGGAAATAGGCACAGGGCCTCAAAAGTTGCTGCAATGCGCAAACATACGATTTTTAGCTTATAAATTTAAGATGGAGCATTCTGCCAGCTAAGTGTACATTTGTGTAGAGAATTATAGATTATTATTATTAACTGTAAGGTGTTGTGTGCTGGGTGTGGGGTTTGTTTTGGGGTCTGCTTGTTTTCCGCTTTATAGTCAACACGAGAGCCTGCTAAGATATACTAGGCTTGAATATACTTTTTCCAAAGCAGAATGTCTGATTAAGTAGAATGTTTCAATAATTTGAAGATAGTGTTGAGATAATGCTGAAGAGTCTGATGATAAAAAGTCTTAGCAACTTCGGAGAAGCTCTCGAGAAGTGAATGTATGACTAGGAGCCCTACAAGTCTTCTTAAAAGGTGCAGCTCGCCATCAAATATACATGGGGCCTCTATCTACCTACGCCTCTACGTGGAGGTAGGCTGCGTGAAGGAATAGAGACTCTATTGTTCTATCGCTTTCCTATAGCATATCTTTAATGTATTTAACACCTAATACGAGGTAATCGGCGGCTTTTAAATCGTCTCTTTTTTTCAGTGTCTTTAAGACCTCTTTTGTATCGGCCTTTTTCACATTAACGTCTTTTAGCTCGCAGCAAGGCAGTAAGCGGCAGGCAAGAATCTGATGAGGACAAAAGTACTAGCGTTCTGTACTAAACTTTATCTACTGTCAATTCTCAGATAGCTATAGCAGGCTGGCTTTCCACGCCCTCCTCCTAAAACCTTCCTTTTCTATTAATTCAGGCAATTTCTATACGCATAGGTAGTAGCAGTGAGTAGGAAGAAGGCAGAAGGCGGAAGGCGGAAGGCAGGAAAAGAGAAGATTAGAATTGAAGAGAAAAAATAGAGGCTTAGAGGGTATTCAACCATGGTTGGATAACTTAGAGCTAATTTTCAGTCTCTTTTTGTCAGTGTATGTGTGTCATTTTCGGTGTAAAATATAGTAACAGGTAGGTATTAAAGACATTGATAGTAGATGTAAAATGATTCGATAGCAAGACTTAAAAGAGGCCTATAGCTAGGCGTAAAGAAGATCGATAGCTAGCTGTAAAAGACACCGATAGCCTGGTGTAATTACAGCTGTAAAATCGGTCTCTTCTACACCGACGATGAGCTATAGGGTTTCTGCTCCTGCTTGCCTGCCTGCTCTGCTCCTGCCTTCCTGCCTGCTCTGCTCATTCCCTATCCCTTAACAGAATCGTTGTATAGAACATACTGAAACCAAGTAATTACATAAGAGGTTATTTTACTTCAGTTTCGTGTTCAAATTGAACATTTTTTTTTTAGAAGATCTGATCAGCCTTTCTAAGACACCCCCCGCGCGGTACGATATGTCACAAGGCTGGCCCCCATCTTGAACGCCACAGCGATTGTCCACACCAATCGGTACGCATATCTCAGTATCCTAACTAATCTAAATAAGTCAGAGCAACCGAGCCTGCCCCACCCATGCGCTGTCACATATAGTTTGACATCCCCTTCTGCGGACGCGCGACGACCCTCAGCCTAGCCTAAGAAACGTTCTCCCTTGACGATTTGCGCGAATTTCCTGCCCTGGTTACAGATGGGTAAGAAAAAGGGAAAGCAATACCAGTCCGCCTCTGGCTTCAAGGTCGGAGCTGGTAGTCCCGGAGGCTCGAATAAAGGCACCTCATCAACGGTTTCGGATCTCAACAGATTACAAGGCGATACCCAGACTCTGTCGGCTTCAGATCCTGCTTCAAGAAAAGAGCAGCCCGATGACATTGTCTGGACGCTTCCTGGTCTGAGCAGAGCCGACTTCTATGCAGCTTCTGAATTTTTGCGTCGGCACGGAAAGAACCAAGGACTCACTCGCCAACTCAACACAAGGAATGTCACCATTGGCGTTCAAGCACACACATGTACACCGCTGCAACAGAAGACTCTTGATCATGTCGCTCTTTTATTCGCTCGAGTGAAGCGAACAACTCCAAGCACCGGACCGCCAGAACATGTGACAGCAACTGCTCTACGTAAAGGTCGCGATGGATTCGAGATATGGATTGCAAAAAACCATGGACCCCAGGGGGAAGATGAGAGCTTCCGTAAGAATTTAGAGTTGTACTTCAATGGAAAGGGTCTTTGGGCGAAAAAACCTTATGAAATGACATCCGACATGGTCAGATTCTGGAAAGAACGGCTGGATCACTATATCTCCCACATAAAGATGTACTGGAGTCGCTTGAAGAAAGCGGCAGTTGAGCGGGATGTGGGTCTAAATGACAACAACACATCACAGCGGAAGTTGACAGGGGTTGATCTGACGTATGAGGTGTTGCTTGATCTCTATCACAAGGAAATGGTGTTTACAGATCTGTTCAAAGAGGACTGGCAAGGGGCGAAGAAGTTTTGTGCTATTGATTTCGACACCCTCCAGGATCAACATTATGCAGACGAGACGTTTCTCCCAATATCAATCGGACGACAATCCTACGAGATCGACTTTTCCAAGCAAGGCAAGGATGAAGCACATCTCGCAGAGACCTTCTCCAAGTTGCTCAAAGCGATAAATTTACTTGGAACGATAGCCAGCGCCCAGAAAGCTTTTGCAGAGTTTCGCAAAACCCTGGAAGGCACAGGACCTATAACGCTAGGATTTCTAGCGCCAAAACAATCGCTCGATCTAGACAGAGGAGATCAACTGGCCATCTCGGAACGTCTAGGCCAGTGGGCGGAGTCTGGGCTTGATTCCACATTCAGAGAACGAGCGGAGGCCATGGCTGAGAATATCAAAAACCAGCCCTCGTATCACCGCTATTTCCACTGCGAGCTTCAGATACTGGACAAATTTCTTGATGATGAGGACGCCTATGATTACATCGGATGCAGTAAGCTTTCTTGTTACATCTGCTGGGGTGTACTTCAAGGGACGCCCTTTAGGACAAGAGATACGCATGCCAATCTTTGGTCTGCATGTGCCTTTCCCTTTGACTTGAAAGGTCAGAAGGGCGCTAGTCGCTACCAGCTGCTGCTAGCTCTCAAGAAAGTGCAAGACTATATGGTGGAACGTGTTCTACGCAACTCTCTGGAGACAGAATTTCACTTCCCTGCTCATCATTCTCTTCCCGAAACGATGGCCGAGGGGCAGACCCCGGAACGAAGCAAAAAAACAACAAGAAAAATTATCGATGAACGAGAAAGGACCGTATACGTCACGAGAGCGCGTGCTCTCCTGATACCCGCACATTCGAAACCTGTTTCGGCTTTTGTTAACTTTTGCGTTTCTGATGAGCTCTATTATGCATTACCGAAGCAGAGAAAAATCGCGCCATATACGTGGTGGCTACAGGAGATGCAAGTCAACGGCCCTGCAAAGTTTCCGCGGAGTGAAGTCACACATGCACACAAAGTCTACACAGAGTCTAGCACATGGACCGAGGAGGAGATCATTATATGCGCAAGACGCAATCTCCACTCAGATATCAAGGTCAACAAATGGTACGCTGATCTGATACGAGATTTTCACCAACGCAGTGTGGACCCTGATAACGAGTCTTGCAAATGGCGGGGCGACATATACATATATCGGACTACAAGAGATCCTGATGTCCAGGACCTTCAAGATTTGGAGTCCATCGAAGAGAACGAATGGTACGAAGTCTTACGAAAGTGCAGGGACCGGTTGGGGAGAGATTGGGTAAGTATCCTTACGATCTCGCCCTGCCGATGAGCTTTAGGTATTGACACATAGCATAGCACTCCGGAAGTATGGATTTCCTAGACCACATAACCTTAGGAGACAATCTCAGCGCTTTCTAGGTGTGCGCATTCCCTGCTTCCAGATTAACCAGTCAATCAATACTCGCTAAAATCTGTATTACAGCATTGCGAGCTAACGTGAGTTGCGTGGCAGAAAATATCGGACTAGGATCTGCTTAGAGGCTCGCGGGTAGGGTCTCTGAAGGAGTCAGAGAGGAGGGGACTGCTAAGGAGCAAAGTGGCTTGGATACTGAGCAATTCATGCAGAAAAGGCACGTAGGAGAAAGAAGCTGCCAGATACGAAGGAATTTCAGTAGAAAGTCTCTAAGAGAGGGGAACTCGCAAGAAAGGACAAGGTCATTCTTGCAGCGATCCTAACTTAAGTTCGATCGCGGGGCCCTTTATCAACATCCTGCTGTTTCTCGGAACATGTTCGTCACTCCGCCCAGCTTGTGCTCGAGATGCTGTGTTGGGGACACACACGTTTTTACATCCTAGACATGTCGGACTCGTATCCTCACCCCCTGACTCCCCGGCCTTAACCCCGGCGTAACATAATCCGCCCACGTCCTGACATCCCCCACCCCCGTCTCGAACAACTCCAGCGTCGGCCCTTTCTGCTGCTCCACCGTGGGATCAAAAACACTATACTTTCTGAAAATCCCCGCCGTAAACGTCTGCAGCTCCTGGTACGCCAAGTTCATCCCCAGACACTGCCGCATCCCCTTCGAGAACGTGAGATGCCGCCGGAAAAGCTTCGGGTTCTCCAGATACCGGTCTGGGTCGAAGGTGTCGGGGTCCGCAAACCAGCCGGGATGTCGATTGATAAGTGGTGCCGTCATGCCGACTGCGGTTCCGGCGGGGAGGACGAGCGTCCGCCCGTCGGGGTACGTGAACAGCAGGTCGTCGTCTGGCGCGACGCGGTCCTGGCGGTGCGTTGCGCTGGGGTACAGACGGAGTGTTTCCTCGATGAGGGCGTTGAGGTACGGGAGTGCGTCGAGGGCCTTTGGGTCCGGGGCTTCGTCGGGCGAGGACATGGCGGCGTCGAGTTCGGCGCGCAGGCGGGCGAAGATGGTGGGCGTGCTGAGGACGTGGTAGGTTAGTGCGACGAGGGTGTTTGCTGTTGTGTCTGCGCCGGCGATGGCGAGGACCATTGCTTCGTCGACGAGGCGGGGGGTGGATTTTTCAGCTGGGGCGATGTTGCTGCGGAGGATTTCGTGGAAGATTGTTTGGCCCTCGGTATCTTCCTTGCTGTTTCGGATCTCTTCGATCTTGCTTTTCAGATCCTGTGCTTCGGTTAGCCGTTGATGTATTGTGATAAGGGATGTGCTTACGTTGACGAAATTCATGAAGGCTAGGATGTGAGGACTCAAGGCGACGATGACATTTGGCGGAAGTTTAGTCATGCCAGAAGAGAACCAATGAAAATGGACTGCAACATGGGTCAAACGTTCGGAATTGAGCGTCTCAAAGAAAGCAGCATTGCAATCTTCCATGTCCAAGCATTTCTGGCCTTCACCAAGAGCATAGTCTTGAATAATGTCCTTGGTGGCAGCCCTAAACGCGGCATTGAGCGAGATAGGACTGCCAGCCTTGGCCCATGAATCCATACGACCAAGCAAATTGGCCAACGTCTCATTGATGACAGGTACCAAACGACGAACATTCTGCTGCGAGAAAAAGCGACTTAGAACCGCCCGCCGCTGACGGTGGAGATTATGGTCGCGCGTGGGCAGCACAGAAAGATGCTCGAGAAACAGGTTCAGCACAGTCTGCGCGCGTTCGCGACGCATGTGTGGCGACTGTGGATACAGCTGCTCGATGAATCCGGGGTCGTTCACGTGCACGACATCTGGCATGATTCGCACAATTGGGCCATATTTCCGGTGCATGTCCTCGACGACCCAGATGTACTGACCTCCTCGAATGACATCATGGTAGGCACAGTACCAGGAAGTAAGGGCTGTTCAGAGAGTAAGTTACTGATGACAAGGCGCATCGTCATCTTACCAGCGAGTTTGGGCCCAGGGATATGAGCAAGCGGGCTGAACCAAAGCCGATAGATGGCGCGACTGACGAAGAACACGATAACCAAAGCTACTAGAGGCAGCAGGGCCATCTTGAATCAATTCTTGGTGTTTTGACAATGTGAGGTTCTGAAGTTGTCGTCGCACGCGTTGTCAGATGTACTCCCGCCAAGTGATTTTTAGTCGGCGGCTTAACACAACGCCCGTCAGCGGAGCCGGAATTGGTTTGATCTGATTGGCTCTTTGACGATTACCAGCCGCCCGTTACAGCGATCGCATCAGCACGGACAGGGAGTCTCCGCCGATGCAGTACCGTGTCGCGTGGAGATAAATAGCGACGATCACACGAACGCGACCAGCCAGCGCAAGAACGGCATTGAGGTAAGCATCGAGGACTTCGTTTGAGTACTATTCGCGATCTTTGAGATTAACCCAGTGACTACAATTGTTAAAAATCTGTGAATGCTCAAGCTCAGGCTGACATGTTGTTGTTGTTGGGGCCAGGGCGTTGCGGCACAGTGACTTAGAAATCCTGTCCCTGATTAGAAAGCGTCTGATTGGTCAGCTCGGATACATGGTCGCTTCGAGGGATCCACATCCGATTGAACGCATGCGCGATGCTCAAACTGGCAAATGAGTGGGTGGGGACTGAATTTCTGGTGTACGTTTCAGTGTTGGCGTCTTGAATGGTGACCTTGGCTGAATTCAGGACAATATCAACAGTTCAGACGAGATTGTTCATTCACAGCTCTTTTCGGGCAAAGATCTATCATTAAAATGGATGAAATATTTAGAACTTGCATCATGTGGTCCGTTTCAATGGAAGTGAACTCGCATGTCTTCTTATCTACCCAGAGCCACTGGTTAGACTGCCACATCATTGTCTTCACAAATGATCGATTCCTCAACCCCAAAGACAGAATAAGAAATGTAATTGAGCATAACATGTTACACTATTGCCTAAAACCATTTCTATCCCAAACTCCCGATATTCTCAGTCCACTACACCGCGCTCTAGCCCATACTTCTCCGCTACCATATGTTTCACTTCCTCCAAAACAATGTCGTCCTAAGCTAGTGCGTGGCCGCCTCTTTGCGCTGCATGAATGCACCTGCATGCGTGCACGCCACAGCACGTCCGCCAGAGAGTTGTTGCAAGCGATATGCTGACAACCCTATTGCAGCCCAGGAGACATGATCAAGGGAAAGTTAATCACGGGTTGCGGAAAGGTATGTCCCTGTGTCGGAAAGCACACAGCGTAAATGGACAACTTCACTTTTGACATTATTAAAAATCTCATCCTGTGGATACATAAAGGTTTAAGTAATCTATGACAATCTTTTTGACTCCTTTATGCAAAACGATTTTGCAATTTCTCGCAGCAATGGGTCGTGCGAGCTATTATTTTGTTAACGCTGTCAATCGACTTCCTGGAGACCCAGCCCTGATCTCTCGCAATATCAACTGCTTTTCTCAATTTTAGAAAGCTGTGAAGAAAGCCTAGGTAATAGAGGAATTTTTCTAAGCATTAGAGGTTAGGTCGATTACATGAAGTTGCGTTCCAAGAGTTTGGGAGGGGGATTTATACTTAAAAATCTTGAATGTATGAGAACCTAAGCTGGCCCGCCTTTTTTATCATCTGTGGCACATAATTCCTTAATTTAGAACCCACGAATATGTGCCGAGACTCTTGGATCCATGCGTCGACCCCAGCCACAGGCGCTGGACGTCCCGCTTTAGCCGCACGAGCGACTGCCAGAATGTGCCTCGAGGCTACACCGAACAGCAAGTGCCTTCTAGACATTACCACTTTCTCCATCTCATTACGAAAGACGATATTGTGATTGTCTGCCTGCCCACTGGCCGTATCGGCACCCTGAGGCCTACGTAGTGACGAGGACGAGGGCGACGTTTGAAAATGCTTAGTTTATCCTGATGGTTGGTACTGGCGGAGGGGTTCCCAGCGCAGAGACAGACATCCGACTTGGGGACATGGTGGTTAGCCAACCGCACCAAATCTTTAGCGGTGTGGTGCAATATTTCCTTAGGAAGACGACTTCTAGCGGGTTTGAACAGACGTGATCGCTTGACATACCGCAGAGTTTATTTGCCGCAGTAGCCAAGGTGCGGGCGAACAAGCTCCAAGGTCGAAGCAAGCTCTCCGGATAGATTGCTAAGATTAGCCGCATTCCCAGGTTGCAGCGCGAGAAAGCAGGACCCCTTGTCCTATTCGACACAAACGACAATCACGAAGGAGGTAATACATACGATGATTACAGGGCAAACAGAAAGGTGGATCGGCCGCTATGTTTGTAGTTCGCCACGGAACGATAGCAATTCAACTCGTAAGAGACGCATGTACACCAGGCAGGTTAAGCAGGAAACTAGGTGATATCATCTGCTTCAGAATGGACGCAGCAGGCCTGATGAGCAGCTTTCTCTGCCTGGTCATTCGTGTGTTGGTTTCCAGCATATTCAATCTCATGTCTAGACATCTTGTAGCTGAGTGTCATAGTCAAACTATTATACATGCTATCTTAAACAAGCAACTTATTCAGAATCATGTAGCAAGCACTCCCCTCAGATTTAAAATAGAGATGACAGACTCCGGTAGCTCACCATCCAATTCATCTCATCTGATCTCTATCTTTTAGTTCCTACAGGTTATGAGCCTTTAGTTTTCACAAAGTTCCGTAACTCAGCTATTGTGTTTTGGCATCTCTCTAGAGTCCTACCCACTAAATCTGCGTGGCGTTTGCGACTACGCCGACTCGTACAATAATACGACATGGCAGCCATACGCGGCGGCCACGGCGGCGGCATATGCGAAGGACCTCCTGACCGAGATCCCGCCAGCCAATGTTGCAAATGCTCTCATCATACAAGATGCACACATAGTAAGTATATCTGTCCTCTTCATTGTATAGGAGCCTGGCTAATAGCTCGATAGAGATGGCAGTGGAAACTCGACACTGGTTCATAGCAAAAGACGGCTCTGATGACAATGATGCCGAGAGCTTTCGAGATTCCACTGATGAAACAGTGCCCAGGACTGACTCAATACAAGCTGCACTGAGTCTTCCAGGGGTCCGCGAAGAGATACTGGAGATTGTGGTCAAGGATGATTCACTTCAACAATCGGGGACAAATGCTGTCGAGGTCCTGAGTGCAGAGATATTCGTCGCCTCGTTTACAAAATTACTTCAGACATTGGCCAAAGAGCTTAGGCAGGAAGCTGAGCACAATGAGCAAAGATTTGCTGCATTAGTTTTCTGGAATTACGCTAGTTATGCTGCAAGCAGCGCTTGGGAGTACTGGAGTTGCGGGGGCGAGTCAGCATGGTCTGAGATGCGCGCTCAGCTATCAGAGAGAACGATGGGGGCAGCCTCTGCCCTGCAGCGTGTTGCATGGCGCACTGGACCAGAAGATGTGTTTAACGACGACGATGGCACCAATATCGATTGTGAAGATTACGAATCGGAGCTTCAGCATCCGGTACATTTGAAGCCGCTGAAACACTTCGTAACTAACAGCATTGCGTTCCAGGATTTACGACGCAATCTTGAAAACTTAAGTGGCCAGAGCAACCACGAGGAAGGACAGATGAGAAGCAATTGCCGATTTGCTTTCACACGGTCACCGGTAACGGCAATTCAAGATTTCTGCAAGAAAAGTGTGGAGCACGTAGTTGGTACTAGGCTGTCTTGGTGGCCACTCTCCGAACCAGAGGAGACGCTCAAAGTAAACTACACACGAGTCTACTGTCAACCTCCTGTCAATTCATCTCGTCGTAATCCAAGTTTCTTCGACGATATACCAAGTTCTCTGGCTGACAAGCTATTTCACGGACTTGCTGCTGCGCGTAGCATGACATCAGAAAGCCGTTGGGAGACTTTGCGACACGAGGCTGTGTTTCTTGAAGGTACCACATTGATGCGCCTATTACGCAATAGAAAAAGTGAGTCAGCCATCCTTTCTACACCCACAGAAATAATGGGTCCATGATTTAATAGGACATAGGGCCCTCTCCCATGAATGTGCACCAAGCGAAGGAGACGGAATTAGCCACAAAAGGTCAGTAAAGCAGAAGAACTGTATAGGGATTTGACACTGAAGGACTTAGGTACATCCGGCGCGAATGAACAAGCATCATCATCCAGGTCTACGGTAGAAGTGGATCGACTGAGTGCAGGAATTGATGGGCGTGGCACAGAGATGAAAGACCTTGGCGCAGGACTGGCAAGCGATGTATCGATGGATAATGGCACACCTGATCCGAACGACGACGAGAATGTTAGGCTCTTGATGAGTGAAGAAGCTGAGAACAAACCAGAGGATACGAAGTCCGTCCTCTTTCTGTCTCTCGATATCGACACGAATGATTCGAGAGCCTGCTCGGTGGATGTCGGGATGAACGATCAAGAAACGATGACAAACCTACGCGACTCATACAAAGATCTACGAGGTTCTTTTTTCCGGATTCGCAAGTCTCCCGTTGGGATCAAGTTTTACCGGGTAAGTCAGATTTCCACGACTAATTTTCACCTCTCACTCACACCGCGTAGTTCAAAAGCTTCCTCTACAAATCAGAGCGTCGCCACTACATACAGCTACATCGAGACAAAGAACGATATCCCCCCAAAGAGGACGCGAATTATGATTGGGACCTTGGAAACGAATGGCAAGATGGCGATCCTTATCCTAATGGTGAGGCTTGGTACTTCTTCAAACACCCGAAGTATTGCGGTAGTTCCACGGCGTTGAGAGATATGCTTCCAAAACGGAGGAAGGATGAATTGAGATCGGGCATAACCGTCTATGGTTTGTATATCGAGCAACGACATTCCGTCTGGCAGATTTTCATCCCTGTCGTCCTCGTGCTTACCTGCACCCTTGGTGGTACGCTTTGGTTTATCCGTCCGTGGCTCAGGGATCATCCTGGTGACTTGCAGGGCGCTACGGTTCCTGTGTTTCTAGCTTTAACTGTGGTTCAATCCCTTCTCGGTCTTCTGACTACGCTGGTCGTGTTTCGTTGGAGTCTATAAACGCAAATTTGATCTAGTGTTTTACTCTTGCAAAGGAGGTATTGAAACCCTAACCCTCTCTCCAATGTGTGGCTTTAACCTCTTTTCTGGTGTGAGTACTTCGTGCCATAACAGAATGCCCTCTTTTTATTCTACTTCAATACAATCTGTAATCACTGGCGATACAAGGGAGCCGCAAGTAGTTGTACTTATCACAGGTAGGTCTCAAATCTTTAAAGCTTGTAAAGCGAATGACTAATGTGGTAGATAATACTTAACGTATAGTTTACTTTAATTTCACGTCACGTAAATTGGTGCCGAAGGGATAGTACTTACCAGTGTGCAACTCATATTCACCCTAGCGCTTCAGCCCATTAAACAACCCAAGCCATACCTAGACTCCCACTCACCTACCCCTCCGTCCCCCTCCCCAGTCCCCCATCACTCAAACAGCCGCCCAACCACCCCCGTAGCCGCCAACAGCATAACAACGTCCGCCACAAGCAAACAAAGAAGCGTGAATTCAGGATTCTCTAGTTCGGGGCTCTCGAGCCATGCCTCCCGCAATAAAGGCGCGCCCAATATCATGGCCAGTTGGATGGCGATGAGCACTTTGTGGGACCGTGGAAGAGGAAGAGGAGGGACAGGGGCGTTGGTGTCGGGAATGGGCGGCTGGGTGGGGTTGGGGGCAGTCAGCTGGGTGTGGAGGGGCGCGGAAGGGGTGGAGAAGATTGGGGGAATGGAGGGAAATGGGGAAGTCGAAGGGGATGGGAGGCTCGAGGGGATGGAGGGCATTGTGGCAGGGGAGGGAGTTGACAGGGTCAGCGGGATGGAAGGAAATGAGGATGTCAAAGGGGATGGGAGGCTCGAGGAATGTAAAGGGGGCGAAGGGGGCGAAAGGGGAGAGGGGATGGAGGGGAATGAAGAGGGGGAAGTGATTGTGGGTAATAAAAGGACGGAGGTAATTGAGGGGGTTCGGCTGCTCGGGCACCATCCGGGGTTGATGGAGGACATGGTGGATGCTAGTGCGGGTGGAATGGCGGGAAGGTGTTGAGACGGAGAAAGCCAGTCGTGTAGTAGAGAAGCATGGTAGGAAAGTTATGCAGAGTTTTATACTAGGCATCTCCAGGCCCTGGTGTGAAATGATTTGGCTTTCACTTAAAAAATCTCAGGTGTAGTTAGCACAGAGGCAAAAGTTAATCTTAACTAAAGGCGGCGCGCGACAGATTTACTACAGAGGTTTATCAAGTTAAGATATATATTTCTAGTTAAAGTACACCAAGACTGAATCAAAAGTCGGAGAGCTTCGCCGCCTAGGGCGTTAGCGGCTATGAATTTACGGGTATCTAAGGCCTATCAAGAGACAAAGTTTAGTATAGAGCACTTGAATTTCTATTCTTATTAGAGAGCTCGATTATTTCTGGTGATCTAAAAGAGACTGTACAAATAACACTGTAAATGGGACTGCGTCAGCGTCTCACAGCCTTATTAAGACCGATAATAATCCATAGGGCGCAGGAGGGTCTTGAATCGTTGAACCTTGTAAATTAAATAACCAGTGTATTAACTAATGTTTCATCTAAAGGTTCCCTTAATGTTGTGCCACACAAAGCAACGTGAAAGGGATGGTCCTCAACAGTGCGGAGCTCGATTCCACCGCAGCGCTTCAAACCATCAAACATCCCAAGCCATACCCGCAGTCATCACCAGCCCACTCGAGGCCCCTTCCCAATCCTATACATAAGGAAATTGATGATAGTCTATCACCACCCCTATGTACAGAACAAAAAAGAAAAGGTCAGCCGTCAACGCCAAATTCACCGTGAGTAGAGTGAACTCCTGGAACGCAACAATCCACCATACCACGCAAAACTTGACCAATACGGCAACGCACATGCCCATTTGATAGAGGCGGATGCCGTGTCTGTGGAAAAGTGGGGGGAGCCATCGGCGGGGCATGGTGGGTGATGGATATTGGAATTAGAATAGAAGAAGGGCTGTGTGTTGTAGTTGCAGGAAGGTGTTGAAGCAAAGAAAGTTAGAAGTGTCGGTGAGAAGAGTAGTGGGGAATTTATGACGAGTTTTATACTAGGAATCCTCGAGCCTAGCTGTGAAACGATCAGGCTCTCACGTGGAGAAAACTCGGGTGTGCTCGGGTAATTACCTACGTTGTGCGGAAACCTCACGAGCGCGCAGAGGAGAATGTTACTCTTGACTGACGGTGGTGCGCGACTGGTTCACGGTGGAGATTTATCAGGTTAAGACACGTCTGTCTAGATGAGCTATACTCAGAATCGATCGAGGGTCGAGAAGGTCGCCGTCTACGTGCTAATGCCACATCCAATTCCATCTCCCATGGACTGCGAGAGACTCAGCTTCTCTCCAGTCGCCGCGGAACATGTCAGAAACACCATCTACCCAACCAGCTTACCCTTTGCCTTTTCATCATTTCAAAAGAGGCAGCGCCCCGCGCTCCCCCTCTGCAGATTTTATGCTACTCAGCCTCTCCCACACGCTCACAAGTTCCCAGCCAGCTCTTTCCCGGCCTTGAAAGGCATTCCATTTCGGAATTCATAGGCCTCCCCGTGATCTGGCATCTTCTACTACATGTAGACAGCGCAGAACCTTGTCTCGAGCCGAACACCACAACTTCTTACACTTTCGCTCCGGATTTCCTTCCAAAATCTCCGACAACCGTCGTTCTCAGGCGGAACTCGAGTGCTTTAACCGTTTCTACATTCAATCTAGTCTCTGAGAGTCACAATGTTGCAATGCACGTCTCTCTCACATAAAACACAACTTCAACGGCAAAGTACAATGTAGTTCGACAATGACTTCAAGATGTCACATTGTCAATAAACCTCTAGAATACCAATGCTCAGTTATCAATGTCAAGAGGCTACAGGGTCTCATTGTGTCGTAGGCTTGCGGTGCATGATGTCTCAGTTCCATGAAGACGATAGCAACACCTGCTGAAGAGCACGAGATTCCGTGCACGCCAAGCCGATTCTTACGCACTCCGCGCTGGCTACGCGGTCTACGTGATTGGAGTATGTGTAATGAAGGTTTACGTCCAGAATTTGGCTTTGTCTTTGCTGGTGGTCCCTCCGGTCGGATGCGAGCGAAGGGGCTGGCATAGCGTGATCAGTGGAGAGTTATTGCTTGCGCAGCTGGAGATGCTTATGCATACTTTCTTCGCGCTACATGGGACCCTGCGGTGAGGCTCCGAAGGATATACTTGTCGAGGCCGTTTTCGTGTTCTCGATTTATGGTGATTCCCGTTACTGCCACGAAGGGTATGTCGCAAGGCTCGAAGATTCGCATTGACGAAACCACGACTGGGTAGTCGGGATTCTAGTGCTCATGTCGTAGGTCTCTTCCAACCCGAGCTTGAGAAATGGGACGCTGCCGGCGGGGAAATAAATGACACTGCATGAAGTATCTGCATAGTTGAAGGCCCACCTGCTTGCGGTCCGAATGCCGACTAGTTGCTCCTTCATGGTGTTGATTTGGTCAGAGCGGGCGCGATTGAACCTGTTATTCTCGAGGGTATCTAGCCACAGCCGGGCAATGAACTGAGAGTGATTCCCGCGGACAAGACGGGGACGGGAGAGCAGAAGGTGTTACCACGGTCTATTGTAACCTCCTGAACGTATCGCGGAGTTGGAGGGATGGCGTAGTCTGCCAGTTTTCGAGGCGTTGTGTATGCGCGTCGTTCTCAACGATGGCTCTGAAGCAACTCTGCTTTCGATGAATGTCACCTCGCTCGAGGCCCGAACAGGGAGAAGACGGTGAAGGGGCACCGCATCTAGTTGTGTACCACAGAATATATCTATTCACAATGGTCTCGCATCGAAGGCGAGGTTGTTGGCAGCAAGGACGGTGGGAATGTTGCCCGGGGGTGTGGGTAGAGCCATGATCCAGAGCATGATGGCCTGGTTGAGGTCTGGCGATGGAGATTTGCGGTCTGCGTGGTTGATTAGATTCCAATCAACGAGCCATGAGAAGGTAGTATTTCCTGCGTGGTTTTGGCAACAAGGGGTAGACGGGTAGGGAGTCGGGTGTCACTCGCGATGGCAGTGAAGGCCCTACCAAGCCGTGGCATTCATCCTCACTCGTTGCGTAGGCCTGGATTAGACAACCAAGACAGGCAGGGTCGGTAGTAGGAAGGTGCGGGCAAGGACCTCGAGTGGGGCACGTGACGACGCGCCCATACCCCGTTGCTACGCGACGCGTACCTTCCTTGTGTGGGTTTTTCAGACGGCCCACCTCCGCTCTCCACCTCGCTCTCCACCTCGCTCTCCTCTCGCCACCTCCACCAAATCTGAAAGGTCTTTCTCCGTCTCCCCGCGAGGCAGCCACCACATCTATTCCACCTGCTCGCCCAAAGGCTTCGGTGTCTTTCACCACCCTCATCACCCTTCACAGTAAGATGTCCCGCCAGCCTGGATCAAGAACCCGCGCCCGGTCATCTTCTCTCCCGGACCTCTGCAATGTGTAGCATCCCAATATTGACATGCCCTCCAGACAGCGCCCGTGCATGACCTCTCCGCCACCGGCCCAGCACCCGCCATGTCTCAACTAGAGATGGCCCCGCAGCCCGTCATCCGCGAGATCCTGCGCAACCTCCTTCTCGCTCCCCGTGTTGTCCAGCCGCCTAACCATCTCTTCATCGAGCACTACGACTTCGAAGTTGATGTTCGCCTCGTTAGCACCACCATCAAGCGCCATGCCGACGCGGTTCTCTATGGCGAGAATCAATTCGTCAAGCTCATCTGCAACTTCAAGGACATCAAACGGGCCATGTACAATCATGAAGTCCCCTTCTTCAACCTTCCAGACACGCGCGGCGCGCGCCGGGGCGCCTTTGCATACCCCACCGCCGAGGTCACGGTCTCCATTAGCACCTTCAACCAGCGCATGAAGTCATTCCGGCTTAAGAAGCCACTTCAATTTCTCATCCTCTTGGAGGACATGCCCAAGTTCACTCGCATCCTGCGCATCCTCGACCTCGCCAACTTCATGGGCTACGAGTTTCAGTTCAACCTCCCCCGCCCTCATCTTCCTGCCGTGATGCTCTCCGTTGACAAACAGGCTGAGCTTCTCGCTCCTTTTGAGCAACTCCGGGGTGGCGCCATGGTCCAGCGAGTTGCCTTTACTGGTGCCTTTGATCAGGAGCTGGTCAAAAACGTTCGCGAAGTCATGACTCAAAAGGTTGCCTGGTTGCGCGCTGGAATCTGGGAGGTCTACAACATCGCTCTCTCCATCAAACGCGTTGGTGACCGCGCCTTCCGACACCGCAATGCAGACATGGCCATCGCCAAGTACCAGGACATGAAGACGTTCATCGAGTCCGCCTTGACAGCCAATTACATGATGCGAGACGTGGATATCGAGGCTGAGAAGGCGCTCACTACACTCATCAAGACCACCTACGTCGATATCGCCCTTCTCACCCTAACCAACTTCACCGCCAAGGAGGTCGGCCGCCCCATTGCTTACCAGACTGTGGTGAATTTGAAAGGCCACATCGACCTCGTCGAGCTGGAGAAAAATGAGCCGGAGAAGGGAACCATCATTCCTGCCAAAGTTCTTGCGCGATTCTACTTCTTGCTGGGCCTCGCCGAACTGGGCCTCGATCATCCAGTCAAGGCGGGCAAGGCGCTCGCTCGATCTTACAGGCTGCATGCAACCTCGATCACCCGCGATGCGTACGATGTTGCCGATCAGTGGCATGAATTGGACAGGAACACGCAGAAGTCTCGCTTCCGCGCCGCGCTTGCAACACGTCCCAAGACGCTGCTGCCTCTGCCCGACATGAAGGTCTATGAAACTCCAGAAGTTGCCTCGGAGCAGTGGGTTATGCGCGAGCTCGGATACAAGGGCAAGTTCCAGTACGAGGACCTGATCAAGGGTTGTGTCAAGATCTGCCTCACGGAGGAACCCCATCGCCATCATCACTACGACGGACCTCGTGTCATTCGTATCGGCGAGGTTCTACCCGATGTCCTTCGTCACCACGTCAATCGTTATCGGAGCCAAATGGGCCTGCCCGTCGCTCAAGGCAAACTCGTCGGCTGCGTTGGTCTGTCCATCGATGCTATTGGCGAAGATACGCCCTTGAATCACGTCGGCGAGGGAACGAACTGCAACCCCATGTAAGCACTGCACTCGGTGTGGCTGCTGTCCTGGACGATGGATCGGGATAGGTAGTTATTTGCTCATGTGGAAGTGTTATGTGCTGTCATGTCACTGTGGTCAAGTCAAGCAGTGGTGGATGGTGGGAATGTTCGCCGGTTTGATCACGCTGGTTTGTCGAGGCATAGTGAGTGGAAGCGCGGAGGTGAATGAATATGGAGGTGCACACGGATAGTTTGAAGCAAATCAAATTCGGGGATGTGTTTCATCATGAATAATGCTTTTGCTTGATCGTGGTGTTGTGATGTCTTTGTTGTTGTGAAGTCTTTGTTTCACCTGGGGTGTTTTGTTCCATTGTGAACTGTTTCATGTGGCCTCGGTATTTCAGGGTGTCTTTGTTCTTTGTCATTGTCCCTTTGCAGATCGAATTGGGAATGATTGATTACAGTGTCTAAAGAAATGCATGTAGACAATGATGGACCAGTGGGGCTATTTCGTTTCTAGGGAATCCCACGATGATGGTCAGGTTGCGGACGATGCGCCGGAGTGGGGTGGTGAAGAACGGTTGAATCTGAACCTGGGCTTTTCTGATGCTCAAAACCCAGCCGCGCAGCGATTCTGCAACTCCTCGAAATTCATTTCAGACAATAAGCATGACCTCTAGATCTCTGCTATTTTCCGGCCAATATTGCCCTTCCATCATCCCCTCCACAAGAGCAGCGCCCATAACCTCAAACCTACGCGTTGGACCTCCGCACGTCTTTGCCCTCGCAACCATCGGGGTCTGAAGCGTGGACAGCAGCAGAACTTGGTCATTATTCTGAATGCCGCTAGGCCCAATCCCAAGCATAAAGCCGGCTGCAGCTTTTGCAATAAAAAGAGTCATGCCGCCGGCGAAGAAGGCGCATATCTCCAAGTGCATGGTGAAAAGCGGTTCGGTGTCCAAGAGCACCTCTACGACTTTGCGCCCGGGATGAACACCAGCGGCTCCTCCGTCGGTGACACCTGAGCCTCTCGAATCATAATTGAGGATTATGTTGATCCACTTGTCGGCGTCTGCTACGGTGTAGGCCGAGTCTGGGGGAACGTTTGAACCTATGAACTTGGCGATGTCTTCTTTGCTAACAGCAAAATGCTCTATCGTGGTTCGGAACCACACATACAAGGCGCGAATCGCATTAACCAGTTCTTGGGACACTTCATCGACTAGATGGGTCCGTTTCGAAAGGTCTCCGGGCTTCCAAAACAGCGGTGGAATTTTGCTGATGGCGTCCAGCTTGTATTCCACAACACCGACTTCTCGCCCCGTCACCTCAAACCTCCGTCCATCGCTAGAGAACTGAAAAGGTCTGCGAGGTCCGAGGAAGCCCTGAGTCTGGGCTGCGGCGGCATTGGAAAAGTGCTGCCGCTTGTACGGTCTGCTCCAGTTCGGGACCCAGGAAGGTGCGGAACCCCAAGGCCCAGTTGCTTCAAGCAGTATCTCCAGCGACCCTTGCCACTGGATAATCGCTCTGGCGAAATCAGCGTACGCCGCCTCCAGGCTGTGCGAATCTTCATATCTCGGGCGCGGCAAGGCAATCTCAAAGCTTTTCAAGAGCCCGTAGATGGCATACACCTTGTCCTTTGGATTCGTCGCGTCTTGGTCTCTGCAGCTGTGCAGCACGCTTACTAGTATCTTCGAGAGTTGTTCTTTCCAGTGCTTGTCCCGTTCTTGTGGTGTCAGCAGTGCGGTCAAAGCGGCGGCTGTGATCAGGGAAGCCTGGTAGGGTCCAAAGAAATGGCCAAGCGAGTTGATGGGCATGCCCCTGGAGTAGACTCGTGGTAACATGGTGAAAATTCCTAGTGTTACTTCGCAGGTCAACAGTCTCTTTCCATACTGTTCCATAGAGCCAAGGAATTTCGCCCAGCATGGATACCAGCGCCTTTTCTTGTCGACCCAGCCCCAGTGCTTGGACTGCCTATGCTCAAGCACTTTCGTGATCTCAATCCATAGCGACTCGATTCCATGCAGCGTTGTTATGACTGCCGTAAAGTCGGGTTTCTTGTCAGTACTGCTTCGTTCCCAGGTGCGTACCAGCCCCCAGAAGAACCTATTCCAGCGAATCGACTTTCTCCCGCACACGACGAAGGGCTCTTCCGCCATGACTAGTTCTTGGATGGTCCACATGCGCCGGAACCATTTTCGGTCAATCAGGTCTTTTAGGGACTCGTGGTTGAGTAGGACTGTGGGGCTTGGGAACCATTCTGTCATCGGTGTTATTTGATGTGGGCAATGTCATAAGCCGGTAGTGGAGACTTACTTGCAACTGCTGCTTCATACAACACTCTACTAGCTCGCGCTATTTGTTGTGGATGCATGTTCCCCGGGAATCCGGAGAGTCTCGCGTCAATGAGTATGCTCTGCCCACTGGAGGCTTGCCTCAAGTATTCCAATGCATCTTCTGACGTGTACGGCACGCCATCTTGCTCAATGGTCTTAGACTCCCCCAGCCAGATATATACCTTTCTCGCCTTGCCATAAATCTCTTTCATGAGCGGGATTTGCATGTTCTTTTCGCTGTTGTTCGTTTGGTCGATGCAGATCGCATCAACCCATATCGTCCTGACTCTATGGTGATCTCGAAGATTCTGCAGCGCAATGTAGCAGCTCTTTGATATCTCGAGTTGCTTGCTGGACTGGCCGGGCTCGCCGTCAAGGAGAATGTGGTGACGCACGGGTATCCCTGTATTCAGAGCAGAGGAGTCGTTTTCCCAAACGTAGGAAAGCGCGTCGAAGGGCTCTGGGCTGTCAAGTGAAATTTCACGAAGCCGGCCTCGGAGGGCAAGAGAGCTGCTATGTTTGACATTGTGGGGATGCAGGTCGAGAACTCGGATGAGCCTGAACGTGAACGGGGAGTAGCAAAATGCCTGCTCCGAGATTGGTGTCTGCGCAACTTGTTCTGGTGCTGATAAAAACGACTGATAACCCTGTTAGTCACTCAGACACGAATAAGAAACCTATTACATGGACCTCGAGGGACTTGATTTGGTTTTGACGTACGAGAACAAGTTTTTCTAAGCGGAATCGTGGTGACGCGAGAAATCCTTGAGTATTTTCATCTGCGGATGGTCGCGCATTTGCCTTTACATCTTTGATCGTTTCTGTTTCCAGCAATGGACGCAATACGATCGAATCCATATGCTCTAAAAGATGATCCCGGGCGTATGTTGCGAACTTCCTTCGTTGCTCTTGCTCTGCGATATTGACCTGATCCGCGAGGAATTCTTTAGCCCAGGAGGTTTCGTTTGGAGAATCTGTCCTTTCCAGGACCGCTGATAGGTTGTAGAGATTTTCCAATATCGTGTTCGCCTTGGTCGTTGTGTCTTGGGTCCACCCAACCGACTTGTTGGGATGCTCGATATCGAGAGTCGGCGTGCTGGAAGAATCAAATGAATTTAACTGCTTTTCTACAGTTTGGCCACTGTCGTCGTTCTCCGACTTCTCTTTTTGACATGGTGGGGGTGTCGCATTTTCGAGAACTGCTCCTAGCTGATCAAATAGGACTAGCATAACGTCCAAGACTTCGCTTTTATCTTGGAGACGATAGTCGAGTGAACCGATCCCTGGAACAAAGATCCCCACATCTCCCGCCCATATCCTGAATCGGACAGTAGTATTTTCCAACTCCTGTTGTAGTTGCGCGCTGGTTGTCGCCGTCAGGCCCTCAAGCAGCCGGATACAACGGGATGCCGACTGTGAGATCGACATGTCTCATTTTGACCCTAGTCAACTTAAGGAATTCGCGTCAGAAACAACTATCTGGGTTGCATAGGATTGTACAAGTGTGGTAAAAGAGTTAGAGAGATATTAGTATATCATCAAGCTGCAATGTCCTGAAGCGGGGTAGGGCTCGATTGGTTCCGAGAGTTCCGCTAAGTCGATTCCTGTAACACCTAGTATCAGCGAAACATCAAGTTGCTAGCTTCAGATAGATGTTTCAATTCCATCATCATTCCTAGAGAAGCGCGGCAGGAAGACTCAAGGGTCACTGTGATGCTACCGGGAGACCCCGGAAGAGACACGGAAGTCAGCATGGAGGTCGGTCCGACGTCAAAAACACGTGATTTACTAGTGATAAGCGGTGAGAAGCCGCTGCCACATATATGCGTGCAATGGCTGATTCCTTGTTGATTATCAATTCCATCCGATTTTCCAGGTATTACAAGTGAGCTTTCCTCATCAAGTACGCAGTTCTGCTTCAGAAAAGTTTCGGGCGTCGGTGCGAGACGCAATCAGACTGCGCAATCTCTTTGTTCTTCACGCAAAGACACACCCCAAGAGTCGACATGGCGACAAGGCGGCCACATTCAAAGTCGCGACTTGGCTGCGAGCAGTGCAAAACTCGAAGAGTGAAGGTTTGATGCATTCGACAACATCCACGACAGTGCATTAACAGCAATAAGTGCGATCTGGCTGCTCCAAAGTGCTCGCATTGCCTGCGAAGAAAACAGAAGTGCTCGCTCACTGAAGTCCACATTTTTCTTGCAAATTCCAACGATCTGTCCGAAGAAAACACGTCGAAATACACCTCGTCGCGAATGGACATATTTAATGAACACCGAAATACATCTGCGCTGGTCGAACTAGAATTGACACATTTCTATACCAACGACACTTCGAGCAGTATAATGACCCAGCCAGAGGCAGCTCATTTGTGGAAGAACGAAGTGTTCCACCTCGGTCTGGAACATCCTGTTCTACTTGATGCACTCCTTACGACAGCTGCGATGCACAAACTGGTCGTGCAGCCAAATCACGCTCGAACTGCCTTCTATATCAGTTTCATATCGCAGAAAGCCTATGGCATGATCCCACATATAGTCGAACTCCTCAAACACCCTTCCGAAGACAAGTGCGCCATTCTGATGGCCCATTCAATATTGCTTACTGTTTGGGCATTTTGCTCCATTCTCTTGCCGCCTGGAGCCGACATTTTTGCCAATACAAATTCCATGGCTGGTGCATTACAAACATTTACGCTTCACAGCCGGCCCACACCGCGGCTCAACGACCTCCTTCAGGCTTTGCGCATCTCTCGTGGTACTAGTATCGTTGGTGACAGCTTGACGGGAATGCTGCATAAACGTGGCTACGGTGCGCTAATTGCTGCTCCTGACATGGAGAAGCTCAACCTCCCCCAGCAGCGAAGCGACATTCTAATTGCTCTTGGCGCTTTGGAAGGCCATTGCAAGGCAAACCATGGGCCAGAAGGTAATTTCGAGGTCTACGCAATCCAGTTTGAACGCCTACATGAAGCTTTCTATTTACGGCAATGTCCCGAATGGTTTGATATGATCATCGCGTTTGCCATCCGTCTTGGCGACGCCATGATTCAGCTTCTGATGAGCCATGACCCATGCGCGCTGTGTATTCTAGCCTTCTGGGCAGCCTGCTTACGTTCAGTGGAGGGGAAATGGTGGCTAGCTAATTGGCCGAAGCTTCTGTTCGATGAAATTTCATCAGTTCTGGATGATGACTGGAAGATTCATTTGCATATCCCCATGGAGCTTCTCCATATTAGCTCATAGAGATGTTGAATATATTGGTCGTCTCTATGTATAGTATCTTTAAGACTAATGCTCTCCAAAAAAAAGGAGCTCTTCACTCCGGTTCACACTAAGATATCTTTTCAGGCAGAAGTTGTATTACTGTGATTTCAAAGGAAAAAAAGCACACGACATTAAGGTTAAACCTTTGAGATATAACTATCTAGAATAATAGAGAAAGTAAGCTATAAGTAGAATAATACTATAATAGAAAGGAAGACAGTAGTAAGAAGATTTATCTCTAAACCATTGTGGTTTAAGGTAACACCGATCTGGTCCGTAGTGCTTCCGATGCTTATGACTTACCTTCCCGCTCATATTGAAGCTATCTCAAATTCCTCTCGTATCCATCAGGTGTAGCTCTGCGCTACCTGCGTTCCCACTCTTGTGTCCATGTCGATGGAGAATGTTCGGCAAGTTCTTTGCTTTGTCCGTCGACATCATACCGGGGAACATGTAACCGGGGAAGCTCAGAGTGAGGATTGTAACACCAAGAGCTACCATTCTATATGAAGTTCAAGTCAGCGTCCGCTTTCGAAAAACGAAGTAGAATCCTACAGGCCATCAAGGGCTAGAAATTCACCCTCATGACGCATCAGCTCGCCACCCCAGCCTCCAGCCATTTCGGGAATTCTGTAGATGCAGCGTATGAGAACAACCGTGTATGCGAAGGCCGCAGTAGCACAGAATATGACTGGTCGAGACATTTGACGCGGGTTCCACACCCATTTGCTGCCGGTCGTCGTCTTTGACTTGTGATATTTTATCGCAAAATCGCCAGCCAAGATGCCACACATCGCCATCGTAACGACTTGAAATGCGATACCACCAATCATGATGTTGTTTCCTGTTTTGGCCTGACTGGGGCCGCCCGAAGATGCCATGCCTCCGCCTCCAGCTTGAAGGAGAATCGAGCAGATGTCGCATCCGATGAATATCCAAGTATACAGTCTTGGTTTCAGGCGAGAGTGTTCGGGTCCGAAGGCAATAATGAGATGTTTGAATGTAAGGTAAATCGATGCAGCGATGAAGCTTGGTGCCAATATTAAGCAAGTGACCTGCATCGTAAATGCAGAATCTTTCCATGGGTTTGAGTGCATCTGTATGCGTCCCACATAGCCGATAATCTCCATGAAGGTGCCAGCACCAAGCGCAAATGAGTAACCCCATAGATGATAGATGAAGGCCAGAGGGATTTGTATCATGAATGCGACGATGAAAACGGCCAGGAAAAAGCCATTGCCGCCCAAACTTGGGTAGTAGCCGTAAATCGTACCTGACACAGGACACGAGGAGGTGACTTCGGTACAGTTTTCGTATATAGAGGACGACATTGTTGTAAAGAATCTTTCTAATCTGGCTTTGGTTTTTTGTTCAATATATTTAATATTCTGGAGGAGAAAGCATCAATAGTCTTGTGGCTTATATACATCCCATGCATTGGTCACGGGCCTCCATCCTCCATGAAATAATTCGGACATGGACGATTACGTGCCTCGTCAGCCATTCTAGTCCACCCGAACGTGGTAAGATAGCGTATCCTAAAATGGTTAGCTGTACGAAGGGTCCACACACGGTCCATATCTTAAAGTGGTTAGTTAAACGAAACTGCACGGACTATGGCACGACCCACATCCAGATAAAAAAAGAGCTCTACTTGAATCCAAGTATCTTTCAAAATCTAGGGAAAACACTTCCACGTGTCGTACCGGCATCTTGGCGCTTCGCTGATGTGTCGTTCATGGCCGTCTTCTGCAAAGCAATTCCTAAAAACCCGAAGCTTCAAACCACCAGCCTTCAGTTTGAAAACCACAGATTGTATTGCGGAGGCTTATCCTGACTCAGGTCACATATTCTGGTACCGAATAGCATGGTTGCATTGCTCTCAATGAAATCTGCCTCGTGAGACGCGCGGCATGGCTTATCCTTGCTCTCTCGGTGTGATTTCGCATGCGATCTATCCGACAAAGATGGAGTGATTGCCACTAATGTGATAGGCACCATGAATCTCAGATATACTACTTGCACAGCCTCTATATCAATCCTATCTACGAATTAAGTCTTCTCGTCATACATCAGATTGGTCCACAGCTCTGTGCTTGTACCCATACTTTGTCTCCCTCTTACGTGTGATAAATCAATGTCTCCTAGAAACAGAGCTTCTTCGACGTCCTTTGCAGAAGGGGAGTTTCGGAAACGAGTGTGCAAAGCTTGTGATCGATGTAGATTAAAGAAGTCGAAGGTAGATTCATCTGGTATCGTTGCGCAAAGACTGGACACTGACTTCGAGCAGTGCGATGGAGCAAATCCTTGCAGCAAATGTAAAACAGTCAATACAATCTGTTTTTTCAGCGAGAGGATCAAGAAGCGCGAGAATGTGTATCCTAGAGGGCATGTCTGTTTTCCTTTTTTTTGGGGGTGGCGATTATTCGCTGACTGTCTTCGAAGCTACGTAGAGATGCTCGAGCAGCAACAGACGCAAATGGTCCTTGGCCTCCGAGTAATGTATTACAAACTGAAAGGAGGCGAAGGTTGGCCGGGTGCGCCTTTAAACGAAGCGCACGGCGGCATCCCTCTAACCCACGATATATTGGAACGACTCAATGTTCTGTACCTACCGAACTCCCAACTCAGCCAGAACACCATCGAAGACAACCTGAAGACGCTTCAGAGCCAAATCCTGAGAACAAATGGCATGATACAGGATAGAGGACGAAGAGAAGCAACGAGTGAATCAGTGGAACCATGCCCAAGATTCTCGACTCCATTGCATGGAGTGATACCGCCTGCACAATCAAGTGCGGCCACTGGTCCTTACCCGCAGCAGGCCAATTCTCTGACACAATCGACCGAGACAGATTTCTATCGATTGCCTTGCGATGGTAAATCACAATTTCCCACGCCACCAACCTTTATGCCATCAATTCCTAACAGTACATCAGCGGAATTGTTGCACGTTTGGGTTGATCGCCAGCTACCTCTTGATATATCAATGGAAGTTGATCTAAACATCTACGATTCATCAATGAGCTGGAATCCACGGCCTATCTCGAAACTTAATTCGCCAACGAGGCAAGAGCTGGCCATGAATTGGGAAGGAGCTCCCACGCAATTCATCGACCCAAGCGTACTTCATGTTGTTTGAATTTAGTCGCAACGCAACACTCCAGTATGTCTGCCTTTGAGTTTTGGAAATAGTTATTGTTACAAATTCCCAAGTCACAACTTGTGAGTGAGGAGCATGAGGCGTAGTCTTCAAGTTGGCGGTGTAACACTGGCAGAGCGCAGGTTTTTGACTCATCCTAAGATGGAAACTCTACTGGCGGAGAGGTTTCGATCTTTCAATGCAGCAGATAGACCGGAAATTCCTTCGCCTACGTGCTGTAGGCGTACACCTTCCAATGGTGAACATAAAAATCATGTATAGTTTGGCTGGCTTGTTATTATGATATGTAATTACGCTCTGTTCATTTAACATAAGTGACAAACGGTGTTAAAGTGAGCTTCAGGCAGAGCTTGTGCCAGAATTGACAAGAAGCTATAAATCTCCTCATTCACTCTCTTCCACTGATCCCTAAACGACCAGTGACCAGCCTTTGGCACGGTAACAAGCCGGACCCCAAATTCAAACCAGCGTTGCAAGCCATCAATAGTTTTGGGGCTGAAATACTCATCTTCTTCGCCCCAAATCACCATGCTAGGAACATGCTGGGTCCACGTCTCCTTTGTGATGTTCAGAGCCGCAGTGAGATTCTGGCCGTAGGTAGGGCCGGGGTAGTTGTTCTTGTAGAAGTTCAGCATGCCGAAGAGGGGCGAGCGGTCCAGATACGTTGCAATCTTGCTGCGGTACGACGGTTCGCGGATGTGCTCGACAATGGTGGAGATATTTTTTGGTTGGCCAGGGAGGTAGCTGTAGTAAGGGATCGTATAACGTGCGTACTTCTGCGCTTCAGCGTCGTAGGAGAGAAGGGGTACGAAGGTAGGGAAGATCGGCGCGTTGATGATGATTAGCGCGTTGACTCTGCCCGAGAAGGCGTTTGCGAAGGCTTGCACAAGGCCGCCTCCAAAATCATGGCCAACTAGATACACGCTTGTGACGTTCTCTTGGTTGAGAACGGCGAGCATGTCGGTCACGTAGGCTTCCGCGGTGTAATTGGCAGCATCCGGTGGGATATCGCTTGGGGGAAAGCCACGGAGAGTAGGAGTGAGAATGTTGAACTGGCGAGAAAAGGTTGGGATTTGGTAATCATTCCAGGTTGTTTCTTGGTCGGGAAAGCCGTGTTGGAAGAGCGCATACGGCGCAGACTGGTCGCGATGGGCGTACTTTCGGTAGTGAATGGTAACGCCTGCGTTGTTGACGTATTTCTGCTCGCCAAAGGGCTTAACAGTGGCTACAGCGAGAGCCTGAGGAAACACTACAACCCAGGTCGGTGAGCATAGTCTCAATACTGACAATGCTGCAAATTCACTTACACAGAGCGAGGTACAGCAGCTTCCACATCTTGATTAACTGGGTCAGTCAGATCAATACACGCAGTAGAATGGTTTGATAAACACAGTGCCGGAGAAACCAACGGTTTTTATATACCATCATCGGCCCGCGACGGTGATTGGTTCAGTAATCCTCTATGCCAAGATACATTGCTTCATGGATTTGCCCAGGGATATGGTGTTCGACTTTGTAGATTGAAATGATACCATAAGAGAGAAACAGTCGCGTCATTGTTTACCCTGGGCGCGATGCGCCTTCCATTTCCTTCGAGAAGGGAGAGCATCTGTCCGTGGTGAGTAATCATTGCAGATGGACCCAACGCCAGGCCAAGCGAACCAATCAAGGGAGGACGGACTTTCCCCGACGCAACGCATAATTTGCCCGCTGAGCGCGGAGAAGTGACTGATCGTTCACAAGATGAGGATACCGAGGCCGCAAGTCGGGGGAATCAACCTTAGCACAGCACGCAAATGAGCTGCTTGGAAATTACTACGGACGTAGTAGGAGAGACCCGAGTGAAAAAGCTGCAAAACGCGATGAAGAGCCTCAACCACCTCAGAGCACCACCAAGCTAAGCAACAGTATACCTGGATAGAGGAACAAGTCTAGAGATATAGGCACATTGTAATGAAATTCCTATTCACCGAGATGCCCGCACTCTTGGCCATTTTTGCGTTAAGCCTAGTGTTTGCGTTAAGCTTGGTAGACCTACCACACGCAAGCGAGGTGGTCGGGAGCCAAGTAGGGCTCAGGGCAGACAAAGAACCGGTTGTTTCTTATTGGCTGCCCAGCTGAGCTTTACTGTGTACATGCGCTGGGCAGCCCAGCTGTGGTGCGCCAAGGCCAGCCTGGCTGTTCACATCCAATGACCACCAACCTCGCACCATCCCTCCAATACCGGGGTTCACTTCCTGTCGACTTGCATCACATTCTCAGCCTGGCTGCAATGCTGCCCGATATCTCAGCTCATGCAAAGCTGTGCTGGCGCAATGAGAAATGAGTTTGTCAGCCATGCCCCTGTAGGCTCTCAGTGTGGTCTGATGGACAGGGAGAGAGAGACTGAAGTGAACCATCGCTTGGTGGTCACTTTCCTGCTCTACAGCTTGACTTGAGTGCCGGGTCGGACAACTGTGAAAAATGACGATCTTTGACGATGCACGCGCAGGCCGTCTTCTTGGCCCTAGAATCGAGAACTGGCTTCGCACAGACCGGAGCATTCTCAACTCAAAGGAATCTGGCTCTGGTTGGACAGTGCTTGCTACCGCGGTGGTGTCTGGATTTCCAGGTCAAGTTGAGCAGCTCCTCGAAAAAGGCGCAGATGCCACCCTTCGGTGCGACAATAACGAAACCCCTCTCCTTCTGGCAACCTGGGAGACGCAAGTGGAACGTCCTCTGATGGTGAATACGCTGCTTTCTCGCATTCCTGAGAATTCTGAGGCAGTTGACCAGACATGCGACCGCGCTGGGAACATTACGCCGCTGATGTGGGCAATTGAGAAGTCAGATGTGGAATGCGTGCGGCTACTGGCAAAGCATGGCGCGAGACAGGACATTCCGAATTCTCTTGGACTCAATGCAGTCCAACTTGCCGAAAATACTGGCAACCGTAAAATTATCCGCGCCCTGGACCCAAAGGAAGAGCAGAAGGACCGAGCTGGCATCGTTTCCCATGTCATTACAATTATTCGTCATATTGTCTCCTGGGTTGACACCAAGTTCAATGGCTTCATGGAGTCTGTGTTTGGGTTCAAGGGTGAGCGCGACGAAGGGTCAGAACAGGTACTTCACGGCTTCTAGACATCTGGAACAACATAAATCAACATTCTGCTGACAAGGATCTTTGAACTAGATACTGACGGCCAATCGGGCAGCTCCCGAGGAGCCCAGTCCCCAAGAATTCGTCGAACTTGTTGACAATTACGTCCAAAACATGCCTGTTTTGAAGGCCTTCTTCAGGGGAGATAGGGACTTCATTCGGAATATGGCACAAAAGACAGT
Source organism: Pyrenochaeta sp. DS3sAY3a (assembly GCA_001644535.1). Lineage (NCBI taxonomy): Eukaryota > Fungi > Ascomycota > Dothideomycetes > Pleosporales > Cucurbitariaceae > Pyrenochaeta > Pyrenochaeta sp. DS3sAY3a. The sequence continues at coordinate 143,070 of KV441639.1, forward strand.
GGATCTTGCCAATGACGTCACCACCGAACTCGGCAACCCTGACCTTCTCCCCAAGACCATCCAAGTGACCATGCATCAACAGGTCATTTACTGCGGTAATTGGTTTTCAGATCTTCATCTCCATATTGTACACTTCACCTTTGTTCTATCACTAACCTAAAAATTAGATGATAGTGCATCCATGGTCAATGAAAACGGGACGAGAGAGAGGAGATGGCAAAATCAGAAGGACCTCGCCGCGCGCATTGCACAGATTACAACCCGCATCCTTCCAAACGGGAAGGGAGTCGCCCTTCGGTTCATCAACCAGACAGCCCAGGACGAGTCCCTCAATCTGAGTCTTGCAGAAATTGAACAGGGTCTTAATAGCGCTCAAGCGAGAGGCAATACAGCAATCGGCACAACTCTACGAGAACGCATTCTAAGACCGTTGGTCTACGAACCGCTTGAGGCAGGTAGGCTTGAGAGGCCACTGCTTATCTCCGTTCTTACGGATGGGGCACCAAGCGAAAAGCTGGAGCCACCCGATACGCTGGCTAGAGAGATTCTCAACTGTGGGCAGAAGTTGGTGGAAAATACACCCCCACTACCAAAGGACAGTGCGTCCAACTCTTTTTGCGCGTGTTTTCATTGTTCGCGTTACTGAGTATGGTTCACAGGCGTAAAATTCTTGATCGGACAGATCGGGTCGGCCACCGCAGCAGTGCAGTTTCTGAAAACGCTCAACGACAACCCTGAAATCAAGAATGCGCCACATATACATATCTATGCGGGTATGTGTATTTTTCTGAGTGCATGGTCAAGAGCAGTCTCTTACAAACCGTACAGGCCGCTTTGATGCCGAGTTTGCCTCGCTTCGTAGTGACCGGAAATTGGACAGATGGGTGAGTTTTCCATTGTTGTGGGCAATCGGCTATACAGAGACATGAGTGTTGCTAACGTTGTTTTAGCTCGTTGAAACACTCTTCAAACCCCTCGCGGCGGGAGCTGAGGCACTTAGGGGCGCTCAAGCTCAGGAGACCGACTAACAACTATGCTCTTCAGTTTTCGCTGTAGTTCAGCCCTGCAACTTGAAGGGAATAGCGGAGAGCGTCCACACAATCATGTCAAAAAGGCGCGTTCGCTCTCAAACGATTTCGATTCTATGATCGCGTTCTTTTATTTATATCTATGCAGCTCTGGGTTTTTTTTACCAAACACTATGCCCACTTTCCGGTCGCTACAGTGATATTCAAGCTATCTGAAAGCCAATGTATTGAGCAAGTATGACACAGCTCAGCATAGGTGTTCTAACTTGATATTGACGTAAAGCTGAAATGCGTCATCCGATTTTTAACAAAAAGGCTGTTGTCAAAATGAGGTTCCGGAACGTTACTATCTCATAGACCCTTTCAATTTACCCACTTTCTGTGTCAGGCCCGCTTTCTTCCCACCACTATACAAGATCTACCACCAAATATGTACACTGATCAAAGCCACCTAAGCTGTGTTTTGGTTCAAACCCATTCCCCAAAGCCTCTCCCTCAACCATTCTACGTTTGTCTTTACCTCATTCTCCTCTTGCACCACTCTCGCTGCCAGCTTTCTGACATTCACAACTATTTTCCTCGCCAACTCTAGATCCCCCTCCTCCGCCAACACCTTCGCTCTTTCCGCCAATTGCCTCACCTTACCCACTACCGGCTGCAATGCCGCTGTCTTCTTCACCAAGTCCTCCACTTCCTTCTTCACGTGCTTGGCCGCGTCGACTACGGCGGTTGATGATTCCTCATAGGCGGCCAGCTGCATAGCCTGCATCTCCAGTCCTTTCGCGTAGCGGACATGCTCATCTGCTTTTTCAGCAGCCGATACGGCGCCTTGAATGGCCTGGCCTGTTTGTTCTGTAATGCTCGCTATGCCGTTCCGGTATGTAGCTACAATTTCCCACACTGCTAGCAGGAAAAGAAGCAGTAGGGCACGAGTGATGGGGAAGAGTAGGAGTACAAGAATGGTGCGGGGAAGCCAGGCAGGGAGGACTTTTTTATACAGAGAGGCGATGGAAGAGGATATCTCCATGTAAGCATGGTAAACAAGGCCGGTGAGGCTGCGGGCTGGTGTTGTAAAGGAGAGGGAGAAGAATGTGAGAAGGACAAGGGGCAGAGTGGTTAGTGAGGGGATTGGGATGAAGAGGTAAAACCAGGAGCGAAGATAGAGTGCTAGCCAGAGAGCGGCGACGACGACCCCGCCTGTACGTTGTTATCAGGATCAGTTTGATCCGTTAAGAAAAGTGATGAGGTGGAGACGAACTTTTATTCTCTTGTACGAAGGGAATAAGCTTCCCTGGGTTGAGATGTTCGGCTGCCAAGCCAGTAATTGCGGCCACATTGAGCTCAAAGCGAATAAAGTTGCTGGTAACTGGCTTGTCCTCTGTAACGGAATTTACCTCCATAGTGGATTGGGTAGTGATGATGGTATTTGGTGGAAAGGTCCAGGAAGCTTTGAGCAGAGGTGGTCCCCGCTTATGACCAGCCTTTTAGGAATACCACAGGTCAGAACGCTCTCCAAGATTCTGAGGGACTATATTGGGGGTGACACATCCTTAAGATTGGACGGATGTTACGGCATAGGGACATGCGGGCGCTGCATGAGTAAGCCTTTCCCCCACAGCTAACCCCTTACCTGGGTTGGGCAGCAATGTAGGGTCTGGTGGGGCTGGCTGAAAGGTGTTGGGGAGTCTCATGCATGACTTCCTCAGGTCGGCCACAACGATCTAGTTGGAGTTCCTAGGTCCCTCCACGTGCGTAGCACCAGTAGCACACTTCATGCCGTACGTCCAACCACCATGTTCCACGTTCCGGCGGAGAGACCCGTAGAGCAAAACCAAAGGCCTTTTCCGCAAAAAGGTCACCTCGAGATTAAGATTGAAGAGTGCAGGAAAAAGCATCAAGCTAGTGTCTGTGAATGATATCGAAAGTTGTGCCATTTTGCTGATAAACTTCTCATTGTTGGAGCACTGTGTTCCGCTGTACCTTCAATTCAGCTCTTACAACATGGCATCCGATTCGAAAAAAAATATGGAGCAAGCCATCCAAGTCTTCAAGAATCAAAAAATCACCGTCCTAGAGCCCGGACAGGCTGAGTACAGAAAAGCCATTGCAACCTCCAACCTTCTCTTTCGCTTCTCCCGCCCCGACTGCGTTGTCCAGCCCAGAACTGCCGAGCATGTCAGGACCATCGTCCGAGAGGCAAAGGCCCGATCAATCAAGCTTACAATCAAGGGCAATGGCCACTCGTACGCTGGCCACTCGACGGCTTTCAGTGGCATCTCTCTCGATCTCCGTGGCATGAAGAATGCTGTGCTGGACATGAATTCCATGAAGGTCACCATGGATGCCGGGTGCCAGTGGGGAAACGTCTACGAGAAACTTGTTATTGGCTCTCACGACGGCTATATCATCAACGGTGGTCGCTGCCCTACTGTTGGTGTCAGCGGATTTATACTCGGTGGTGGACTCGGTCCTTTTACGCGTAGCTTTGGGATGGGTGCAGATACTCTTGCAGAAGCGACTCTAGTCACGGCAGATGGGTCCATCGTTACGGTCAAGGATTCCGACTCCCTCAACTCAGACAAGGGCCGTCTCTTCTGGGCTCTCTGCGGCGCAGGTGGTGGCAACTTTGGCGTGGTCGTCCAGTTGAAGCTCCATGTCAAAAAACTGAGCAATCCCGATGGCATGGTGGTCGCAGGACGATACCAATGGTTCCCTAAGGATGGCTTTACCGACGATGTCATGGAAACAATGAACTCCTTTTATGCCATCCCCTGGCCGAACCAGCTCACTATCGACTCCACCTGGATGTGCGACTTGCGCAAAAAAGCCGACAGCGAAGGCATCCGTTTTAACGTCTCCTTCGACGGCACAAAAGAGAAGTACGACGAGCTCATCACCCAATACGTCGCCCACCCCGACCTCCAAAAACAGCTCAAACGCCGCGTTCTCGCAGAGAAATCAACTCGTTATCTCCACGAAACCCTCGCTGCGCAGTGGTTCGAAGAGGCTGAGCGCGCCTACCCCGAAAACAAAACGTACGAGCTATACAGTTCCTTTGTCTTCACCCGGTTGTCCCCTTTCCAAACTATCACGGATATTATCCGCAATTTCATAACGAGATTCCGCGACGATTTTAAGGGCGAACAAGTCAACTTCCTCGTCACATGGATCCATTCCGGCGGCAAGGCATCGGAGCTAGGGCGCACAGACACAGCGTTCTTCTGGCGCGAAGCTTTGTTCCACGCATATGTGACCGTCGAATGGGTGGACAAGTGGATGGAGTTGGACATGCGCAATTTTCTAACCGATGTGAAGACCAAGCTTCGTCCTCTCTCGATGAACGGGGAAGCGGCGTTCATAAATTTTTCCGACCTAGACTTTCAGAGCGATTTCCATGAAAACGCGTATTTTGGCGGGAATAAAGGGATGTTGAGGGAGGTGAAGCAGCGCTGGGATCCCGGACCCTGGGGGGTTTTTGATTGGAATCAGGGGGTCAGAAGGCCTGGGGAGAATGTGCAAGAGGACCGAAGGAGGGATGAAGAGAGGACGGATAGTTTGGCCAGCGAGCAGTGGGCACAGTCGGATAAGGCTGCTAGAGAGCAGTGGTCGTCGAATCAGTGGTCGTATTATAGAGTCCAGGATGTCCATGCTGATTTGCAACGTTTAGCGGCTAAGGGATATGGAGATAGTGAGTCAGATTAGAGAAACGAAAGGTTTTTTCTAACATATTATCGTTATAAGTTAACGTCTAAAAAAATCTCTCTAAAGCCATAGAATTATTGATATATTTTTTAAGAATGCTAGTAAAGCTATAACTAGATATGGAGTTGTTAGATAACGTACGCAAATACTACGTTATTAAATATATTACCTATGCATTACTAATATATTAGGTCTATATTTAAGAAGAGAAGAGACCTTATCCTCACGAAGTTTTAAAGGGAAATGATAAATCAGAGTAATTGGACTAGTAAACAACTCGAGGCTAGAGTCGTGAAGCATCATATACTAGGTTAGGATAGGTTAGGCTCACAAAAGCTCACAGGTTTTTCTTTTAACCCTATCCGCGCTTCGCACCTCCATATCGATATGTATGTCCGTCCGCCTTACATAAAAATGCTAGCTAAAAGTGAAATCAAATTTCCGTGCCGCGAGAGTTCTTGAGAACTATTGGAATAATGAGTGAGGCCAATCGAAAATGAATGGAAATTTCTTTTCTCCCTCAAAGAAGCACAATCCATTGACCCACTTCTTGATATCTAGTCTCCCGGGTCCGTCGCGTACGTCCTTGTGCACCCCGACCTCCAATGAAACATACTTTGCAATCCTTCGCGATTCCATTTTACCGTCGAGACGTTTGTTAGTGCGATTCCAGGAGGTGAAGACGTATTTTGATCCTGCAATTTGCAGATCATCGCGATCTCGAATAAGTATTGCTCGATAAGAAACACCTCGTCCTGAATTAAGAGATCCACCGAGAGGACGAGCAAGTTGGAGATACTTTCCAGTGTCCATTGCGTCCACTATAGCGCTGGCCATTGCATTCATTGAGTGCTGCGGTGGCCAGTCATCATGCTTGGGCGATGACCTATTGGATTCCAGGTAAGTTTGGAGGTCGTTGGTGATAGACTGATAGCGTCGTTTGCTATATCTTCGTCTTTTTTTGAGCACCTCGAGAAGATTGGCCAGTCGGTCTCTCTGGTAGTCGTCGAGCCCATAGCGAAATAGATCTCGTTGATATGGCCTTTTAGTTGTCGCGTGTGTACCCTCAGAAGTAGCTTGCGGTGATACGATGTCTCCAAGCCTCCACAAAACCCCTTTTGTATGGATCCCAGCTGGGGACAGATCGTCCACTGATAAGCGACAGTGCTTTATCAAAGTCAACTCTCCGTCAGGCAAAGGTGCACATATCCGCAGAGAATTCTCCTTGAGAAAGTTGAACACGTTATGCCTCAACTCGTCCGCGCCACGGAGGTTAGCAAATAACTCGCCATTAGCAATGGAAAGAGCTAATATGCTCATACTAAGACTCTTTCTCTCGAATCCTACTTCTTTTGTTGCAAATCGAACATCGTAACCACAGACATTGGCACCGATTGGTAATAAATCACTGCGATGACTTATACCGCGTCTATCCAGGTCCTTGAAGATCCTGACTGACATTGATCTCTGAGCCTCCTTGGCATACTGATGCTTATAGAGGACGTTGTATTTTCCTGCCTTCTTCAGAACTTCCATGCACTGCTCAGCGAGTTTCGAGCTCTGTCCCATGGTGTAACAGCAAGCCAAGCAGAACAGCGTAGCATATGTTTTGAGCTCGTACGAGTTGACTACGACCTCACCTCGCAGCGATCCCAGCTTATTGTGTGCAAGGGGTTTTTTAAGTCCGCTAGCATGACGTATTAGAAGCCACATATTCCTGCCAGCTAGGTAGTCTTCTTGGAATATCCACGCCCTGGTCCACCATACATCATCTGTAATCCTGGTCAAGACATCCAGCACTTCGCGCAAGACCTTATGTTTAATCTTCTTGACAAGAACAGGGTGTCCTTCTGCAAGTTTTCGTTCCACGATGCGACCACTGAGAAGATCCGAGAGTCGGTTCATTTCCGTCTGTGTTTGGAGCTGGGTCCAAAGATAACCCACGGCGTAAGTACATTTCTTGTATACTAAGTCCATGCTTTGCATCGCTAATTCTTTTTGTGCTTTATCTTCCTGGCCAATAGATAATTGGTCAACCCACAGAGGTAACATGACTCCATTTGCTTGTTTATAGCGGATGAAATGGAATGTTCGATCAAGAACTGTGTCCCGCACTTTCAATCGCTCTTCCATGTTCGAAGCTAGCCTATACTTTTCTTTTTTGTCGCTTTCTCCATTTGATGGCTCCCAAGGGTACGACAATGCTACATAACCGTTCTCTGGTGAATGCAGCTTCAGTAGGACCTGATCAGATGTTCCGTGGTCGTAAACCCTTCTTTCGGCAATCGACTCCTGGGGAGAGAAACATCTTAATTCTTCCCAGAATTGGATAGACTTTTCGTTTGACCTGCTATAGGATTTGTAGATGTCTATGACACTATGCAACAGAGGTACCCCAGTCTGGTGTCGCAGGCTACGCAACGAAGCGGACGTGTCGTCGCTTTGTGCTCGAGAAAATGCAGAACTACTCATACTGAGATTCTGTTACGTGACGGCAAGGATGATGGTCTGAAATTGTGATGTTTTGAAGTTCATGATACTCGGGGAGGCACCTGTAAGGCTGAAGATAAGCACATTTAGGCAGCACGGTAGACACGAGTCAGGTTGTCTGTCGTAAATGCATTGCTTGACTCGACTGAATGTAAAGACAGTGCATGTGAAGCTCCTCAACTTTCGCCTCGCCTACATGATCGAAGAGATATTGCAAGGAAACAACCTAGGCAATGAACATCGTATTGATAGAGTCGAAAGACTATTGTTAATTACATGCTAGTAGAAACTGTCTACTTCAACTTTTAGGTAGGAGACACATTCTCTCATCCAAGACTATTTTTGTAGGCGGAACGAGCTGCGATTGTGTCCTCCTTGCCCATTTTGCCGGCAGATTCTGCCAAAAAGGAGAGACCTCCACCTTGATATACATCAGGCACTCTCCTGTAGCGTAGTCGACGTAGTTGTGTAGAAGTCTCCGCGTTTCTGCCACGTCGCTTAACTTACAGTAGGACACCTATCACGTGAGGATCTCCTTAGCGAGTCTTGGCAGATGGGGTCCTAAGGATCTCATTCCATGGATCAGATAGCTCTATAGGTATGAATAGAACACTTGGATACTGTAACTCGATCCCTACAGGTATCACAATATCACCATCCGCTGGGTCCACCTCACGCCGATAGAGCCAGGGGCATGATGATATCATATCTCATTGGGAGGGAGACATCGCATGTTTCGAGCTGCGACGGGTCGGGTGCGGGGTACGCATGCGAGTAGAACTACCGATTCTCGCTGGGCATGGCAGCTTTCCATTGCGCAGTGAGGACTGGAAAGTAGGTGTTGCTGTGATGGACAACGTTGAACCTGTGATAGACCTCAGCCAGCGTGCTTATGCACCATTCTGCAATGTTATCTCCGAATGGTCCTGTGAATGCTAACAGTAGTATCATGCATTTTAGGGATAAGGCCATCATTGTACCCGTGTATACGTTGTTGAGATGGAGAACCTCTATGCATACTCTGTGACCGTAGGTTTGTTGAGCTATGGAGTGATTATGTTGAGACGTTGTTTAGTAGTCTCCTAAATACCCGAGTTCTTTATTCAACTTTTTTTTTGGCTCCACAAATGGTATCATGGATCATGACTGAGAAATTTTATTTAACGGGTTAAATTCAGTGGCAACTGGTCGTACACAATACAAAACTACAATAGCTTTTCTGTCCAAGCATGCGTAGCCTTTCACACCGAATAATCTGTACCTTCTCTTTCTTCTCCTACATATTGCAGGCACCAATTTCTCACCCCTCCTCTAGCTAGATACTCTTCATCATTCCATTCAACTCTCAAGTCTTCCCACACCGCAAATATCTATCAACAATGTCCAAACTACTACCCACAGTCGAAGACGCCGTGCAATTCATCGTCGGAGCCGCAGTCGTCGGAGTCGCTGCCTGTACCCCCCGAATATTCTACGCCATCCTGTTCGCAACGCAGATATCCGGATGTTACTGGCAAGGCATTCCGGTCACGCCGCTGATCATCCCGGCTATCATTGGCACGTTGTGCTACAATCCAGGACTCTTCTTCGTAGTGCTGATCGGAATGAAGATATACTACAAGATCCGATGGACATTGGCCATCGTAACGTTCCTTGTAGTCGTCATGGCCGCCCTGGTATGCCGTAGCCCCGGTCATCTTGTGGACCTATTTAGGTATTTTTCTGCTGATTCCTAGTCTCGCGATCGAAGGGCTGTTCCATGGTAGCTATTTCTTGTACCCTGTGGTCACTTGGGTTGGGAAACATGCGACGGGAGCCCTGGAGGCAATTGTAGTGTTTGCAACTGCCGGGCTTAGGGACCGTGAGAACTTGTAGAAGTCCCGGCGGTGCGTTGTAGAGGATCTTGTTCGCTGACTTAGGGATTAAGAAGCCCTGCACGGATGAAGTACAATTCTGAATTGGACACAGTCTAAAAGAACTGAGTGCTAGGGAGTTTAGGTGTTTCGAAGAGTAGGATGGTGGGCGATGTGTCGCAGGTCTTGCATCAGGCTAGCTCTTTGTACGTGACATAATTACACCAATTTTCCTTTCATTGACATCACTGTAAGATTCTGTGGCTATCTTTAACAATGTGTCGCAAAGCAGAAATTTGATTCTATTATCGAAATATTCGTATACAACGGGCTGTGACATCGACATAAGCTCTCCCATCTTACGATTGCTCAACGGTCGGATGGCTGCTATGCACGGTCCTCTCTTTCTCAGTCTTTCACAAAAGTACATTGTTATGATGACGTGCCGACTGCTAGGCAGCTGCCTAGCAAAGAGTTTGCGCTGCAAGCGTAAATAACGTGACGTGGCCGCGGATAGCAACTGTATACTCACAATCCTCTCCCATACAACCTAACAACAGTCAAAGGGTATGATCCGTCATCTTTGATATTGTTGCCGTGTCAATACGAAACTACCCGTTTCATCCTAAGTGGATTCATCGAGTTTCCCAAATACGACTGGACCGCCTGCATCGATTCTCCTATAGAAAAGGTTTTTTTCTCCTCCGATCTAGCGAGTCCTACTTCATTTCAAAACTCACAATCTCGGTCGGGCACTTTAGGCTTCGCTCAAATATTCACGTCCATCTACCTATCGAGACCTCTACGACAAAAAATGCTCTCCCACATCATTCGAGTAATGATAGCAACGGCAATCGATGTCCAATTCTGTCTATCACTCGCAGAAGTAGTGCTCGCGCAACCAGCACTATCCATGGCATTTCTGGTATACATGTTCATTGGTCCAATCTTAGTCTTCCGCCATCCGCATGCATTCCCGGTCTCCTTCATATGCATGTGCCCTTTGATGGCAGAACTCGTCAACAGCATGGATGATTCTCTAAAGGAATACATACGGAACGTCTCCATTCTCAAGGTGATCTCCGTGTTTGTCTTGGGCGATGTCAACATTATTGAAGAGGTTTGGGATGCATACAATGTCTTTGTTGGTAGATCGGATTTGCGAGAGACTTGAATATGGTTTTCCATATAGCAGATCTTGGTGGGGGTAACGGTTCCGAAGGAGAAAAAACTTCCGAACAAGAAAAAAATATTGGTCGCGCGCGATTTAGGAGGAAGTAAAAGGCGTTTGCTTGGTTCTCCAACCATACGCCACTGAAATACATCTTCTCTCAAGTTCCTATCGCGACTATGCAAATCGGTTTTCACATGTGACGTCAACGTTTCTGAAGTATTGACCTAGTAATATACTGATTCTTATTTCATCCAAGAGTTTCAAAAGAATGATGAGAGTGTGGTAGTATATGTAAGTGTGAATTCTGCCATGGACTATGATTCTCCTCGGTCTGGAAATATGGGGCCTTAAGTTAATAACACCGCTTTGATGCATATCAAATATTTATCGTGTTTTGACGCGTACTTTGTACCCAACTTCAATATTTCTAAAAGTGCGAGCGGAGTTTCCTGACTAGTTTACGTCTAAGAAAGTGTCATGTTCAATTTCATATCTCCGGCGATCTCAAAAGAGGGCAAGACGGTAACTTCGCAGCAGGCAATTAGAATGCTACCCACACAGCAGCTTATCAATTCGGGATATTCTCATTACGACCTAAACTCTTTGACTAGACAAATTACTATTACCGCTCATTTCACTATCACAAATCATTTAAGAATCTCTGTGTGTCGATAGTGACTCTTTGTTTCTCTAAACAAGGATGATATTCACTGCGTTCCAATTCATTGGGTTGTTTTATTGTTTACTATTAAAAGTTCCTAGCTCTCCCTTTCTTGACAGCTCACTGATTGCTTTCTCTACTACTCAACTGACCTTTCCACCCGCCCGTCCTTCTTTACATCGGTTTGTAACCGCCAGCGTATTGAGCAGGTTAGCTATTTCTCCCGCAAACCTAGTATACGCTAGAGCACTGGAAGCAATGTCGTGGCTTTCTAGGATCTGCTTGGCCCTCTTGGCCTACTACCTTGTTAGAGTGGTGCAGGAAGTGATCTATATCTTAGCGTCTGATGAACCACAATCTTTGGTTCTTCACCGCTATGAGTGCAACCACGGTCCCTGTGACAGCTTCAATATCCAGCGCACCGGATATTAAGAGCGTAGTGCAAGGAGACACGTAGCTCGCCATGGTAGGAGGGAACGATGTACATAGATAGACAGGCCAGACTTGTAGCGCCTCCTATTTGCAAATCTGCTATGTTCTTTTCTTGTTCAGAGCTTTGAGGAATCCTTGTTCAGCGCCAGTAAGTTCTACGTAAGGAAATCCTCGGTGTTACTTACGTCCATCATGTTGCGGACTTTAGCAATCTACATTATCTACTCGCCTCTTGGTGAGTATTCTTCGATTTCAACCGTTTTAGGTACAGTGCGCATGTGAGGAAAATTATTTTTCGATATTCACAATTCGACATGTGATCCCAGCAATCAGAGCGAGGCGATGCATGAAGTCTGCATTAGCGTATCCAATCATAAGTGTTCTACATTACATTGTAAGAAGTTTCGCGCTATGCCTCATTCGTGAAGATCTTTGGGCAGATGTGGGGTGCACTTTCAGCCTGACCTTGAACTTACATCTTACAAAACATATCGATGTCTCATTCTGCTTTTGGAGCGAAGAAACACGACTCAAAACTTGTGTGTCCTCGCGTCGCATCCTTAATCCGGCAATCTTTCCTTGCCGGTAGATGTGCCTGGTGAACTGCCATCTGTTGTCAGGCTGGGCAGCCTTGGCTGAGTAATCCGGCTGCCCCTCCACCTCCACCGCAGCAAGCTTTCCAGATCGAAGTGTTTCATAATCCTGGAGGTATGTATCTGATTATGCAGACTATCACGAGTTGATCACAACGAACCTGACTTCTGAGACCTCAAAGACATCCGCAGGCACGCTATTGTGCGCTATCGATTCCTCCGCCTGCGCAATCGATTCCTCCGCCTGCGCAAGGCTCCAAGACCTTCTGTGCCGCTCGTACACGGACCCATATGCTACTCGATGCGATTGCTATACACAACAGACGATGGGAAACTCAGGTGGACGAAGGACTACGTTGGCGTTGAAAAGGTTCCTGCGTATGCGATTCTCTCGCATACCTGGGGGGAGCAAGAGGTGACCTTTAAGGATCTTGAGAAGCACCAGAATTTAGAGCTTTCTGATGGAACACTGAAGGCTGGTTATCAAAAGATTTTGTTCTGTGCCCAGCGAGCTACGCGCGACGGACTGGACCACTTCTGGATAGACTCTTGCTGCATCGACAAGTCAAACAACACGGAGCTATCAGAAGCAATCAACTCCATGTTTCGCTGGTACCAAAACGCCGTCAAGTGCTACGTCTACCTTTCCGATGTCCAGAACAACGCCTTGAATGAGGACGGCGAGTTCGCGTTGAGACAGAGCAGATGGTTCACCCGTGGCTGGACGCTCCAGGAGCTCCTTGCCCCAAATGTGGTGGAGTTCTTCTCTTCTGGAGGGGAGCAATTGGGCACCAAGGAGTCACTCAGAAGTGTCATCCACGAGATCACGAGTATACCTGTTGAAGCTCTATCATGTAGTACGTTGTCCAACTTTAGCGTGGACGATCGTTTCTCTTGGGCTGAGAATCGCCAGACAACACGCGAAGAAGACAAAGCGTACTGCTTGCTGGGCATATTTGGCGTCTACTTACCTCTAATATATGGCGAAGGTGAAGAAAACGCACTTGACCGGCTTCGAAATGCGGTTCTTAAGAAGAATGACCAAGGCCACAGCCAGCGCTCAGCCGAAAGGCTTCGCGAGATTTGCAGCTGGCTTTCAGCTCCGGACCCGTCCACAAACTATCATAAAGCGTACAAGCTGCGGCAGGCTGACACTGGACTATGGCTGCTGAACAGCACAAAGTTCACAACATGGAAGGGCCGTGCAGCTTCGCGATTATGGCTGTACGGGATTCCAGGATGTGGAAAGACTATCTTGAGCTCGGCTATTATCGAGCATCTGCTGCAACATTGCAACACAGACATCGGTATAGTGATCGCATACTTCTTCTTCGACTTCAACGACGCACAGAAACAGGATCTAGAGTTAATGCTCCGCTCGTTGCTTTGTCAGCTACTGTCTAGTTCTGCTATGATACCTCAGCTTATTGACGCATTATTTTCGTCCTGTCGGAACAGACAACGACAACCATCACCGCAGGAGCTTCTGGAGTCAATTCGGGAGATGCTGCAGTTATTTACGCACGTATATATTGTTCTCGATGCGCTTGACGAATGTACACAACGTCAAGAATTAATGGATGTGCTCGAGACAGTGGCTGAATGGCAGCTTGACAACATGCATTTGCTTATGACCAGCCGGAAAGAGCGTGACATTGAGCGATCCTTTGAAAACTACTTAGATGAAGAAGACACAATTTGTCTTCTCAGCAACGTGGTGGACGAAGATATACAGCGATATGTCCAGCAAAGGCTGTCTGCCGACAGGGATTTGGCGAAATGGAACAAGGATTCTGCCGTGAGGCAAGAGATTGAGTCTGCACTGATGAGCGGAGCTCGTGGGATGTACGTGTGCTCACCTAGCCACTAACAAGCTACAGCTGATGTTATCGTAGGTTCCGATGGGCGGTATGTCAACTTGATGCTTTAGCAAAGTGTCGCAATCGAGCAGCGCTGCGCAAGGCGCTGGCCACGTTGCCGCAAACCTTAGACCAGACATATGACCGCATTCTTACTGCTATAAGCGAAGAAGACCGCGAGTACGCGATGAGAATCCTACAATGGCTCACGTTTTCTTTGCGACCAATGTCGGTAGACGAGATTTCGGAAGTCGTCGCTATTGACGTGGCGCGCGACCCGGCGTTCGACCGCGATGAAGTGCTAGAGGATCCGTTAGAAGCGTTGAGCATCTGCTCAAGTTTAGTCACAATCTCAACGATTCAGCCCAAAGAAGAATCAGACTCCGCCCAACAGATTCTCACTCTGGCACATTATTCAGTCAAAGAATACCTTGTGTCTGACAGGATCAAGCAGGGACCAGCAACGCGTTTCAATATAAATGAATCCCAATGTCATGGCTTTATGATGGATGGTTGTTTAAAGTATCTGCTTCATTTACAGCAACCATTATCAGAAGAAGCCATTCAGACATCGACACTGGCACGCTATGCGGCAGAGTTCTGGAGCAGTCATCTTAGGCAAACAGGAGAAGACATGCAAAGATTGAGTCAGGCAGCGATGAGTCTAATGTCGACCGAAAACCCCGCTTATCTGACCTGGATCCAGCTGTACGATCTAGACCGTCCTTGGAGGTCACCAAATCCAAGAATAAGTCTAAGAACGGTAGCTTCGCCGCTTTATTACGCAGCGCTTTTAGACCTGAATACAGTTGTAAAGCTGTTGCTGGACCAAGGCGCCAAGGTAGACACACAAGGCGGACGCTACGACAACGCACTCCATGCAGCTTCAGCTAAGGGCCACAACGAAGTGGTCCAGACCTTGCTCAAAGCAGGCGCTGACATCTATGCGCCGGCAACATATATTGGCAACGCACTCTACGCAGCTTCATGTGGGGGCCATGAATTGATAATCAAGATGCTACTCGAAAATGATGTAGACGTCAACGCGCAAGGTGGCACTTATGGCAGTGCACTTCAGGCAGCTGTGGCCCACAGCCACCAGGCAATAACCCAGCTTCTCCTTGATTATGGTGCTAATGTCAACCAGCAGGGTGGTCAGTATGGCAATGCTCTCAACGCGGCTATAAGCCGAGGCAACATGGCTATTATCGAACTTTTACTCAAGAACGGCGCTGACGTCTTGCAACCCGATAAGGCGGGTCAAAGTCCTTTGCATCTTGCTTCCAACAACTGGCCACACAACCTCGATATTGTCAAGCTTCTGCTCTCAAATGGCGCCCCCATAAATGATGTCGGTCCCAATAACATGACTCTACTACATTACAGCGTCAAGAATGGAAACGAAGACATGGTAAAATTATTCCTTGAAAATGGGTTGTCCATTGATGCCGGTGTCCATCGGATGCGATGGTCTCGGAATGCGTGGAAAAAGGACTTCGTTTACTGGACGCCAGTTCTGGACTCCGGGCCCGAAGTAACGTGCAAATCAGCAGGCCTAACGCCTCTCCACCTTGCGGCCTTGACTTGCAATTCGGGCATGACCAAGTTTCTTCTGCAGCGGGGCGCTGATCCGAACGCTCTTTCTCGATACAACGAGTCCCCAGTACATCTCGCATTACGCAAGACCCTGCATGGCCCAATACATGACGACCATTGGACCTATCAGCTCAATAGGGTCAAAGACCTTCTCAAGTCGGCGGACTTCGAGCACGACAACCTTGATAAAATTCATGAGAACATAAAAACACGTCGAAAAGACGTTCTCGATGCTCTGCTCGCTGATGCTAGAACTAGCCTCAGCATCGGAGACTGTCAAAATGATTATCCTTTGCACTGCGTTGAGTATGGGAGATTTGGCAGCGTGTCGATAGTCCACAAACTAGTCTCTAAAGGCGCAAATCCGTTCGAAATGAACTTGAAGCAGCAGACCGCTCTGCATCTCGCCAGCCGAGCTGGCGACCCTGATGCCACAGCTGTTTTACTTTACTTAGGAGTTGAGCCCGCCTCGACGGACATTGAGGGACTCAATCCTCTTCACTACGCCGCGCAGAGTGGAAACCACCAGACAATCGACATCCTTCTAGAAGCAACTGAGGTAACAAGACCAAGCCTAGTGCTGTCGAAGGATACTGCAGGTAGAAATTTGCTCCATCATCTGTTGTCTAGGACCCATGGGGTTCAGCATGAGACAGTACAGTTGCTGCTCGACAAGGGTGTTGATAGCTCAGAACTAGACGAGCTTGGGGAGTCACCGACATCGAAATACTTCAGCGCAGCTCGGTGGTCATTGGATGTTGACATCTGCCAAGAGTTACTTTCGATCAAAGGAAACTCTTTGTTTGTGAACAGTGAAGGACAAAATCTGGGTCATCTTTGCACTTCGACCAGGAAATTCAGCTTTGGGGTTTTGCAGACCCTAAGAGAACATTGTGTCGATCTGACACAAAAGGATTTGCAAAGTAGAACAATATTGCACAATGCTGCGATGAGAGGAAATATTACCGACGAAAACTTGCATTATCTTCTCCACGTTGTCCGCATTGAGATAGATGCAGAAGATGCGTCTGGAACAACAGCGCTGCAGTATGCAGCAGAGTTTGCAGTGAAACACCGCACCTCAGAAGATTTTGATTCTAGACGTTGGGACGATTGTGCAAGGCTCTTGCTTGAAGCAGGTGCCAGGAAAGAAGTTTCTAAAGCTATAGAAAGCTGAATGTAGCCATTACAGTTGTGCTCTCCATGCACCATTTGTCTTTGTATATATGAACTAGTCGCCTGTTCCATTGCACTATCAACTCAGGGTTATATTATCGGAGCAAAATTCCCTGAGAAAATTTCACCGGGATTGAACCCAGTACAACTCAGTAAAGCGACAATTTGCTTAATGAAACAATTACAACATCATAAATCCGGAAGGGGAATATACCTACTATTCGAGCATCAATCCCGGATTACTCGATCTCAATTTCAAGCTTCCAATTACAACGATCTACGCAGGTCTGCAGCTCAAAATGTTTTTCTTTACATTGACGTTTGCCTCTATGTACAACACCCCCCTCACAAACTGTAACCTTGCAACCCACACAAGCGCAAGACCTGCGTGACTGTTTTATGGGTTGGTATAGATCGCAGTCTAGCGTTGGCGGAACCTACCTAGCTAGACATCTGCTGTGGGGACCGACTTGAATGACCTGTGCCGGAAAAGGAAGTTCGAGAGAACCATATTTATCCCCGCTGATACCTTACTGCACGTCCAGCTTCAAGCCCATAAGCCCATAAGCCCATACCCCCAACTATCCTCCTCCCCCCTTCATTCTGACATTCGAAAATGAGCTACATTATCTATCTGTCTGTATTGCTCTACTTGCTCACAGGGCGAACGCGGGCGAAAATCAAATCTAGCTTGCTAGACCATTCAGGATATGCCAGGATAGGAAGGCAGAGAGATGAAATAATGCGAGCTGGTTATGCTAGTTGAATCGTGGATCTTGCGCTGCCGTATGCTAGAGATGGAGATGTAGACATGCATCGTTACCGACTAAGGATGCCGTGCACACATATTTGAACACGCATTCATTCGCGGAATTAATTCTATGGCACTGGAAACATAGGCATGAAAAGAAAACAGTAAAACACTTTTCCAAGTTTCCGTCTCCAGTCCTTCGCAAATTATCTAACAAGCAAGCTCAGACTCCTTGAAAAAAAAGGGGGGTATTACATACAACGCCTCGCACAAGATCCTCCTCACCTCGGAATCCTAAACGGATGCGCCTCGGTATTAAACACAAAATCATCCAGACTGACCAGGTCCGCCTCGCTAAAAATCAAGTACAAGTACTTGAGCGCCTCAGCGAACCAAAAACTCTGCATCGAGTCCCGCTGCGGCGGTGGATCCGCCATAACGGACGACAGCTCCGCGTTTCCAAACGTCGCCTTTGTGTGTCGCTCAATCGTCTCGTACATGGACCAGGCCATGTCCTGGTACCGCGGTTCCCCCGTGATGCGGTACATGTAGAAGAGGCTCTCGAGCGCCTCGGGCCGCAGCAGGTACCGCGCGTCGCGGACGTGGGTGTAAGGTGGCTTATAGGAGCCGCCGCCACGCTGCTTCCAGAGTCGCTCGTCCCAGGGACAGGACGCGGGCGAGGGGCATTGCGCGAGCTTGCCGTTTTCGGGCATGATGCCGGAAGGCGAGCTCTCGTAGGCCCAGACACAACCTTGGGTTAGCTTCGCTGCGGTGTCGATGTGCGACGCGTTGAGGAAGAGTTTGCCGCCGAGGGCTAGCATGCCGCCGAGAAAGCAGGTTAGGTGCTCGCTCTCCGTGATGAGTGTCGTCGAACCATCTTTGTTGACCACGACTTTGCCGGATATCAGCACGTCGGCGGGCGTGGGCGACATGGGCCGGAAGAAGTTGTGCTCCGTGGCCTTTTCTATGGTGCTGGTGTACATGCGTTGGTACTGGGTGGCTTGGCTAATGCCGCCCAGGAGAGGGTACATCTTCAATAGATACTCGTAACTAGAGTCTCCGTTTGCGCCTAGGCCAAATTCGTTGCCGTCAAAGACAACCTCGTGCCAACTGTACTCGAGAGGCCACATGCCCGGGAGTTTGGTTGTGTACTGTTGCGACTCGAGTATGTTAGTGAGCCGCTGCACGGCATCGAAATAACGCATGTCGCCGGTCAGTTGCGACAGACGGGTGAATTCCATAGTCAGGGAGCCGATGCTCACGAGGGATTCTTTGTCAGGAGGCGTCGGATCTATCCCATCGAGGAGGACCATCTTGGGGTCCCATTTCCCAATGGGCGTGCGGTTCGGATTGTCAAAGGCATGGTAGAGCATATCGCCGACCTCGATAGCCTTGTCGAGCACGCGCGTGTCTCGACACCCAGGCAGCTCGTACGCCGACAGCAGTCCTCCAAGGAAACGGATCGTGGTTTCAAAGATGCTGATGTCTTTGTTGTCGGGCGGATTGTTGAAATCTACGGTGAGGGCGGCATCGACGGCCTCTTGAAACTCGTCCTTCATGTCGAAGATCCACAGAGTATCTAGCGAGTCGATGAGGGTGGCTCCCCAGCCGCCGAATTGGTTGTTCGACATGCCCGTCATGGGTTGCACTTCGTCTTTCAACCAGGCCTCTTGCTTGTACGCCGTCCAGGCCCTCATAAACGTCTCCGTCACCGCTTCTCGGCGCTTTTTCGAGACTTCGCTTGTCTGATCTGGATGAGCAAACGGGAACTGTATTTGCCTGAGTAACTTCGGCTTCTCCGGGTGGATCTCGAGTATGTGAGTGGGTGGATGCTTGATGATTTTTTGCCGCCATTTTGACTGGGTGACATTCGAGGACGGCTTATATGGACGCGAGGGTGTGTAGGGGAAGCATCGTTGGTCTGCGCTGTATAGACCTCCGCCTCCAGGCCAGAATAGAAAGGAAGCCGCTACGAGCAAGAAGATGCAAGTTGCGATATAGGCGGGATGCAGTTTCCACTGGAGGCTCCGTGGGTGCTTGCCTAGAGCCATGTATTGGAAACTGTCGAAGCGAGTGAGAATGTCGCGCAAAATGGGACGCATCTTGCGCACACCGTACGGATAACTACATTCAAAGGGCAACGCAGAAAGAGAGGAGGAGAGAAAGCGTAGGTCCGCTACAAAGGCGCTAGGTTCGGGTAAGAACAGCGAGGCAGAAGCTCAATGAAGGTGATGTTGATGGGTGCTTGCTTCCCAAGGGTGCAGGTACCACAGGACCTCACACTGACCAGGCCCCACTTAAACCCGCTGATGGCGACTAGATCTCCAAGTTGATTGGCGAGAAAATACGGGAACTAAACTAGCGCCAACTGGCCAGTGTAAGGTCATGCAGTAGCAGATAGTAATCAGAGAGCAGCTAGGGATAGCAAGAATAGATCATTAGCTATCTCCCAGGGGTGCCTGTATAACCTTCCGCCTAGCAGATAGAACTTTACACCTACGGTGGACCAAGTCGTTAATCCGTTGGCAGGAGACGTCAAGGTTGACTTCGCCTTCGGCTACTCAAACGGGGTGTCGCTGGCTTGCTAGCGTAGCGCGGCCCGAACCTTGTGTGCACATGCATCAAACTATTGATGTTCCTACTGCTAGACTACCACACTATATCCATCTCAGCCAAGATATCAGGAAGGATGCTCTATCATCTTTCAATCAAGATCCCAAAAAGCAATCTCCTTACTTCTGCAGGTCTCCGTGTCATTCGGCTGCGCCGCCTCCGTTTCGTGAACCGCCATTTGAATCAACCACGCCGCAGTCAACCACGCCGCAGTCATCCAGAACGTCCCTATAATTTTGAGGACCGAGATTCCGGCGTCTTTTTCAACTTCATGCCGCTGATCTAGCTGCCGCTTTGGCTTTGTTTTTTTTTTTTTTTTTTTTTTTTTTTTTTTTCAATTCATCCACTTGGCAGAGACACAAAGCATGACAAAAGTGCTCTGCAAAGTCGCATTATCCAAACCCAAACTATCCATGGCTAGCAAAATCTCGAGTGATGAGCCGTGCCGCATTCTCTTCATCTCTTCGTCTCTTTCCTCCTCCCGCCGCCTGCTCTGCATCCTCCTCATGATCCAAAGACTTATTCGTCTGGAAATAGTTACTCATACATATACTTTATCGTTGTCAAAGGGGTGCTGCTCATCAGGCACCGATGAATAGCTACAACTAAGAGCCGACTGCTAGACATCTAATGCTGTACACGTGTTTAAACGCAGTGCGGCTGAAGGTAGAAAATAATCAATTACAGTCATTCACCGCACAGTGTCATTTCAGTGGGGAAGGATATATTCACTTAAAACCGTTGCGGCATCAATAAACGGGTTGTGTTGTTACTCCAGCTCTACTATCTTATAATGAGAGCGGGACGATGATTCACATCTAAATCCTTTCAATCATTGCATATGCCTTCGCGCATCCACAAATCTCTACTCGTCCCTTTCGTCACCGTGAACACCATTTCCCGTCCTCCTACGATTCTCATTGCCAACGAGCCCGCATGTCTTTGCGCGTTTGCTAGGGCGCTCTGGTATTGCCAGCTCGTCTGTGGAGGTTGATTTCGATTCATGTTGACCGTGTGACTGGCGGGTTGCGGTGATCGAGTTCAAATGTGCGTCGACTGAAGCGACCTTGGGCTTGTCTTGAGCATTCGCCATCTCATTTGCAGATGCAATAAAGTCGTCTCTTTTTTCCTTGGCCAAGTCTCGCATATTGCGGAATGCGGTAATGCCTTCGCGAAGGGAGTCCAAACTGCCATCTAGAGCAAAGGCTCTGATCTGAGTCATATGGTACTCGGGCTTCCCGTTTGGATCGCGTGGCTCAGTTGGATGCATAACGTACAGCTGCAGGTGGCCGTAATAGTAGGTTGCCCCGAACGTGTAGGCTTTGTTGTCAAAGACCGGGACGTCTAATCCATATGACTGCAACTTCAGCATCCCTCGAGCACCTACAGCAAGGTCGTGGGCGATCTGGCGCTTGAGGTGTGATGCCCTTCCTTCCGAGCCTTTGACTTGCAGGAAAAAGTTTGGGAGGACGCCACGGTGGTGGTAGCTGGAGGGAATGATATAGTGGCCAAGATGGTCCCGAACTTTGCGCTGAATCTCGACAGTGTGGGAGACGTTAAAATAGTTGGGCTGTGGATTTGCCATATGGTCGGTGAGTGGCTCTAGGTTGTCGAACAAGTGACTGTAGCCAGATGGGATGTTGGTTTTGCCTATGATGATGGGAAAGACCAGGCACATTACTTCAGTTTCGTTGATAGCTTTGTCATTATTATGCTGAAAGTCTTCGAAGGCTGCCTTGGAGAGTTGAGAAGATGACAAAGATGGTCGTCTTCGGGCTAATCGTTCTTGCATTTCCTCCCAATTCGTCGGATTCGCATCTCTACTGAATAGAGAGATGCCATTATCGATAAGTTGCTGTTCAAACACAGCATCCTTGGAAGAGTATGTCGTCGATCCCGTGTCCGGGTTGACAGAGCACAAACTCGATCCTAGGATGCTGCGCAAGTCAGGGCCACCATGCTGAGCAAAGCGCTGGAGCTCTTTAACCTCACAGTCTCCAAGTTCGCGCTTTGCGATCGCTCGTAGCGCCGTTGGCGGAACTGCCCGTTTATTGAACTCCCGAAGGGCACGACGACATAGCGGCACTCGCGAAAGATTATCCCAGAACCCTAGTCGCGTCTTGTCTTGCGGCGAATCTGGATCCATGGATGCTGCTGCATTGAATTCTTGGTTTCCCGTTGGTTTTTGGGGCCTGCGGTCTTCTTGTGGACCCTTCACGGCCGCAAGTTTCTCCAAGTAAAGTAATTCAGTCCAGTCAAAAACGTTGTCATAATGGAAGTTCTGACGGTGGAACAAGTCCGAGAATAGGCGTCTCAGCTTTCTATAACTGAGGCTCTTATCCGAAGATATAAGCTCAAAGTACTTCTTAAACTCCACAGGAACATTGTGGAAGAGACCGCTCCCTGTTGCTTGCTGCTTCATCTTGAGGATCATCTTCTCTTTTTCCTCAGGTTTGCACTTCAGGCCCTGCCAGGGAAGTGAGCCTTTGAGGAAGTATAACAAAACATAGCCAAGAGACTCCATGTCATCGCGAGGGGATTGCTCTGTGATGACGCATTAGAAAGGTTTTGTATATCATATGCTGCACTCACCTTTGCCCAATAGTGCGTTGATGCTGGCATATCGGGGCGTGCCGACCATAGGGTACGTGTACCTGTATCTGTGTGGATCTTCAATCTCCTTGGCTAGACCAATATCTGTCGTGTAGACAGTATTGCCTTGGGTGCCGATCCCCATGAGCAGATTGTTCGGTTTGACATCTCGATGAATGAACCCCTTGGAATGGATGTACTGGAAGCGAGAGATGAGCTGGTCTGCAAGCAGCAGCACCGTTTTTAGGGAAAATTTGCGGCTGCAGTAGTTGAAGAGATCCTCTAAACTTGGTCCCAAAAGCTCAAAGGCCATAATGGTGAACTCGCAGTCGTAGCCGAGCCAGTAAAACCGAGGGATGCCGCGGCCTTGATCGAGTTTCTTGTAGATCTCAACCTCGTTTTGGAGTTGTGAAGGATCAACTTCGTGGTACTCGAGTTTGAGAGCGACTTCTTCTCCTGAGTCGAGATCATGGCCTGCATGCGTTAGTCACCTTGTCGTGAATGTTGCAGGAGATGCTCGCACCAAGGTACACTTCACCATACGCGCCGCGGCCAAGCCGACGGTCTAGCTGATATTTGTCTCCCACAAGGACAGGCTTCATGGCGGTAGTGTGCAAGAAAGGAAAGAAATGGGAAGAGGTAAAATGAAGGTGCGTTGGCCAATCAACGCGCAACGGCTGCCTAATAAGTGCCTGAACCGAACCAATGACGCCTCCCCCGCGGTCCGTACCGCAGGCTTCACCTGGACCTCTTTACGGTAGAAGAGGAGTAGGATTGATCAACACAATTTATAGCATCCATTATCTAGCGTTCTTGAGTCTGTGAACGTGCCAAGATTGAATCTATCGGAACTTCTTCTCGCTCTAAGCCAACGAACTCTACTCTTAACCTGCTCTGCTAACCTTTAAGTTAAGCACTACTCCTCTTTCCTAGCTGACAGCATTGTGACGTGAGAAGTGCTCAAAGAAATATAAGTGAACTTTCACTCAACCAATCAAGTCCAGTACCAGACCTGCAAAATCGTCAGTAAGTGGTTCGACCGGTTGATCATCGCTACCATCTGACCTTTGCAGGCGATTCGGACGACGGCACAGCCATTGAAACCGCCATCACAACATTCTTACAAGAATGTTAAGCTATATAGTCAGCGCCACAGGAGAGTAACCTGTTGCAGCACCCATACAGCTTGATCTTAGATCTAGACATATAGGCAGGGATATAATCCCACTGCGCTATCAAGTGGTGTGCCAGACCATGAATACCTGGGCTGCTGTGTTCACTCCGCTTGACCAAGTCACGCTTTGAAGGACCGCTTGGATGGGCTGTCTATGTCATCGAATCTAATCCACATACCCTTCTGCCGCAGCCTAACTGATAGTTTCGTATATAATGCTGCTATCTCACTAAACCTGATCTCTTCCATGTGGTTGCTCTCGTCTGTTGGACGAGTGACTGTGACATTTGCGTTGTCGTGGCTACCAACAGTGCAATTGTTAATATTTGGTGCTCATGACTAGCGGAAAGATTCTGCACCTATATGTTACTGATTTGGTATACGCCATAAGGACATTACAATACTTCGTTATAATGATGCTTTCGTGGGCGAGGTAAAGTTGAACTCGTAGATATAAGAAAAGTCAACTATGTAGGAAGATAATGGGATATTTTAGTAGTAAAAACAGTGCTAATGATTCTTCAACAACAAGAACAATTGACTTCATTTGTATTTAGGTAAAAGTAAATATTTCATGTGCACCAATAATCTGCGCCCCCGACATTGCGCGGGCTGCAGTGGAACCTTGACTTCTCTGCTATAATGTACCCTACGAAGCCTTTTTCTGGAGTAGTTAACCTAGAATCTTATTTAAGATATTACATTGTTTTATATATCTTCGAGGCACCAGCTCATGAATATTTCTTTGTTAAAACAACAACTTCATCTTGCAATTTCAATTCCGCGCCCGCAGAAACCACTTTCATATCGGAACCCCACTACTCGTTAATATTTGCCTATGACTGGATGCGCAGAGGTCTTGGACCTCCGACTTGGCGCTCAGTCTGGTTTAAAATTGAACTCTCGAAGGGCACGACGATAGAGCGCCACCCGCAAAAGGCTATCCCAGAGCCTTGGACGCGTCTTGTCTTGCGACAAATCTGGATTCATGGTTGGATCGGATCGATTGTCCCGCGTGTCAAATGGCTCTACTTTCTTATCGGCAGGTTTAGCGAGCGGATGTGATGTTTTGTTGGGCTCGAGCGGGAGGCAACACCTGGAGGGTATGTCTCGGCCGCAACGGAATCTGCGAGTGATTCGAGTCGCATGTGCGGACGGAACGCCTTCCCTGCTTCCGCGAAACGAGCTATGGACGTCAAGCATCCATTTGTTGGCAAGGAGGGCCTGGGCGTGGTTTGCGCAACTCATTATCCTGGATTTGATCGCCAAAAGCTGAAATTCTTCGGCTGCGTAGCGAAACCGCACCAATCGGAAACGCACCGCGCCCGCTCTGAGATCAAGAAACACGAAGCGCCCCAGTTGACCCCACAACCACGATGTCAGTGCAGCACCCGAAGCAGCGGATAGGGGGCGCCACGCACAAAGCCACTTGCCATCATCACTTTACAGATCAGCACTCGGGCAAGAAATGAGGAGACGAAGGTGAGCCAGCAACGAGCGTGGCTACAACTTCGAGCTTCAGCAATAGATGAAATTCATAGTCACTCCGAAATCCTCGGACTGCATGAGCTGGCAGCTGTCGAGGCGTGCGGCGTGCACTGTGACGGGACGTGGAACAACGGTCAAATCACTCCGATGCACGCAATCGACTGGTCCGTGGCGAGCACCCACGGACCAACCCCAGTTCCTCCTGAATCCATCACCCATGCTATGCATACCAGTCGACTACGCTTATCTCCGCACGACCGCTCGTTCAATTGCGTTACGAGGCCATCCTAGTGCCAAGGCGCCCGGTAAGAGCCATACTTCTGCATTTCCTTTTTTCCTCTTCGCACACCGATCAGGTTGTCATTCAATACCGCCCGTCCCTCTCTCCAGCGGATACAAATGCTGCAGCGAGACCCATCTCATGAAGGAGCTTAGCATGGTCGCTAGCCTTCATTCCCCACTCCATTTACTTGGACATTGGCATCCATGATAGACTCCGACATAGTATACACGTCAACGCTATGGCAACAGAAACCCACACACGGCCAAATGCCAGCAACGCGACCCCAGGACTCATTGGTGTTGTGTTCCTGTTGGCTATCGCTTTTTCTACCTATATCATCCGCATGGTCACTAGAATTCGCCCGGTGTTTAAGCTAACTGCCTCCGACTACATCGTAACAGCCGCACTAGTAAGTCAGCACCCGCGCTCGTTTCTCTGCAACTGCTCTAACCCAAGATGCAAAGGCGTGCGAACTGGTTTCGCTATCTCTTCTGCTGGGCACCATTGACCTGGGTGTGTCGGGCTACGACGAATACATCTCACCAGCGACCCGGATCACAATCGGGAAACTTTTCTTTGGCCTAGGGCTCTCAGCATTCTGGGCTTCGTCCCTGGCACGGATATCAATAGGATGCATGCTCCTCCGCTTCCCTATATCCAAGGCCTGGAGAACGACACTCTGGATCTTACTCGCTCTCCAGGTCGTGATGCCAATTGGCGCCAACATCTTTGCACTTCTACAGTGTCGCCCCATCCGCGCGTTGTGGGAGCCCGTACCGAATGCCGTCTGCTGGTCGGCCGGCGTGTCCCAGAGCTACGGGTACATATACGCGAGTATGTTACAGTAGCGATCCCCAGTGAAGTCAACAAACACTAATATGAAGTAGGCTTCGGCACGATAAGTGACCTCATCTTTGCCGGCATGCCCATCCACCTCTTCTGGTCGCTGAACCGTCCCCTTCTGGAACGTATGCTGGGGATTGTGCTCATGGGCTTCGGCATCATAGCGGCCATAGCCGGCGCCATGAAAATACACCACATCAGTGCATGGAATCCACGACGTGCGGAGTTCAGGGACTGGATCCCGCTTTTGTGGTGGTATCGAGTCGAAGAGATTGGCCTGATCATTGCGGCTTGCGCACCGTTCTTGAAGCCACTAATGGAGCGTGCCCTAAAAGGACTTGGCGCTTCACCGTTCGGTTTTCGAACTATTCGATTGCGCACAGTGGACGAGGAGGGGGTTGGAAAGGAGAATAGTGCTGGAAAATCGAACTCATCGAGTGTCACTCCCTGCGGCTCACGAAAGCCAGGGTGTACTTGCACTGAGACAAATGTCTCGGAACCAAACACGGAAGGATCAAAGCACCAGGATCAGTAGTAAGATGTCTGCTGCGAGTTCTCAGCACCTTGTTCCTACATCTCGATTTTATCCGATCTCCTCGCCCCACTAATATTCTTTCCTGGAATATTCCATATAAAGTGCATGCCACTGAAGGACGAACGTGCCCGATGAAATGGAGCGGAGTAAGAACGAAGCTCACCATATCCGATTGACGGGCTCAGTGCGTGGTGCTGGGTATCGTACCGGTTTCGTGACAATCTAAGAAGTTCATTCCACTGAAGAGCACGTGGTGATGTTATGAAGAGGAATGCCTAAGATGTGGCCTCCAGTACTCAAGGATTCGGTTTGACACGAAGAGTGAACCGAAGGCTATCGCATGCAGTTCATGTGGAGAGCCGACGGGCAGAAAGGACCGTTCATCCGACAGTGTGGATGTAGCTAGGGCTACCTGGCTTGATAGTGAGAGCCGCCATGAGCCGAGTTATCCCATGGGAACAAGTATATAGACGAGCACTAAGGCCTCCTGCAGACCTTCGTGATCAACCTACGTTATTATCTGAATATCACGTTCGATACTTAGAACTCTTTAACCGACCCTTCGCCTATACCGTATCACTCTTCTTACTGAAGAATCACCTAAGAAGTGCTATCTGTTTGACATCTAGATGACCGCTACCTCACTAGGACTTGCTGTAAGATACAATCGTACTCTGCAACCCCTTGCTTGTTCAGCCCTCTTAGACCACACCTGGGCAGTGTAGACTGTAGATAAGCTGGCAATACCAGCACCCCCTAAAAACGCGTAAATGTACACCAGCTCAGCAATAAGAAGCGTAGGAGGACGAGAAGTTATGCTAGCGTTAAACAGAGAGGACCAGTAGCTGTGTGCGCATCCATAACGATCGAAATGACCCGGATCTTAATCAAGACGTCACCACCACTTATAACACTACATCACGTTTGCTGATACCTTTGTGGCATCAAGTGTGAATATACCCTACGCAACTGAAATGAAACGATGTAGTACCAGGCATCAGATCCAATTCAGAGCTCCGTTCCACTGCACTGCCACATTCAGGTACGCGAAGAAGGGAAATGAAGCTCCAGAGCATTAGCGACGGTGCGATTGGTGGCCTCAAAGGCGGTTTTGAGTGCAGTCATCTACACTTGCGAAATGCGAACTGACTTACTCTTTTGGGTATGTTGGACTAGTCACGTGATTAACGCTGTATCCTTACCAGCAAAGATGATCCCTAGTTGCGACCTTTGTTATACAATTTCTTTGTCAAAACACTACAGGTCAATTCTTTTTCACACTGTCCCCCTTGCCCCGCATCACTGCACAACCCACCCAGTCTCCATCCCTCGTTACCTTCTCCAGTGCGCCACGAGTATCTCGTAAGCAGCTGCTTACTTGAAATGCCCGGCCGTCGTAACGTTCCCCAATCCTACCATCACCCCTTTCTCCCTTGTAACTTTTCTCCTCCCTGTCCTCCCTTCCCTTTGACCCCCAGCCCGCCCTACCACGACCCCTGGCTCGATCACCCCACCCAAATCATCTCCAACGGCGATCTCCCTAACCCCTGCACACCCACAGCCGCCGAAGCCATCCGTTTGCTCGGCTCACACGGCCCCCGCATAGATTGCAACAGACGCCGTGTTTTCATTTTAAACTCCGCAGCTCAGGATTGCGCATGCGCATCGTGGCTGCCTGGCTGCGGACCAACGGGTTATCAAATCCGATGGGCCAGCATGCCAGATATGCGTGCCACCGCGTGGAGGCTCAAACTGTTCGATGCGCTTTCTGCAGGCACGGATAAGCATGTGAGCCAGGTTCCGGGGCTATGATGCGCTTGTGTCTTTTTTTGTTTCAGCGGCTACTCCACCCATGGGCGTGCGACCCGACGTGACGTCGCGGCGCGTAACACGGGAAATGCCATGTCTCATTCGATATGAAGGTCTGGAGACGGAGATATGGCAGAGCTGTACCTGCGCATAGATTGGCTACCAGGGTAGCACGTGTAAGGTAAATTGGGTGGGTACCTAATCAATGTCGATGTTGAAGGGGCCGTCCAAATCGAGAAGGACATTGTGGCACTAGAAGGAGACGGCCATGGTAGGAATTCTGCTGACATGGGTCGGTGCTTTGGCTGGGTGTCTCAGAAGTACGTACGGGAAGAGGCGTGGCTGAAGCACGGTTGAACTTTGCGTCTTAAGAGCTTAGTGCCCGTCAAGGATTACATTTGTCGGGTTTTCGCTGTACGTTTGCTAGATTTCTTTAGATTTGACGGCCTTGGCTTCTGGCGCACACGCGAAAAAGATTGAAGTCTGCAGATGTCCCTAGAAATCAGGCAAGCCATGGAGTTCTTCACACTTTACGAGAGCAACATCATTGCTTTCGCTCTAGCTAGTGCGGCGATCACGGCTGCATTTCATAGTTGGAAGAACTTTGTTGTGGTGAGTCTACTCATTCATTATGCAGAAGATTGCTAACTCTGATTTGCAGGCTGATCCTTACACATCGGCAACGAAGTTTCTTCGGATTCGTTACAATGCGTGGGTATTTCTCTTCAAAGGCCCTGAGATGATCCAAGATGATTTCGACAAAGTAAGATGTTCTCCGTACATTGAGGTCTAACTGACAACCTCAGTCACAAAGCCGGCCATTTGAGATGTTCGCACCTGACAGCCGATACGTCTTTATTTCATCACCAGAACAAATCAAAGAGGTGGATTCAGCACCTGACACAGTTCTCTCGCTTCAAGCTGCCTCGAAACAGGTCCGTCCATCCAGGCAAGCCATGATCATATGTAACCTGACTAGATGCTCCAACCAATGTACTCCATGCATGGCTTCAATTGGTTCGATCGAAGGGGTACTGAAGGTGTAGGATTCATTCGTGCCCTTCGCACTCTTTTGACTAACCATGTTCCTTCCATTCTTCCTGATCTGCGCATCCATACCACCAATCGGTTGCATGAGGAGATTAAGAAGCATAGAGGCGAAGACGGTAGCAGCAATGTGCCCATCTATCCCACAATCGTCACGTTAGTCATTCTGGCAAACTCATTATCATTCTTTGGAGAGGATCTTGGTAAGTTCAGAACAGAAATCATGTACTAGTGTACAAGACTAACCAAAGCAGCGAGAAACGAACTATTCATGAAGGCTGCATTGTCTTATGTCGAAGAGACACTCTTGATTGCCGAAATCGTCCGCCTTCTCCCACGATGGCTTGCCCCGTACGTTCCCATTCTACCATCATCCACACAACTAACATTCCCAGAATCATCGGCCCCATGCTAGGCAAGCGCGTCTCCTCCCAAGCAACCGTGTACAACGCCCTCATGGTCGTAGCCGAGGAGCGCGTCCGCGAACGCGATCTCGGTATCAAGGTCACACATGTAAGTCCTGCATGTGGCTTCTGCGCGATACATTGCTAATCTAAGCCCGCGCACGGCAGAACGACTGCATCCAATGGATCATGGAAACCTCGCCGAAGAAGAACCCCTGGTCTGCGCAGCGCATCGTCTTCGAGCTCATGGCTATTTGGTTCGGCTCGGTGCACGCAATGTCAACGGTACGTGCTCGCATCGCACAGCGGAAATGCAGCTCACAGTGTCACAGACGGCGACGTTTGCCATCCACGATCTCTGCATCTACCCGGAATATGTGGCGCCCATTCGCAGGGAGCTCGAGAGCGAGGCGTACGCGGAGTTTGAGAAGACGGCACGCGGTTTGCCGCTTCTGGACAGTTTCGTCAAGGAGTCTGCTCGGCTGACGCCCGTTGAATCTCGTACGTATTATTCAGTGTTCAACGGTCAGCCCTGCCACCACACCCCTGTCCAATCAAAAACACGCTCACCCATCTCACCCACCAACCCAGTCGAGCACCCAACACGCGCGGAATAAAAGCTAATCTATGCATAATAATAGTGAGCACGCGCCGCCAAGCACTCAAGCCGTTCACGCTATCCGACGGGACGCACGTCGCGGTGGGAGATTGGGCGTGCACGCCGGTCAGGGCGCTGATGCAGAGCGGTACCTTTTACCCGCAGCCACTGAGCTTCAGCGGGTTCCGATTCGTGGATCCGGCCGCTTTGGAGGCAGTTGAGAAGCAGGATATGGCGGGCAAGGCGATGCAGGACGAGCCGTCGAAGTTGACGGATGTTGGGTCTACGTATCACGTTTGGGGAACTGGGCGGATGGCGTGGTAAGTTTCTTCGTCTTCTTCGTTGACTTTTTCAAAGGGTTGTGGAGCAGGGCAGCTGCATGGCGGTATCAATGTCCGACTTAGTGCTGACGAGAGTGATAGTCCTGGCCGATTCTACGCCGCCGCAATCATGAAGCTGCTTGTGGCGCAGATCATTCTTAATTACGACGTCGGGCTTGTTGACAAAGATGCGAAGAGGTGGTGGACATGGCGATCAAGTATGCTGCCGCTGGAGGGCACGCTTGTGAAATTCACTGTCCGGCAGCGGGACTGAACCGTTCTCCCGGCATTCATGGAGAAGGTTTGTAGATGAGAGTAACCCCGTGCGCATATAGGGTTCTTTTCTTTATCTAAGTGGCCTTGGTCCGCATGCATTTACGGGGTTGGGCTTTTGAAGATTTGTGTACATTAGGTTTCTTGCTCGCTGCATAATGAAGATTTCAGGCGTGGTGGCTCGTATTTCCCTTCATACGCATATGCTGAGAAACTGTGATGAATCCTTGAACTAAACTTCGCGAGTTGTAGCATTTCTGCTCATGGTGAGAAAAGTCTCATTCGGCCTTAGATCTTTATTCAAAAGCGACAACAATACAAAATCAAACATACTAGACTGATTCGACTTTCGGGGCGATACGCGTAGAAACTTACGTCTATCTGTAACCTCAATCGTCATTCTTACGGCCACAACTCCTTCTGCCCTCAAGTCCTCCAGACCTTCCATCAAAGCACACCCCCTGCCACCATCCACGCAGTCAAGCCTCACAGCCGCCCAAACCACCAATACCAATATTTCCCTCCAACCCTTGCAGTCCGCCCACAACGTGTCCCCCATGCACGAAACTGGCGTCATCAAACAAGACTTGTGAGACCCTCCAATTCATTCGCCCCCCTTTCGAACCTATGGATTTTGTGTTCCCCAGAGCCGTATCTACTAAGGGACGCAAAATGTGCAATCTGCAATCTGGAATCCGCGATCTTCTCACTTCCACGGACCGCGTTGTGCGACGTCATGCGAAACGGGACAAGGTTGATAGTGACAGTTTGCATTGACAACTAGGTCGTACATCAATCGAGAGTTGTCGCACAAGGCGACTTCCATTGTTTGTTCTGCCGGGAACGAATCAGCATATCTTTGTGTAATCTCCATTTTCCATTGTCCTGCTCTCAAGCTCCGAGTTATCCGTGTTCCACAGCACTCCCTCGCAAACTCGAGCAGTGCCTCGCAAAAGCGGTATGCACCAAGTCAGAAGCACCCATCATTCCAACACAGGCCTTGAATATCATACACAGTGGTCTGAGAGGGCCAGTGCCGTGTAAGGTGTTTCGTGGAATCTGTGACGCTGGGGAACAAAAAGGAAACCTGGTACGGGGAATAAGTAGGTATCTCTGCATCTTGGAAGGTTGGAATTGATACGTAAGTACAGTTTGCGCAGGATTAGCACTCGGGGGTCTACCTACTCATCACATGGAAGCGCCGCATTACCCCAGCCCAGCCCAATTGCCATCTCCTCTCCAACACCGTCTATCCCTGCGTGCCGGGACACCCTCTGTAACAGGGCCTTTGACTGGCCTTCGACTTGCAAGTCTTCCTACTCCACGCGAATGTCGAAACAAAACACATAGTGCGCTAGCCATTCCATGAAGTTATAGCTTGTTTTGAAGACTCAATCACTTCCACGACAAAAATTACAGCTGTGTTAACGTTTTCCGTTGCTGATCCACACAGAGCCTCCTTACGCTGCAAAACCCATCATCCGCGCTGCTGCACCAACGTCGAGCGTTATCTGTTACTGGCACATGCTGGGGACACATATTTGAGCCTGTGAAACGTACTGCGGCATTTGGAGGGAGCTGGCAGCTCTACGTTGGGTGTAAACCGAAGATCTATACATGCTGTTCCCCACTAGAGGCCTTTCTTGCTTAGGGTGGCACCAATATGGGCTAGCATGGTACAACATCGGCTACTTACTGACGCGGATGATGCGGTAACGTGACACCTTCCCCGTCTTACCAAATGTCGAGAGGCTTTAGGGCCGTGCGGTCTTAGCTTCGAACATGCCACAGCTGCGGTCTTCAACTCTCAACCTGATCGAGTAAATTTGTGTATCAACATGAACGATTGAGGTATCTAGCAAACGGAACAGAAATTATGTTAATTCAGCTTCTGTCTCCTATCCATCGTACTTTTAAGTCCTCAAGTGCTTTTATGTACTCAAGTTCTTCTATTGATGCAATTCGCGAAGGATGGCCGGCTGGAAGAATTCGCCCTTCGACTGCAACTACGTGCTCTAGCAGAGCCACTGCCTCCCTTGTCTGTCCATTGGAGTGATACGCTCTAGCAAGCACATGTTGCGACGCTAGTTGATCAGGGTGAGTCTCTGGTAGCGTCATCTCTCGAACCTTGACAACATGCTCTAGCAGGGTCACTGCCTCCTTTATCTGCCCGTTGGTGTGAAACACTATAGCAAGCTCATGCTGGGACGTAAGTCGATTAGGGTGGGTCTCTACCAGCGTTATATCTTGAACCTTAACAACGTGCTCCAGCAGGGCCACTGCCTCCTTTGTCTGTCCGTTGGAGTGATACGCTCTAGCAAGCTCATGCTGCGACGCAAGTCGATCAAGGTGAGTCTCTGCTAGTGTCATCTCTCGGACCTTAACAACGTGCGGTAGCAGTTCTAATGCCTCCTTCATTTGTCTGTTACCGCAATATGCCATAGCAAGAATATGCTGCGACGCTAGTCGAAATGGGTGACTCTCTGCCAGCGTAGTCGCTTCAACCTTAACAAGTTGCTCTAGTAGCGCTATTGCCTCCATTATCTGTTTGTTAAAGATATATGCTTCAGCAAGCCCATGCTGCGACATAAGTCGTGATAGGTGACTCTCTGCCAGTGTTGACTCACGGACCTTGACGACGTGCTTTAGCAGTGCTACTGCTTGCCCTGTGTGGCCCATATGCATTACATTCGCGCCCGCAAGATCCCAAATTGCCACGTGTTCTTCGGATGGTACCTCTGGTGCAATCTGGAGTTGCTCGTAGATCTCAAGGAGCAAGGCTTCGAGCCTTACATCCTCCCTCATATCGTCCAAAATCCATCCACAATGGACCAAGACCGTCAACATTTCCTGTCGTGATCCCAAAGTCAACACGGTCTCCACTGTTGATGCTAGGAGAGATTGCACGTGTGGCAGCAGTTCCCTCTCGCACGGGTGCCACGGCTCTGACCGACCTCGTGACAACGCAAGCGTACAGCCAGCCGACACCCACGCCTGCTGCCGCCGTTGCGTCCGCAGCCGGTCCCTCGCCCAGACATGCGTCAATGGATGCATAGATAAGCCGTCAATACCGCCTGTCGAATTCCTCGTTACTAAAGAGAGCGACGCGAGGAGAGCGCTGGCCTTCTTCAGCCGGTAGTCGTCCCACTCATCCGCCTTCCCATCGACGAAGCCCGGAAGCTGGAGCGCGTGCCATCGTCCAAGTTCACCCAGCTCAGTCCACTCTGTGATAGGCTTCAGCACACGCGTAGCCTGTTCCCATGCGTCTGCGAACAGCTGAAGTGGGAACACACTAGACGATAGAGATGCTAAGATCTCGAGAAGTTCCAGCGCATCTCGACCAGCCTCATCACGGTTAAGTACTTCTGCAGACGCTTCGAACGTAGCGTACACGTCTCGATACCGCGATTGCTCTTGAATTGGGTAGTGCTCCAGAAGCCTCTTGCGCTGACGCTGATACTTTGCAATATACTGGTCCAGCGAGCAGTATCCTTCTGCGATGTATGCGCCAGCCTGGATCAGCGCGAGTGTGTGAGACCCTAGCAGGTGCACTATATCCTGCGCCTGCTTGTCACAGCCCTGCCACTGATCCTCTGGGACTCGCGCAGCTTTGAGCAAAAGCTGCACGGAATGCTGTACATCCAGGGCCCCTAGCGATTCTGCCAGCACAGCGCTGTATTGGCTACACTGTGGCACACGGGATGTTAAAAGCACGGTGCCCTCGATGCCAGATGGAAAATACCGGCTGTAGTCGAGTTCTGGGTCGTCGGCGTTGTCTAAGATGAGCAGCCATCGTCGTTGCGTGCTCGCTAGCGCCAAGAGCGAGTCTTCAATACTGGCGGCAAAAGACCCAAGCGCTTTCGCGATCGCTAAGAAGCCGTTCTTTGCAGTAGTATCACTGCCAACGTCAACCCAAAACACACCCCAGAAGCTGTTAGTTGTTAGCAAAGGCTAGGATAATTCAGACGATATAACGCACTCTTTTCGTAATGTATTCGCGACCTGTAGGCACACCTCGCTCTTGCCCATACCGCCGAGGCCAGTGATGACGAGTTGTTTGCGTCTGGAATTGCTTGCGCCGTCATTTTGTAAGGCGCTCTCAATACGCTGGAGAAGCTGAGTACGCCCAGTAAACAAGCTGTTGACAGGGCGGGGGACCATCCAATGGATATTTCCTAGCGGCTTAGTCGCAATACTGACCGCGTGCACTACGGCTAGCAATTATTAGCCATAAGTGTATAAGCAATCATTATTCATTCTTGCTAATAGTACTATGGAGATCTACCTACAAAATCGATCTCCTACCACGCTTGAAGCATTTCTCTCGTACTGTCGCAGCTTGTCACGCGCGCTGGTGTATCCAGCATCCGTCCTGGCGTCGAACTTGACAATCGTCGAGTGATCGGCGCTTAGAGGAATCTTCTCCTCTACAGCAGTAGGGAGCTGTAGGAGGGCCGAGTCGGTGCCCACTGTCGTGACATAGTCACCGCTTCTCCGCCAGCGCTGGCTCTCGCTGTTCTGTTGTAGCTATCTCAGCAGATTATCTAAGCTTTTCTCATAGCCGAGAAGACCTACATATTCCAGCTGTCTGGTCTGACCCCTCTCGTAGAAGCTCACGATTCTCCGATCGCGGATGATGTCCCTAAAAGCGTCCAGCTGGTGATCTAGCAGGTCAGACTGCTCGTTGATTTGGTTGAGCAGTGCATTGCGCGGATGCTCCGTCTGTCCCATCAGCATCTTCCGAATGTCGCTGACTACCAAGCCTTTGTGGGGAGTCGCAAAGAAAAGCATGCCATAGGTAGCCTTGTAGATAGCATGAAGGGCAGCGTTGTAGTCCACGTTGCTATGGGCCGCCTTAACAAGAGACTATTCCAGGAATAAGTACTGTTGGTATATATTGCTAACACGCAGACCTACATGCACGAGTATAATGCCACCGAAGCTATGTGCAATAAAGAAGAGCGGTCGCTGCCACAGCTGCAGTAAGCTTGATGTCAGCCCTGCATGTGCTTCGTAATAGCCTATCGCAATCACCCCTACCTGCTCTGTGTTTCGGATCTTCCTGATTTCTTCCAATAACTCCCGACCGTAGTCCATGATCGTATTCGTCGCGCGGCTTGACAACTTCGAGTTGTACCCGTAGATCATCGTGCGACAGCATGGCAGGTCTTTGCTCAGGAAATGGCGCAGCCACATTCTCCCCAGGTTGCCGTTTCCCTTCCACGAGCCATATGCGTGGCCATCGAGGCCGGTGATAGCGATGACACTGGGTGCACGATGTCAGCAGCTAGCCAGAGTCTCGAGATAGCAGTGCGAACACTGCATGCTACGTACTCTGCTGTAATGTGCGCGTCCGCCTTGGGCCTATATAGCTGGGTGAAGCCAAAGAAGTGGACGTCAAAGTTGACATCGTCGCCTTCCATCTCCATCTGCAAATTAGCCAGCGGGTCAGCCGTTAGCGCTGCCAGGAAGCCTGGCACCCCGCCACCAAACTCGACCAGCGCGACGCTCTGTCCGTCATGGTCGTAGCAGGACGGTACAATGTCCGCCTGGATGGTGATTGTGGATCGCTCGTTCTCAGATAAATTGGCGTCGATGGCGGCCTTCAGCGCCTCCTTGAGCTTGTCGTCAGGTCGCAAGGCTGGCAGCCCCGTCGCGCGGAAAACGAAGCCTCTTTTCATGGTGGACGAGACGAACAAAAAGATGTCTCTGCCAGCGTCGATAGACAAGTTGGCAGTGTGCTAACGAGCAACTCCACACTGGATCGTCTCATCGCGGCGAGAAGCAGGCTGCTGCTGCGGCTGGATCGTGGTGGTGGTACATAGGTCAGGCTGAGCGCCAACAGGACGATGCTCATTCGTCGCCCCATTCTGTGCCGGCTTGTGCGGCTTGTCTGAGTATCATTGTCTGCAATTGAGGTTTCGATCCTTCATACACTGCTCTGTATCAAAGATTTTTAGAGTAA
The DNA here is from genome assembly GCA_001644535.1 of Pyrenochaeta sp. DS3sAY3a. Classification (NCBI taxonomy): domain Eukaryota; kingdom Fungi; phylum Ascomycota; class Dothideomycetes; order Pleosporales; family Cucurbitariaceae; genus Pyrenochaeta; species Pyrenochaeta sp. DS3sAY3a. The sequence goes on from KV441639.1 coordinate 180,329, forward strand.
TCCTACCCTTCATGTTGTATAGTATAGCCTGTCATGCCTGTAGAAAGCAATCCAATAGTGACGGCGAGCGATGCAGCTAAGCCTATGGCCATACAGCTTGCTACTGGGAAGAGGCTTCCGCCAATCTCGGATATCAGTCCTCGTAAAACTGCTTCGACGACAATAATACCGGCTGTGAACAGTCTGCCGGCGGTTATCTTCCGTCCAGACTTCATCGTGCGGCCTCAGAAGTCACCTACCGACTTTCTAGACCTGGACCTCAAAACCCCAAGGCTGAATGACATTCATCAACACCTCTGGCTTGCTGGTAGTCCAACTGCTGCAAGGCCATTGCATAAACAGAAACAACTTGGTCGTAGTCTATTGATCACCGAGGACCCAGACGAACATTTGGTGTGGTTCGAAACGCAGCTCTTCGTGAAGCCGCTTCCTCAGTACCTCCTCGATTACAACTGGTGGGTCCAGCACCTCTGCGAAAAGGAGGATCTCTATCGTTCTGCTTGTGGTCTTCTCTTTTCATATGCTTGGCTCGTGTGCTACCCCTGCGATCTTGATATTGCGAAGGACACTGGTCTACTGCCGCACGACATCTGTTGGCTTGACTGGGTCAGGTTCATCGAGACTTTTCTCGACAGCCTCGATCTTGGTACATTGAGCAATATCAACAGACGATATCAATATGGAGAGTTGCGTTTGAGTCGGCTCAATAGCATATACCGTTTCATACCGCCTGCGTACTCGCTGCGACGCTTTGTCCGCGGGTATCGATCGGGGTCAACGTGGTATGCTGCATACTTTGGTGGTTATTTCCGATGGTTGTTGGTTGTATTTGCTATCTTCTCTGTTGCTCTCTCCGCGTTGCAAGTCGGTCTGGCCACTTCGAATCTTCAGAACAGCCGCAGTTTTGGAGACGCATCGTATGGCTTCACAGTAGCGGTACTCTTTTCCATAGTCGTGTGTGTAGCTGTAGTATTGTTCTTTTGGTTATTCCTGTTCTGTTACCACTTGCTATCTAGTTGGAGCGACAATAGAAAGAAAAGCCGCGCGTGCCGTGAAGAGACGGGATTGCCGTGAACTGATTGGGTGAGTCACTAGAAATCCGAGCATATAGGCGATGGTCCGGATGTCTTGTTTTACGCAAGCCCAAGTTATGTCAAGGTATCTTAAAGACGAGTGCGAATTTGAGTTTGACAACGACCATTCGCCCTGTTGAACGTCGAGTCACGCACCGTCACGTGATCTGATTACACGTGACAGATCATTCCAAACAGATCTTCCTTCCTCGGTGCTGAGATGAATCAATCAATCTCCATCCTCTCAATAATTTGCTTCTTGCTTCTTGCTCCTGAGTTTCTATCTTTAATACTCCACCAATACATTTCTGCCGACAGTGTCCTTCTCTACCGACCTTTCCCCTCCAATGGTACCATTTCCGCACACAACCAAAGACATTTCCATCTCAAATACAAGATTGCATAATACTGGAATGATGCAGGATAGTTCGTTTGGGCCTGTATGACAGTATTCTGAAACTTTTAAATTACCACTTCAAATCAACCATCGCTCCAAACTCCCCTTAGCCAAATGTGCACTACAGCGCGCTTATTTTCCTATTATAATACCGCATTCCAGGACATGTCCCTGCTATAGCAAGCAAACATTAGCTACCAAATTGCCAACACGTGGGCCCCAAATCCGTATTGTGGGGTAAGTTTCACGCTCAAGATAGACTCACGATCGCGGGTTCGGGCACTCCCGGAGGCACATTTAGAGCATTACACAGGTCTACCTTGTTCTTCATTCTTAATGCACTACCAGACGGAAGGCCAAAGTAGCCGTAAATATCTACAATAACCAGCACCTTGTTCTTTGTTTGATCCACGCCATCATGCCTATAGGCGCTTGCACCGATCATATACACAGTTCGCAGCGCGTAACCGCCGGAGAGATTCGATGTACCAGCACATAAGGAACCCACCTGCCTTGATTACCGCTAAACCATGGCTTTATGATAGCCATTCGATTAACATTCGATACCACCTCTTCGTCAACATTCCCCTGTGCTTTGTTTGCGCCATGTACCACGTACGCAGCCAGAAGCGCAGAGCCATGCGACCGACCCGCGCAAACCGTACGTGCACCATCAAACACGCTCCATATATTGCACTCGCTTACTATCTATATCCCCCTGCTCTGATTCGCGCACTCCCTTCCCGCCTCCACAGGGGTATATACAAAGCACCCCATCTAACTGGTCGAACAAGCGCTCCACGTGCACCCGGCTCCCACCGACCTCGAATCCTCATTGGCGCTGCGGCTGGTTACATGGATGGTACATTACATGCATGGACTACTGCTACGCACAGAACTAGGAGTGGTACTATGTGGTACGGAGTACATGGCTTCGGTCACCGAGACCCTCCTGACACCTGCATGCGCTAGGTACCTGTTTGCCATCAAAGTCATCAAAGCCATGTCGATTAGATTGACGTGCCGACCGGGGAGAAAATAGATGGCGACAAGGAGATGAGGCGGATCCACTGTTGACGACCTAGGAGGTACCCAGCGTCTGGGCCGCGGGGGCGGGGCGGATGGGAGTGCCGTCATGGTATGTTTGTGTCGCGATCACGGACGGTATTTTGCGAAGAGTATCCGCTGAAATTCTGTTTGCGTTGACATTCTGTTGGTTCTGTTGCGCTGGTTGCAGCGCCGGTGGTTGCTTCGTTTGCGATTTTCGGGTGGAGAGCTTCACGTTTGGCTCAAGCTTCAGCGAATCCTCCGCGAGGGAATTAATATCATGACTGCCTGTCGCACCGCCACAACCACGACTGCGCGGCACACCTCTCACTCCTAGACTGCGGGCACCCAATTGTCGACATGCCAGTTATTCTCGAAACCCTGATTCTCGCCCTCGCTCTCCTCTTCGCCTTGTCCTACGCTCGCCTCTGGACATCACCGGCGCAGCACGAAGCAAAATCAAAAGATGAGAAGCCGTTCTGGGTCTCACGCAATGTCGTTGGCGTGGAGAGTGACTCGCCGCTGCGCTGGCTCTGGGCCCGCCTCATAAGCATCAAGTACATCTGCGTCTGGACGACCGAGGGCTACGCAAAGGTGCGTCTTACACACCCTCTTCCCCACAAAACCACGAACTAACCATCTCCTTGTAGTACTGCCAACGCTCCCTCCCCTTCACAGTCCCCACCCTCGACGCAGGCCCCGTCCTCGCCCTGCCCATCAACCTCATCAAGCCCATCTACTCGCTCCCCGAGCACATCCTCAACGTCCACGGCGTCCAGGACGAAACCATGCAAGTCCACTGGGTGTTTCCCGACAAATACCTGCGGCGCGAGCGCTTCCAGTTCAACGTCGTGCGCAACCAATTGACGCAGAATATCCCCGCTTTGACGGGCACAGTGGCGCAGGAGATACGGTGGGGGTTTGAGCGGGCGTGGGGGATGGATCGCGAGTGGAAGGAGGTTAGGGTGTGGCCGAATGCGTTGAGGATTGTTGCTGGGGCTGCGAATGGCGTGTTTTGCGGGGCGCCGTTGTGTACGTGCATCTCTCCGGGGATATGAGTGCTGCTAAGAGGTGAATAGGCAGGGATATCGTCTTCCTGGACCGTATGAAAGACCACGCCATGACTATCTTCGCCGGCGCCCTCCTCCTCAACTGCGTCCCGAAAATCCTCCACCCAATCTTCGGACCGCTTCTATCCCTCGCCTCGGCAATAATGGGCCACAGAGCCATGAAACGCAGTCTGCCCATCGTGAAGGAGCGCCTCGCACTCACCGAGAAATGGAATGCCGAAACAGACCCCAAGTGGAGTCTCCCCGTACGTCTCCTGACCCTAATTCTACCACTTTTCCAATCGCAAACCCATACTAACACCATTCCGCCCCAAGAACGACGCCCTCCAATGGCTCATCACCGAATCAACCCTCTCCTCCAACCCCACCGCGCAACTAACCCCCCACCGCCTCGCCCTGCGCCTCCTCTTCGTAAACGACGTCTCCATGCTCACAACCGCCTACACCGCGCAAAACCTCATCCTCGACCTCTTCTCCACGCCCCCCTCGGCCAACTACATCCCCTTACTCCGCGCTGAATGCGCCGCCGCGCTCGCCGCGTCCCACGGGATCTGGGACACGGAGGCTGTGGGCCGGCTGCGGGGCGTGGATAGTGCGATAAGAGAGAGTATGAGGTTGAATCCGTTTGGGACGCTGATTTTGCCGCGGGAGGTTGTGGCGGAGGAGGGGGTGGATGTACCCGGTGTGGGGAGGGTGCCGAGGGGGACGAGGATCGCGGTGCCGAGTGAGGCGATTCAGAGGGATGGGAGCGTGTATGATGACCCGGACACGTATTTGCCTTTTCGGTTTGCGCAACCATCCACCACCACCTCCTCCTCCCCATCCTCCTCCCCACAACCTCCCCGGCACGCCGTAACCCTCGACCCAACGTTCCTGGCCTTCGGCGTCCCCGGCCGCTGGGCGTGTCCAGGGCGCTTCTTCGCCATCATGGAGCTCAAGATCTTCGTCGCGGAGATGCTGTTGCACTACGATGTGGAGTTTTTGGAACGCAGGCCGGGACCCGTGTATGCGCTTTGGAGTCGGTATCCGCCGGATGTGGGGGTTAGGGTTCGGAGGAGGGTGTGAGGTGGTGTAGGAAGAGAAACGGGGGGACGAGTGAGGAAAATGCGAGTAGGGATGAGGAGATGGGGAGATGAACAAGGGAGATGGCGAGATGTGCTGGCCCGTGTATAAGCTCACGGAGGGTGTTTTATGGGGCGTTCTGGCGCACAATCCACTGTGGTGGGGTGGCATGCATGGTTGTGTTTTTTTTTTGGGTTTCGGGTGCTCTGGTTCGCTGGCGGGCTCCCCCGAGATATCTACTTGAGAACACCTCTACTTAAGTGCCCCGAGGAATCTACGTGCTGCACCATGGAGTCCACACTCTGAATACATGTCAGGTTAATATCCGTCCTTCATATGCTGAGTCTACTGGCCTGAATTCCAAGATTCGGTGGCTTCAAGACTCATACTCACGCCCTACCGGAAGAAAATGAAGGAAGTTCTTCAATTATTCATGTTTATATTCATGTTCCTAGCTAGCATACATTCTTCAATTGCCACGTACTGAATCATACTAAGAGGGTGCATGAAAGGCAATCTCAGCTTGAGTATATACATCTCAAGGAAAGACCACTAGAATTCATGATTCCTGATAGTATGATGGCCAGAGTGGGTCATGAAAAATCTGAGTCCATGTTTGCCAGATGACATGAATCCTTCATTTCACCAATCCTTCACCAGTTCTCCTGCACGATGATGTCCGTTCATTGTGACTTCCGCCACGCCATCATCCCTTCGCGACATCTCATGGTTCGCGTCCGTCCGGCTCCCTGCATCGAATTTGGAGGCACATCTTCTTCGGTGTTGCCGACTCTTGAGGCTCGCCCGGTCGTTTACCAGTGACATTGGAGATATCAGGCGGGCTGAGAATGATAATGTTCATGTCCTCTGGTTCCTGTTTGATCTCCGGGTCTTGTGCAGTGGTGGATGTCGTCGCCAAAGCATCATCATCGCATTCTTGCTTGACGAGTATCTGAGCGCCAGTTAGCGTAGGATCACGGGCTGTCGATTGCCTGGCCGGCTCGTTGAGCCTAGAAAGTGACCGTTGACTTATGGCCTCGAGGAGTCGGCGTCCACAAGTAATGTCATTCTCGAGTGGCTCCAATCGCGTTTTCAAAAGGTTCGCATCGAAGCTAGCGTCCTTCTCCACTCTCTCTTTTGAGATTGCCGCACCATCCACCTTCGAAGTCAATGACCGCTGGATGTGCACTAGGTCTATCATCCTTGCTTTATCGATACCGCCGTGCAGTTCCAGCTCCGCTTTGGCCTTGTTGAGTGCAGCTTGCAGGCGGTCTCGTACTTCGTTGATGTACACAATGACATGGGATGGGATCGGGCGCTTTCGGGGTTTTGTAGGGTTCTTACTGACAGTCGGAATGGCAGGCCTAGGCTGTTGCTGGAAGGGCGCGCCGAGCTTCGCGATCGCTTCCAACAAAGCATTATGCTCTTTCTGAAGATGCAGAAACTGTGTCCGCTGCTGCTCAATCAATGCTTTTTGCGCCCTCAGTGTGATCTGCTCTTCCCGCAGCATATCCTGGTGCTCTTGAATCATGCGGCGTTGCATCAGAATCATCGCTTTCTGTTCTTTGGCCACCCTTCCTTGGCCACTGAGTATCTCGAGGGGCGTCTCAATGGCACTGTATAGTCTGGCCGTGACTGTATCCTCTTCATCTTGTGCCGCCATTCTGGTCTGCGTGGCCTTGTCTCGGTATTCGGGTAACGTGTCGACTCTCGTATGCGACGGCGCTGTCGCTGGAACCGAGACCGGGGAGCTAGATGAAGGACCTTCGTCGTGGATCGAATTCGAAGGTACCGAGATCTCCCTAAGCGGTGATTATGTTAATTCTCCAAGACAACCGAAGGCATGATTACGGCAAGGCAAACTTACCCGAAACGTTTGTTCAAGAGAAAAGCGCCCCCAACCATGGTGGCGCCAAGGTGGGATCACTGGCAACGCCTGAATCAAGTTCTTGCTGAGGTGGTTGGAAGAGGTGAGGGAGGTGAGAGAGGTGAGGAAGAAGGGCAGCAGCCTGGAGGCAGGCACCTCCACTGTCTGGGTGAAAGTGAGAGTCGGCGCGGGCCGTGCGTGGCAGGCACACCCGCCCACTCCTTCTCGACGAGGAAATCATGACGTAATAACAAACGCGTTACTGGCCACTCAGACCTAGTGTCATTGTTTGTTACGCAGACACCTTCATGGTGGCGTTTGGTGTGCAGTGGGAGACATGTACCAGTGTCGGGTGAAAAGTTGGTCAAAGGTCTTACTAGGCACTGAGTTTGGGGATGAGCTCTTACAGTCAATGATTGCTCTTGCGGGCTGTCCAGCTAAGTACCTAGGCCATCAGCATGGTACACTCATATCTCTGGAGACGCTAGGTATTGACATAACTTTAACGATGTAGTCTTTTTTCGGAAGATAGATTCACTTCAGCACTGTGACAAGACTCACCTGCTTATGCAATTGAAAAACGACGTTTCGCGAGCATCAGAACAAGTTTGCAGAGAGAGCGACGACCATAGGCCACGCGAAGCTAAGCCTACCGCTCAAGCTACCATCCTGAAAATTATGCTTATCCTTAAGGGCTTATATTTATGAAGATTGATTGATGCATCTCAGAAGGTTAGGAAGAAATATCACGGCTATATTTGCCCTAGATGGGCTACGTTTGACGGGGTTGCAAAGCTGGCGAGCTAGGTTTTGCGCGTGCATTGAAATCTGAAGTTGACTTAGTCGCAAGATTTCTGATTGACACCCTGGACTTGGATTCTGATGCATGGACTACCGGACAAGTGGCTTTTGCAGACAAGTTGAGAGAACATTGCAAAGGAGAACAATGTCCCTTCTTCTGAGACCTATTCTAACTTTTGACTGTCGAGCTGAAGCAGTTTATCAGATCCGCTTGTTCAAGGGTGGTCCGCAATTAGACTTTTCGAAAGCGCGGAGATTGTCGGACCATTCTCCAAACTCTTTGGCGCTAGAGTGACTCTCACTATCCTCACTAACTAACTTCTTGCGCGGCAATAAGTTCACTTTTTTAGACTCTGCATTCACGGTTCGAGCTAGTCAGGTATTAAGGCACTCCAGGATCACCCGAGAATTCACTCGAACTTGCAAGACACAGGTAGACTGACCGAATTACTTAGAGCCACCGAGAAAGATCACCTCGTCATTGTAAGCTTTCTGGCCTACCACCGCCAGCATAGGAATATCCCTCTCAACTACAGGGAAAAGGTTGGTCATACACTCGGTGGTGCACCGAATCCCCGGAACTCTGGGTAGAAGTCCTCCTTATGTTTGCCTCACTTCGGATTTATTGTGGCCTGCTATCTGGTCTTTTCTCGGAGCAAGTCAGTATCAGCTGAGAATTCTCCGGGAGGAAAGACTAATCACTTTTGTTTCCTCCAGGATTATCCACTTCGTTCCAGACATTACTGTCTTTACGCCCGGAAGTGGCTTACGCCACAAAAAGCTGGGGTTCAGCCGCCTCGCTTGGAACAGCCCCGCGCCTTCACTTGACTAATCACGTGCATTCACATTCCTAGATAAAACACCCTTGATAAAATCCGACTTCATTCAATTTCATGACACTGAGAGCAGAACTAGACGCCATATTTTTCCGCATCAAACATCATCCTTCCAGAAACTGCTCTACTCCCACGGTACAGCCCGGTTCTCCTTGACCCAGATCTTCTCCTCCTCGCTACCAAATGGTGGAGCGAATAAGCCTTGCACCTTCCAAAGCCTCCTCTCAGTCTCGTCGATGTGGAATTCCCAGCTATACCCTTTGTCGGCGACATGCGGTTTAAGAATTGCATCAATGGCATTGGCTGTCCTCTTGTAGTCCTCGTCCTGGTTCGGAAGCGTGACTGCGATGTGCTCAATGACAATGCGAATGAACGGCTTATTCTTGTTGATCTTCTCGCCACCAACCCACATGGTGTTTCCTGGCATCTTGATGAAGTTGACGACGGCATAGAACTTGGGGAGGCCGACGCGTTGATTGTAAAAATTGGTGATGTCCTTGGAGAATGCTTCTTTGGATGCATCGTCCTCGAACGTGCCGTCAGGGTGGAAGATGAGCCACAGTGGCATATTGTTGGTTGATCAAATTCGAAAATAGTTGTGAAGGGTGATTTGAGTGCGTAGAAAGCTGAGCAGTTAATGATTCTCTTGCAACGGTGCGCACTCCAGTCTTTATGTTTTCGCATTTACAAGCATGCGAGACTCACTGTTTACACGATCGCCGACAATTCTTAGTCCATTAATCTATGAGTGCCAGGTTTGGTATTCTTCTGATTACTGATGGTCTCTCCGCGTTGGAGAAACGCTAGTCGATGGATTGTTGATTACTATACACTAAAAGCGGTAGCGTCCGTTCCGTCGGCCACGGTCAACGTAAACCTTCCGGTGTACGTCCGTATATCTCAATACATAGCAAGAAACCGTCCGACCTCAATCAATTCCAGACTTACAATGTTGGGAGATAGTAATCATTCTTGCGTTCTTGAGAAGGACCGATCGGCTTACGAAGCTCTTGAGGGACTTGGTCGTTGTAAATAAGAGGAGGCACAGCTCTGCAGAGGTCAAGATATCTCAGCAACCACTTCTTCCATCAATCAATCTTCAAGATACCACAGCTTCCACTTCATCATGTCTAAATCTCTCATCTTTATCACGGGCTCAACCGGCTTCATAGGCGCGCATGTTGTCGAGCAAGCCCTTGCAGCAGGCTACAAGGTGCGGCTCAGCGTACGCAAAGAAGCTCAGATCGACACCGTCCGCAAGCTATTCTCAGGCCATGAAGCCAGTCTCGACTTCACAGTTATCCCAGACTTCACCACTCCAGGTGCTTTCGACAAAGCTCTCCATAATGTCACATACGTCTTCCACCTGGCTTCGCCCATGCCCGGCAAAGGCTCCGACTTTGAGGCCGACTATGTCAAACCGGCAGTCGAGGGCACAATAGCACTCCTCGATGCCGCGAAGAATGTCAACACCATCAAGCGCGTCGTCATCGTTTCCTCTGTCCTTGCCTTGATCCAGCTCGACTCGCTTCAAACTGGAAAGTTTGAGGCTAAAGGTACGTCCTTCTATATCATATGACCCATCTATCGCCGCCAACTGACAACTCCATAGAAGGGAACAACTCCTCCATCGCCGTCGACCTCAAGATGTCCTTTCCCGAGGACCCCATGTCGAGCGGAGGCTTAAAGTACCACGCCTCCAAGATCCTAGCGCACCGCGCGACCCTCGAATGGGCGTCTTCCAACACGCCCTCTTTCAACGTCATCACGCTCCATCCGTCTTTCGTGTTTGGCCGCAATCTAACCCAGACAAGTCCCCAGGGGATCGACGGCACAAACGCCATGCTCTGGGGCTGCTTACACTCGCCTCAACCCTTCATCCCACTTTCTGCTGTTGACGTGCGTGACATTGCCTCTGCTCACATCAAAGCACTTAGTGTCAGAGTGAGCAAGCCAAATGAGATTGAAGAGTTCGTTCTCAGCGCTGGGCCGAAAGAAGGGTGGACCTGGGCCCAAGTTGCTGACTTTGTGAGGAATAAGTATGCAGCTATTGGAAGCAAGCTCGAGGGGCCGTTTGGGCAGTTTGAGGAGCCGCCAAAGGCCATTACGACCAAGGCCGAACAGGTCTTGGGTTTGAAGTGGAAGAGTATGGAGGAGACGGTGGCGTCGTTTTTGGACCAGCAAATCGAGCTGCAGAGTAAAGCGTAAGCGGGTAGCGTAGGGATGAACAGGTTATTGTACCGTCTAGGGAATGATTCGGTTGATATCTCACCGGTATGGAATGTACGATTTTTCTTGTATCGCGCTTAGATCTCTCATTCGCAAATGTTAGTGAATTTTAAGCGCTCTAATCAGTTGATTCAGGCGGCTAGAGAGGCACCTGGAGAAATGTCGTGCTACTTCCTCAGCAGCAAAGCGTACTGTCTTGGCGTTTTCGTACGAATCATAGAAGGTTCTGGTCGTCCAAATGGTGTCCTTCTGGGGTCATCGTTAATCGTCAACGGCACGTAGTTGGCCACCCGGGCAGGGGATGTAGTATATTCAGGGGGTACGATCGACCTGGGCGCTCTGATGCTGTCAGCTTGAGCTACAAGGTCGAACCCCAAGAAAGCTCATCCTAACCCCTTGAAGCATAATTGTAACGATTGGAACTAAATGGCAGCTGGCGGAAGATCCTCAGCCTTAGATCTGGGACCACTAAGGAAGCTAATTGTTTTCGGAGTAGACTCTGCTATATGCAGTGTGCAGGGTTTCTGCATACTAAGCCGAGGCGAGCTTAAATGTTTGTGATCGTCCGTGTATTGGCCATGGTAGTCCTTTATTGGAGCAAAGGCGGCTTCGGGAAATAACTTGACATGGAGAAACGAGTAGTATGATGCTGCAAATAAGCATCAATTCGAGGCAGTTGCCAGTTTCAACCAAGCTAAGCGTGGGTTAACATTTGTCTACTGGGCGATGTTGGAGCTTTCAAGACATCTGGGCTATGGTGCAATTTGCGGGGTTGTGCTCGACGCGTACTCCGTCCAGCGCCCAGAACCAGGCGGCATTTCTTGGCACGGCGTTAGTAGTAAATGCCGCACACGTTCGGTATGTGGGGTGAGTACCGGACGGCAATCGGTACTGTGATTACTCACTTGAATGTCAGGTCCTTGTGCCCATAGAAGTTTCGGATGTACACGTTGGTGTTGATCATTGATAGCATACCCCATCATTTTCAATAGAGCCCACTGCAGTGGAGGCTTTCTCGAGGTTTAGAAGCATAAACACCATGAACTTGCGTCTAGAAAGGATTCTTTAATGCCACCTCGTTTTATCTGGCTGATGAAATTTCCGTGATCCGCATTGCACATCTATCAATACAAGGAAGAGAATATCCGGAGAATAGCGTCAAAAGGTGTATCGGTATACCATATCGCGACACTGCTCAAGCCGTCGGGCGAAGACTATCTTGGCTATTCTCTGGCATCAACGACAAATGGAATATCCAAAATGCGGACAGTTTTCTGCCCCGCAATAAGAAAATGGCATAAGAGCCAACCCGCAACTAGGAACTTAGAGCCCGTATTAGAAAGGTTGAGGGATCGGGAGCTTGGTGTAGAGTGGGAGACATCGCCTTGGTGTTGGGCAAATTCCTTTGTGAACAGCTCCAGGATAAGGCAGTGCACGATCACCTGCAGCTATCTCTTCATGCTTTCTGTCCATCTCTAGTAAGAATGTAAGCCTTTTACATGCTTTTCGAAAGCTTCTTTCTTAAGCGGCCTCACGGAAACTCCGTGATGTGAGCTCGCTAGACTGCTGCTTTCCGGTTCTCTCGGGACCAGCTGTAGTAACCGCTCCTCAAGGTAGCTCAAGTCCGTTGTCTGCGTATGGCCTGGTATCCCAACCCTTGGAAGTGGGGACTGATATATAACCACAAATCGTGTTGGAGTGGAGAATTTAAGCCTATATAGCCATGTCATTGTTTCAAGCACCTCCCTGTTGTACACAACTTCGCTCTCGTGGGTTATGGTCATTTCGATAGCTCGTATGCCTCCGTAGTTGTTCTGTGTTTCGTTCTGTGTTGACCAGGTTCGAGACAGGTAACGTGAACAAGTGCAAAGAAAGGTCTTGACTGTTTTGTTTTCGGCTCGGATATCACCCGCGCCTTTCAGGCCGAGGCAGTTTCTCAATGCAGTCGGTCCAATCAATGCCCATGCTGCACTATAGTCTACTAGATATCGTATAGGCCGCAGTCTGCATTGTTCTATCTTGCGTTTGAGAATTTGACGAGCTTCTTTGTTTATAAGGCGACAAGTCGCAAAGATTGCGATAGCGAACCCAGTGTGTGGTCTAATGAGGGTGATACGAGAATCGTAATTTTGGGCAAGAGGAGGAACCGGCCAGTATGTTTTGTGAATGAAGGCTTTTGTTCTGTCTAGGACATGCCGAGTGGTAGTGAATTCGACATTCTCATACACACAGCAATGTAGTTCAACAGGTAGATCGAGAAATCGGAAGGGCTGTGGATGTATAGTAGCTGGTTCCATATTCGATAGCTGACGGGGAGTTGTTGCTGAAATGTGAGGCGGCCCTGAATTGTTGTTGCCGAAAGGTATTTATATCATTCAAGGAGGATAAATGGAAAGTGAACCGAGAAGACGTTTTCAGAAAGGAGTCTGCGGTATTATTATTGTGTGCCAATGAAAAATCTGGTTCCGATATCCCCTCCATTAGGCTTCCTATTGGTGTAGGTTGCCTGATTGGTTACGGTTCTCAACGACCCAAACTCTTCGTTCCAACTAGACTTGTCGCAACCGTGGATAGTGAGAACATGTCCCCTTAGCAGTATCCGTCGGAATAAGCCAAGGCCACCTAGGTATTCGAATGACCGATTGGAGCCACTTAGATACAGTGAAGTCATCCTGTTTAAGCATGGTGCCGGAAGGAAGTGCTGAAAACCGTGACATACCGACCAAGTCACACGGCGTGTCGGAAACGGGATCATTTTCCCAGTGTCTTTATGATCGGAAGTGGAGGACATGTAAATTAGATAATATATCTAGCTTAATACAATCTTGATTGGAAGTGCGAGTGCAAGAGGGTATAAAACTATGTACTAGATGTGATGTCTACCAGGACTGAAGGGCAACGACATCTTAGGTCGCGTGTATGTAGTGGAAGACAACCGTCACAAATCTCGCTCCCGCTCCTCTCCACCCAGATCATTTTAACGTTCGATCGACTTTACTCTTGCCACACGTGACTAGATCCGTTGCATGGGGGCTGCCCAAGACCCTTCATGTTAAAATCAATTAAGAAGGGAATGATGAATTTACTAGCTAATGGATATCGGGTTTGTGAGAAACCTTGCAGGAACATCCACAAACTTACTCCTTAGGTATTCAGCCACCCCCTTCCCCAGCATATCGATCCTGGTACTACTCGACCCACCACCACCCAGGAAATCCAGAAAGCGAAAGTGAACGGCCCAAATATGAGGGAACTCGCACCTCTCGACTGCTATCGATTCATTGTAATCCTCTCCGAGCAGAAACTTGATTTTCGGGATGGTCAAGTACGACTGTAACCACTTGAATTCTTCTGCAGAGCGCACGAAGAACCCAACGTTGCAATTATCCCCTTTGTCGCCTGAGCGAGCATGCGCTACCGCTCCTAGCGGCACACGACTGGTGAATCCGAACTCGGCCAGATCGGTCCTGCTTTCTGTCTCGTAACTTGGACGCTGTCCTGGTGGCGGTGCCGTGTGTCCGTGGTGCTTGATGTCGATTATCCGATCGTCGATCACGACGCGATGCGATAGCTTCGTGTACTGTATGAGGCCTGGGAATAACTCCATAAACATCCTAGGCGACATGGTGCGAAAGTCGAGGGACATGTGATAGCCTATACGGTGCAAGTGACGTCAGCGATTCCGTGACTCGCCGAATACGTGATGATGTAGTGCATCTTACCTGCGTAGAATTGCATTCTCAAGGCATAAATCTTCTTGCGGAAGACATCTTCTCGAATGTCTTCTTTCTTTTCACCCTTGACTAGGACCCTGATGAATACAGTGCCTAACGCTTGACTGCTTGGGTTTAGAGAACCAGCTCCGTATCGCTCAATGCTAAGCTCTTTGAAATTTGAGTCTTTAAACGCGTACTCGATTTGCTGCCGCATGAATCGTTCCTTTGCGTCGAGATCGAGGCCGTTCATGTAGAATGTGGCTTCTGCCTGATATCCGCCGATGGCTACGGTAATAGCCTTGGTATTTGAAGGCGGCGGGCTACCCCGCGCACCCGAAACAAGTACTCTATCTTGTTGATCCGTGTTCACGATTTTCACATCCTTGATGTCCGCGAGGACGTCGGGGTTGATGTACTGAGTGCCTTGGATTTCGTATAAGAATTGAGCACGCACGTTCATCTCGTCGACAAAACCTGCATGTCTCGAGTTTTTCGTGATGATTGTCGATCCGTCGTGGGAAATCTCCGCGATTGGAAAGGAAAGTTCTACTAAGCCGTCAAGATGTGAACGTACTCCCGAGAAATTAGCCCCAGTAACATAGGGACCGCATTCAATTAAATCTGGGTGCTGTCAGTTCACGCCTCGTATGCGTAACTCAGTGCAGTGCACAGATGAGGGTACTGCACATACGTCCTGCAATCAATGCGCCGGCTAGTTGATCCCATGCATCGTATGACCAGTTATGCCACCATGCAGCTAGTGCAATTACTGGGCTGGCGTCTGTGACGCGACCACAAATAACGATATCAGCTCCTTCTTGCAGTGCTCTAACAATGCCCCAGGCTCCAAAGTAGGCAACCCCACATAAAGGCTGTTTTCCCCAAGTTTCAATGGAACGATCCGGAAAATCAAGGTGGGCTATGCCACCTACTTCGTCCCTCTTGGTACGGTCAACAACAATATCGGAGATGTCATCTCCTTCGACGTATGCGACTTTCAAATGACCGTGTCCATGTGCTTCGCATATCTCTTTCACCTTTCTAGTGCATTCCGGTGTATTCAAAGCTCCAGCGTTGGCCACCAGCTTGATCTTTTTCTCGGCGAGGATGTCAATACTCTCATCCAGTTGCTCTAAAAAGCCGACCTCATATCCTTTGGATGGGTCATCATACTTGCGAATGGCATTCCATGCAATGTTCAGCTCGGAAAGCCAATCGCCGACTATTGCATCAACTTGTGCGTCCGAGATTTGTCGCAACCTGACCGGATAGTGAGCGAATGAACAAGCGATACATAGCAATGTCGTTGCGCGATTCAGCACGTCTGTGCTTACATTGCGTGGGGGTAGTCTTCCATGGCACCAGCCACATTGCCAATTATCAAGGGACGTTTGAGCTCCATTTTGGGTATGGTCATGCCAAGCGTGTGAATGCAACGGCGAAAAGAATCGAATCTAAACCGAAAAGACAACAACAGCAGGGACTGTTCTGTTTACCAGGTCAGCCGCGGCTCAATTCATGACTTAAAAGATTGGCGGTGGACTGTGGTAAGTACGTTTGATCTTCTTGAACCGAGCCCGCGTACCGGGAGGTGCCCGACAGCCGCGGTGAGTCGGAGTTGTCGGTCTTGCGCTCAGCGTCGGATGTTCGGGTAAGAGCCACTTCACTTCGGCCCAGAAGCCGAGGAAAGCCAGGCACAGATGCACAGAGCATGGTGAACTTCACTGTAGCATTATCAAGCTATGTTTTGAACTAAGCCAAAAAAAAAACAATTTCTGGGTAGAGTAAAATCCCGTAATAACATCCTCTGTGCCTGGTGGCGAGCCTTATACAACATACCAAAACATCGGCAGACATGGCTTCCATCAAGACCCCAGTATGGAAACCGCATAGCTCCGAAGGAACCAATGTTGCTAAGTTTGTGGACCACATTAATCGGAAGCACAACATCAACCTACGAACTTACGAGGAGCTGCACGAATGGTCCGTCGGCGAGAAGACCTCGTGGGATTTCTGGAAGAATGCCTACGAGTGGCTCCAGCTGTCCCCCATCCCCATGAAAGATAGCGATCGCGTTGTGGATGCTCAGGTGAGTTCATGGAGTACAAACAACCTGATTTTGGCTGATTTGACAGGCGATGAAATCGGGGAATCTGTTCCCTCCACCACAATTTTTCCCCGATTCGAAGCTCAATGTTGCCGAGCTCCTTCTGCGCCGACACAAAGACGAGGACATAGCAATTCATTTTGCACGGGAAGGGGTCGAGGGGATAACAAAGGTCTCTTGGCGGAACATACGAGAGCAGGTTGCTACGATTCGGGATGCGATGCTGAACCTTGGTATCACATCCGGGGATGTCATCGCAGCCGTTATCTCAAACTCCGTGTATGCGGTGTGCTTGTGTCTTGCGACGTTATCTATCGGAGCGGTGTGGTGTTCATCGTCGCCGGATCTTGGACCAGAAGCTATTGTTGATCGTTACGCGCAAGTGAACCCTAAATTGATCTTCGCGGACAATGGCTACGTCTACGCGGGAAAGCGCGTTCAACTACAAGATCGGATATCTGAATGGTCTGCCGCTGTCGCTAAACATGCTGCGTCACTCCAAGGGGTGGTAATAATTCCGTACTGTGGTTTGGACATCGAATTGCCTCAAATCCGTCTTGGTCAATCATATGAGAGCTTCCTACAGCACAGCCGTGGCCGACCTTTGGATTTCCAGTTCCTGCCATTTTCTCACCCGGCTTTCATCCTTTTCTCGTCTGGTACTGTAAGTTTCTGTCTGCCCGACCATTCCATCTTTGGGAGTATTTCAATCCGGTGCTGATTGATCACCTCTGGTAGACCGGCAAGCCTAAATGCATCGTGCATTCTGCGGGCGTAAGTCATTCTTTGTCACCCAACTAAGTATTTATCAAGCTCACATGGTCCTTCAGGGTGTTGCGCTTAAAACTAGGACGGACTCCGTACTTCAACATGATATTCGCAAGAGCGATGTTGTATTCCAATACACAACAGTGAGCCCACCTCTCCGCATATACACAAGTTCAGGACCAAGCACAAATTGCTGACGATTGAAGACATCTTGGGTAATGTGGTTGTTGAACTTTATGAATTTAGGTGTCGGAAAAGCAATGTTGCTTTACGATGGATCTCCGTTCCACCCAACTCCCGATATATTATTACGGCATGCTCAGGATGCAGAGTAAGGATGCCACTAAAGAACGTGTTGTATATCGACAACGCTAACAGTGAGAATCTGTAATAGAGTCAGTGTATTCGGAACATCGCCGCGTTACCTCGCGGAACTCAAGTCTCGAGGAATCGTCCCTCGTAAGCAACACTGAGACAATTCTTCCTCCCGTTCTAGAACTAATGAACGTTTCCAGAGAAGCAATTCAACTTGAGTAAACTACGGATCATGACTTCAACGGGGTCCGTCCTGTCACCCGAACTCTATGAATGGTTCTATCGCGAAGCATTTCCACCTCATGCTCATCTCATTTCTATGAGTGGCGGAACAGATATAGCAGGTTCATGTAGGCGTTCCTCCATACAATACTCTCTTCACATATAACGAATATGTACTGACTCGAATACTCAAGTCGTGGGGGGCACGCCACTTACACCGGTCTATGCCGGAGAGATTCAGGCGAAGGCACTTGGCATGGCTGTAGAGATCCTGGACGCGGGGAAGCAACAGCCAGTGTCGGTAGAGCAGTCTGGTTCTGTGGGAGAGATGGTGTGCACCAGACCTTTCCCGAGCCAGCCACTTGAGTTTCATGGGGAAGGAGGCCGCGAGAAGTACCAGCTTGCGTACTTTGCGCGATACGGACCCAAGGTGTGGTGTCAGGGTGATTTAGTCAGACGCTCGGTTGATACAGGAGGAATCGAAATGTTGGGCAGATCGTAAGCACTTCGTTCTTTACTCAACGCGTCACTCCGATGTTCATAGGAGATGTACAAGAAATGGCTAACATCATTAGGGACGGGGTTCTGAACCCTTCAGGCGTTCGATTTGGCTCTGCGGAAATATACGCGGTGACCGAGACCTTTCCCGAGATCAAAGATAGTCTTTGCGTTGGCCAACGACGTGATTGCGATGCAGACGAGAGGGTGTTGCTATTTGTCATGATGAAGGCAGGGGTACGCTACACTCTTGATCTGGAGCGAAGGCTTAAGGTTGCCATACGAAAGAGACACACTGCTCGCCACGTCCCGAAATACATCTTCGAGGTTGAAGACATTCCATACACTGTCAATGGCAAGAAGTGCGAAATCAATGTCAAGCATATTGTCTGTGGCAGAGAGATGGCAGTCAGCGGCACAGTGGCAAATCCCCAGGCCTTGAAGTTTTACACGAGATTTAGGGACCTTCCTTCAAGTCAGGAAAGCAGACTGTGAGATTTGATTATAGAAAACCATTGAAATGCCATTGTTTGAAGACATCAAGGCGTCTACCAAGTACACAATTAGCACTGCGACCTTGAATGATTAATTTGCCGATCGCTCATGCCCCACCCAGCCAGTCTGTACGTCCATGCGAAGCATCATTGTGAAGTAAAGAGTCAAAGGCACCCTGATCATCGAAATGCGTCTCGAAGGACCAATCATGGGAAAACCCAGACCGCAGCTCGCTAGGAAGAGAGTGTTCTCCTAGACTAGTAAACTCGAATGTCGAGGTGTACTGGCTTAACTCCTCCGTAGCAAAGACCTGATCGAGCAGAGGTGTAGGCCTGGGATTTGTGTTTTCCTTGGACGATGTACTCCGTGAGTCCGAAGAATTGTTCATGGGGTCCATTATGGGGCCGTTCCCTGCATGGTTCTGTCCAACGTGCGACCCCGACGTGGCATTGAGGCTGTCAAGAATTACTGCGTTACTCAACTTATCGAATAGATCGCAAGAGCGTCGAGAGACATTCCAGCGTTCACAGATTGCCACTAGCACGTTCGAACATCCGCGGGTAACCTCGACGATGCTTAGTGTATCTGGTGTTGACACTCGTTGTGTGGGGTCCCGAAGGATTCTCCCGACACTGTAGATGTAGGCTAGGCCCGCAAGAAAGACTCCGTGAAGTGTAATCCACGAGTAGTTCAATCTCCTCATTGAACGCAGAGCGCTGTACGATTCGATCGATGCCTTGGCGGCATCAAGCAATGTCATCAATTCAGCTTCTTCGTTATTGCGCCCGGGGGTCATGGCTGGATGGGGAAGATATGGCGATGGTCTGTAGAGCAGGAGCATGGCGTTGTTATAGACGGCATTGTACCAGTCCTCTGTCCAGAAACTGGATACGTAGGCTTGATTTGGCCGAATTTGACTGAGAGTGAGATGTTTTGTGTCCGCTTTCCAAGCGACCAGTTCGGAATGAAAGCGCATGCGTACTTCCCTCTTCTCCTCTATGGATACAGCATGACCATGCCGATGATTATAAAGTGTGTTGAGTATCTGCCCAGATAAACGCCTAATCCGAATTAGATGGAGGAAAGGCGATAGCTGTGGCGAGCCGCCAGAACTGACGGAGGGCTCGATAGGGTGATCAGTAGAAAACTGATCATCGTCCAGATGTGAAGGTAGGGAGACATCTATATCTTCGTCGTGAATAGCTAGTGGCCGTCCGAGCGTGATACCAACGATTCTGAGGAGCATCTAAATTAGCCTCTTCGGGGATCCAAATTTTTGAAGGCAAGGATGAGCGTCTCACCTATCCAAATTATATAAACACCAGAAACACCTCTTTCGCATCTCCTCGACAAACGTCACTGCGTCAGATCTGCTACAAGCTCCATCATTCATCTGCCTTTGCTGGAGATGCAGACCCTGCTCAAAACACAATCGAGCTCCAATCCCGACTAGGTGCCAGATACTTGCGCTAGTATCCCGGAGATTGCTAAAAATCCCATGTTGGGACACAAGCAATATGGCCTTCAGAACTGTAAGTCCGTCCATAGCCATAACGAGATTTACCTTTGATTGAGCTTTGGCATAATACGTAGATGCACCGGTAGTAGGCTCGCCGAGTTTGTTGAAATTGGAGCTTCCAATAGCGAGGACCATATCAAAAGTAAATGCTTCAAATGGATGGCACTCGTAGAATCCTGGCTCTTCGTAGATACTCTCGACGGTCACCATGAAGCTCGGCTTATGCAGCAAAGGAAAGGTGATATGTGTATGCTGGAAGTAGGCCTCGATGAGAGGTTTGGCGGTGGCGAGAGAAGGGAGATGCGAGTCTGTAGGAGTTGGAGGGATGCTGGAGTGACTATTTCCATCAGATGCTGGTTGCTCTCCAGGGACAGACATGCGGATCTGGGTGCTAATGGCGCTGCTAATCATATTGGCGAGATTCATGCCGCTGCCAGAGCCCAGGTACCGGGTCTCGCCGGTAGCAACTAGGGATAGATATCCCACCTCGAGCGCGAAAATGCTGTCAACAGGAGTACTCTGTGGAGAGGAGGTACCACGCTCGATCTCTTTCGGTGTTGACAGAGAGTTGGTCATACTGGGGGTGGCTCCAGTGGTTGTGCCGGCCGGAGTCGCCTCATTGTGGACGGAACCCAAGTCAGGCGCTGGAGAAGATCGCGAAGCACGCTGGAGCTGGCGACGAAGTTTTGCATTCTCAGCAGTGAGGTCCCGGACCATTGATTCCATGCCATCAAGATAGCCGCGTGGCATATTCCTCTGCCGGAGCTTGTCGGCGTGGAGACACGGAGTGCCAGCCTTCTCGCAGGCACTACATTGTGGAATCCGGCGGTCACAGCGCGTCTTGCGCGCATGACACCTATCGCAGGCCTGCATCGACTTCTTGAAGTTGGTTCAAACGGCGGACGAGTAGTGCGAAAAAATAGTACGGTATGATATCGTGTGGATAGCTCAATAGCGGCAGCACACATGCACTGAGAAGTTGGCAGTTAGGAGCCGAGACTTGCCTAGCTCCCCATGTTTAGACCTGTGTGGTCACAGACCATGCGGAGGAGCGCGGGGAAATGACCCATGGCAGTGGACCTCGGGAACCATGGAATTATCCATGTCGACAGCATAGATATGGCACCATACGTCCATTCTTTATAACATCTTCATGTTTGTCAAAAGTCACTAGCGAGTTGCCAAAAACCTCTGCGCTCCTTGTTGGTATGCGTGACATAATGACTAGGACCCAATAGAGCCCTCCAATCGGTATCACACGCTCAAGACTTCTAAGCTCCAGCTGAGTGGTCAATACATACAGGGCACAAAACGTTCCAAATCTTCCAAACCCCGGCCGACAATAAGCATGTTCATCCACATTGTTCCTCATTGTCTGTAGTCTGTGTAATTTCGTCTATCCACCCCACCATGGTCTCAAAGTACTCGATAGATGGTCCCAAGTCAGGATAGACGTAGAATGCGTGAGGCATTCCAGGATATATCTGGAGTTTGACGTCTACTCTAATGGTACAGCCGCAGTTAGTAAGCCCACTGCCAAATCGGCTTTGAATGCTCACCCGTGGGATTTGAGGGCTTCTGCATATGCAATACCTTCATCTCTGAGAGGATCCATCCCCGCGATCTGGATAACTGTTTGCGGGTCAATATCATCCACACATGAGGGGACCTTGACTAACGTGCTGGCGGCAGACCTGCCAATGAATCTGATAAAAGAGGACTCGTCCAGGGGTGCGCGTCGGCACTGGGAAGGTAATTGTTCCAAAATAGACGCATCTTGGATGCACTAACGATAGGCGCAAGGGCATTCTGCTCATAAGACCTGCCTTCGTATCGGGAATGTGGAAAGTGGTCGGGGTGGCAAGTGACCGGAATGTTGATGATTTGCCCGATAATACCACCCATGTTCTCGTCCCTTGAAATCTGCGCCAACACAGTCGCCTTCGACAGTTTCAGCTTGAATCCAAGATATCAATGGGAGCGGTACTTATATACGTACGAGATTGGCTCCTGCGCTGCCACCACCTACAATGATTCTGTTCGGGTCCGCACCGAGTGCTTGTGCATTTGATCGTGCCTGTGCATGTTGTCAAAAAATAAGCTCTATTGTAACCTCGAAGTTAAGCACTGGCCCACTTGAACGCATCGATGGAATCGTGCAGTGCGTAAGGAAACGGGAACTCGGGGGCTCTTTGGACTCGTTATTAACTGCCATGCGTGTTCTTGGGAAGACGGAGCGCACAGTCGATAGTCCACACTGACAACGATAGCTTTGTTTCGAGCAGCAATCAAGCGATTCTGTGTCTCTTCGGTCTGCGGCGTGCCTACAGTCCATCCTGCATAATGATTGGTCAACAATGTTCGATAGTGCGCAGTGTCTGGGTTTCTTGCCTCCACCGTGAATATTAAAGAACATGACATGGTTATTGGTGATGACCAGCGGTCGATAGATGCGGACACCTATTTCGGTGCCATCTCTCACGGGAATCTGACGCTCTGAGATTTCCACATGCTCCCCGGGTTTGGGGGCGTCCTTGGACAGTGGGGCTGGCTTATAAGGTACTTTTCGGAACTCTTCAATTGGTAGGGCCCATAGATGTGCTGTCGTCTCCTCAATCTTCTTATACTCTTCTGCGACTTTCTTCCATTCGGGGTGTGGATCTGACAGGTGTGCGTAAGCCATGGCGCTATCAGGGTCCAATCGGTGGTTTTGAGAGATGGATCAAGTTGAACCACAGGCATTGAGTTTCTACATCTGAACGTCAAACTCCCTATTTCATTTACCCCGCATTCTCTATACCGAGCATTTCTTGGAATCGCATCTGACATGGGTTGCGTGTAGGTAGCTTGGGATGTTTACCGCTCGGAGATGCAAGCCGTAACTATCGGCGTTCGCCGAGCCGTGTCCGAGGAGGGAAATGTGTAGCGCCCAGCTCCATAGTGGAAAATGTCCTTGTTAGACTACGATTTTGAAGTGCATCCCCTCGGTAAAAAAAGGTCTCGTTAAATCAAAACAAGCCTGGCCGACAGAAAGCGTAATGTCTTTGGGTTGTAAATCCTCGCAATAAAATTCACACAGAGAAACTACCCAGGTACTGAGTCAAGCCTCGCATCTTCAAATGTCGGTCCCGAAATATCAAGACAACGGTGTCTTTGACACGACCACACCTCTTGATCTCCAGTCTCTCGCCGATAAATCTGTCATCGTCACGGGTGGTAAGTGGCTGCCATCCTAGCATGTGTTCATCCAAAGCAAGCATGCTCAACTAGAATTCAGGCGCGAGTGGTTTAGGAAAAGCCTATGTCGAAGCATTCGTCCGAGCCGGGTGAGCAGCTCTCAGCATATACTATGTGCTACAAGAAGTAACAGACCTGCCATTCGCAGAGCATTCGTCACAATCGCAGACTATGATGAAACGGCCGGGAAGCAAACGGCATCCCAGCTTTCGGGGTATGAATGACCATTTATGCGTGTGCTTTTCTGGCGCATACTAATTCGGTGCGCAGCAAAGCACAATTTGTAAAGTGTGATGTCCGCAATTGGGACGACCAGGTCTCTGTTTTCGAAGCTGCGGTGCAGAATTCGCCACACAAAAGCTGCGACATAGTCATTGCAAATGCAGGCATTGTTGGGGCAGACAATCTATATGATTTACAAGGTGAGACTACGCTGACTTTTTGCGTTCTTTTATCCCTCCAATCACGATACTGTAACCAACTAACTCGCGAAAAGATCCTTCTCAGCCTCCTGTGAAGCCAGATCTGAGGATCATTGAGATCAATCTTATTGGATTGGCCTACACGGCGAAGCTGGCCATGCACTATTTCAGACGACAGCCTGAAGATGCCTCGCGCGACCGGTGCTTGATTCTCAAGGGCAGCATTGCTGCTTATGCAGATCAGCCTGGCTCACCGCAGTACAATGCTTCAAAATGGGGGACTCGGGGGCTGATGAGAAACCTACGTCGCACTGCCTGGCGGGAAGGCATTCGGGTCAATCTCGTTGCGCCGTGGTAAGTATATCAGACTATGGTGCAGACAATAATAGCGCTAGCTAACTTCATAATCACTAGGTACGTTAGGACTCCTATTCTTTCGGATGCCGTCGTCGAGTTCCTACTCGGGAAGGGCGTCAAGTTTGCCACGGTTGATGATTGCGCCAGCACGATGCTGCGGATTGCGTCGGAAAAGAACATCAATGGTGAGTATCCTGCCGCTTTTCCAGAATATTTTTAACGTAGTATGTGATGCAGGGCGATCATTTGGCGTTGTGCCGAGAGAGGAATCCCCATCTGGATATATGGACCTGCAACATGACGACTATCAACCAGATGACTTTTTAAAAGGATGGCAGGAAATAGTACTGGACACAGCACAAGCAATTGTTGACTTGGTGTGAGAAATTTTGGCATCACTGAATAAAGCGATCTTGTACTTGCACAATGTTCACTGTGTCATACGAAAGTCCAAAACATCTTCCCCGTCTGCAGTACGCAATTGCAACAATAAAGCTTCATTTCTCTTAAACTTCAATAGGCACTTAAATTCGAAATGAATATCCTTACGAGTTGTGCGTGTAAGCGAAAGGTAGAGGGTGTTTTAGTCATAGCTCTAGTGGATCATAAAACCCAAATTCCTTCCTAGTGTCGGTCCGGTTACATAAGACAAGAATGATACGTATAAAGTCGTTGTTCTTCCCACGTTTCGGCGGTGTGTTCGCTTGCCCATGCTCCCTGTCTAGTCAATTGACGATCTTCCAAGATCACACGCTATGTTTCCATGTGTCACCGGATACCCCGGATGTCTTGAGACCTCGCTTCGGAGGTTTCACGCTGTGTGCAGGGACTCCCGAAAACTTGCTCCGGCACACATCTCCGATGTTACTCGGATCGTATGTGGCCAGGGTGATTGATGTCAATCTCGTGGTATATAAAGAGAATGAATGGGTGGCAATGAGCTGGCATCTCACATTTCCTGGGACCACAGGACAACACCAAGTCACCTCCTCTTCCATTGTCATCACCACCGACTGTAGCCATCATGTTCGGCGACTCCGTCTTCGACCGCATCGCGGCGTCAAGACTCTTCTCTACGAAAACAGTGCTGCTCATCAGCTCACTCGGCGGCGCTTTCTCCTACGTCCTCTTTGTGATGGTGTTTGCCGCCAGCCACAACATCGCGCCCATGAAGGCGTACTGGACGGCCGAAGAAACCGTCCAATTCTGGAAAGACCATCTCACCGGCGCCCATTGGGCCGTCGGCCTCCAGCTGTGCTGCGGCATGTTCTACATCCCCTTTTCGGCGCTTGTCTCGCTCCAGATCCGCAATGTCCCTGGTATCCATCCCGTTGTCGCGCACACGCAACTCGCGTCTTGTTCAGCGGGCATTTTCACCTGGATGCTCGGTGCCATGGTCCTAGCGACTGCGACGTACCGTCTGGACCGGGACCCCGAAATCACACAGGTTATGACTGATATGTGGTGGTTCACGACCATTATGCCTTGGCCTACGTTTATGATCCAGAACTTTGCATGGGCGTACGCTATCATCAAGGATCCGCGACCAGACCGCCCGGTTCCTAGGGGAATTGCCATCTTCAACATCATCTCCCCTATCGTCTTCGCTATGGCGTCGGCAATGCATACTACCAAGGTCGGGGCTTTCTCATGGCAAGGGGCTGTATCTTTCTGGATGGTGGGCATCTTTTTCGGTGTAGAGCTTTTCTCTGATTCCTGGTTTATGACGTCGATTGTGTTGCGGAATGAACTGGAGGTTAAGGAGGATACCTATATTGCGCCACGTGGAGAGGTCGTCAAGACATCTCAGGATCACACCTCTAAGACGTCTCAAGATCATACCTCTCTCTAGGTTAGTCCATGTAAATAGGCTTCACGAGCAAGTGAGTGCCTGGGTAAACAAGCTCTGTCGAGGGTGTTAGGAAGGTTTACAGGCAAAACGAGGAGGAGAAAAGCTAAAGTTGAAGGGCTAGCGCTCATTATTTACTAGTCCTAATATATTCATTCTTTTGATAATCAAGGAGATATTCTTGAAGTGTCTTGAAGTCAATTCTATCATCTTCCATAAATACTCGATCTATTATACCCTTAGGTCTGTCAGGGATCTACAATCAAATTACATGTCTCAAGCAGCTCCCTGCGTGCCAGACAACCGGCTACTACACGGTATCTAGGTAGCTAGTGACATTGTCCAGGACGGACGCTCTTATCCTGATACTTTTGAACTCCACCATTCCAGCCCAAGAGTGAGCACTGCACATAGTCCCCAAATCCTAGGCGGGGCGTGCAACAATCACGCGTCCTTCAGTCCATACCCCAAGACATATATTTCCTTTCTAACTGCAATTCTACTGCAGCTGAGCACCCCTCAACGCCTTACGGGAGACCACAGTAGACGTAAATAACCTCAAAAGCTGCTGCTGTAGCCTCCAAATACCCCTCGTCACTTCAACACAGCGGAAAACATTATGCAAAGTGTACATAATTCATACTCATGTCCCTTTTCTACATAATTCATAACAATAATCCATTCTACGCCTTCTTCTCAAACACAACATCAAACCCCTCCAACGTCGCCAACGCATCCCGACATTCCCTTTCATATCTTGCAATTCCCCCCAGATAATTCAATTGCTCTCTCGGCTTCCCCGGCACATTCGCACCCATATACCACGAATCCGTCAACGGCAGTAGCGTCCTATTATTCTCGTCCTGGATAGCTTGTTTCCAGCGCACTTCCGCCTCGCGCCGTGCTTCGATCGCCTGGATTCCCTTGCTGCGAAGCTTGGTTAGCAGATCAGCCAGCAGGTCGACTTGGGCCTCGATGAAGACGGGGCCGTTGGAGAAGGCCGTGGGGGCTGCAGGGTGTTAGCTGGAAGGATAACCGAGGGAAATGGTAAGAGGGGACTTGCCTTGCGGACCGTACACCATGAAGAGATTCGGGCAGCCGCTGCTGCAGAGCCCGAGGTGAGTGAAGACGCCGTCTTTCCAGCGCTCGCGGAATGTCAGGCCGTCTGTACCGTGGATGTTCATGTTAGTTAGGCTGCCTGTCATGGCGTCGAATCCGGTCGCCAGCACGATGGTGTCGAACTCGACCTCCTTGCCGTCTTGGGTGATAATGCCCTTCTCGGTGAACTCTTGGATGGGAGTAGCCTTCAGGTCTACAACATCCACGTTGTCCTGGTCAATGCGTTCGTAGTAGTCTTGCTCCAAGCTACTGCGCTTTGTGCCAAATGCAAACGGCGCCTTTTCCGGTACGAGAAACGCTGCTTTAGCAGGGTTCTTAACCCTCGGGCGCGTCTTCTTCGCCCAGAAGTCGTACATGAGCTTGCCGGCCTTAGGGTCCGTCAGAAAGTCGCGGTAATTTGCTTGGTTGAAATTGAATCCGCCGCGGTTCCAGAGCTCCTCCCACAGCTCTTCACGTTCTTCGTCAGTCAAGTCGTAGATAGACCCGGTTGGCTGGTCGTAGCCAAGGCCTGATTTCGTTGTCCGGGCGTGTGCAAACATCTGCCGATAAGTAGACCTGTTTACTCGTTCCTCCAGCTCGCCAAGCGGGCGCTGGAACATCGGTAGCGAGATGCTGGCAGTGCGGATGTACACTGTCAGATGCTCTGCCGTCTTTGCTATCTCCTGCGTGCATTGGACTGCAGTTGCGCCGGATCCAACGATTGCGACGCGTGTGTTGGTTGTATTTGCCTTGGCAGGCCACTGAGTCGAGTGAATAAGCTGGCCTTTGAACTTTTCCAGGTTCTTAAAGGCAGGATAATGGGGCTTGAACGAGCTGCCCGTGGCGCAAATGAGGTGTCTACACTTGATCGTGCGGCCATTCTCGGTTGAGACTGTCCATTTTGCCGCAGATTCGTCGTAGTGAGCTTCGACAACATTGGCGCCGTATGTGATATCTTTAGAAAGATGGAGTGTATCGTCAACGTGCTTGAAGTAGGCCTTCAATTCATCTCCACTGGGGAATCGCTCTGACCAGTGCCACTTTCGCCAGACCTCAGGGATAGAAAATTGGTAGTACGGTATCTCCGAGTCGACGCGAGCTCCAGGGTAATTATTCCAGTGCCATACTCCTCCGAGTGTAGAGCCTGCTTCGAAAAGGTGAACTTTGAATCCTAGGTTACGAAGTTTGTAAAGACTGTAACATCCACCAAAGCCGGCGCCGATAATGAGAACATCAAAGTTTCCGACTTCAGTAGTGCCGTTGGTTTGAGGCTTCGTTGGATGCATGTTGAGTGGATTTGGATGAACAACCTGTGGGACAGCTATCGTCATAAAGTCAAGGGTAGAACGATACTTGAGTATCTTTAAGAAACTACTAAAAAATCGGTATATCCAATTCACTTGTTCGACTTTATGGAAACCGAAACTATGCTGTAGGAGCATATTCAACATCGAATGAGAATTCCATACTGCCTATTGCAATGGTATGAAAATCGAACCATTCATTGGCCGAAACCTCGGTCGGCATGGTCATCCGAGTTCGGATATTCGGCCCGAACCGAACTTAACCGCAAAACAACCCTTCCAAAACACCAAGGCTATCAGGTGTAAATCATGCGATATGCGATATGTTTCAGTAGTCCGGAGTCTGTTTGATTTCCCAACACTTCAGGCCTGTTGGTGTTGCAAGGAAACGAGCCATTATCAAGGAAACCGAAGCATCATCAACGAATCCGCGGCATCTCCAAGGTAACCGCGGCATCTTCGAGAAACCCGCGGCATCATCAAAGAAACCGCGGCATCATCAAGGAAACCGAAGCATCACGAAGGAAAACAAAGCATCACGAGCAAAACTGCAGCTTTATCAAGGAAATTGAAATATTGTCATTGAAACCAAAGCATTAGCAGGGAAACTAAATTATTACCACGCAAAATGTCCACCAACCCCCCCCTCAACTTCCCCAAGGGCATGCTCGCAGGTGCGTTTCTTTTCACCCTCTCAACACTCACCAACCAACCCAACCCCAGGCCAAACCGCCATCATCACCGGCGCAGCCCAAGGCATCGGCGCCTCAACCGCCCAGATACTCGCGCGCGAGGGCGCCAAAATCGTCATCGCAGACATAGACTCCGGTACTGTACTCTACACCCAAACTATATTCTATATGCTCTCGCACCAGCGCCCAAAAGAAATACTAACACAGCGGCGTGCTAGTCAAGGCGGAGAAAACGGCGCAAGCCATCATCGCCGAGGGCGGACAGGCGATTGCCGTGCCGGGCGATATCACGAAGAATGAGGATATTGAGCGGCTTGTGCGTGCAGCGGCGGAGTTTGGTGACGGGAAGATACATATTATAATTAATAATGCGGGGTATGCGTGGGACTCACCGATTGAACAGATCCAGGACAAGCAATGGGGTAAGTTCTCTCTTCTCTTGTCCTCCCTTCTCTTGTCCTCCTTTCTCTTCCACGCAGACCAAGCTGCCAGCGCACGTGAGCTTGTCCTTGACGCACACAGAAACTATTATTGGCCTACACAACACCGCGCCGTTCAAACTTGTGCGCGCCGCAGCGCCGTATTTCATGGTCAAGGACGGCGAATCGAGATCAATCGTGAATATCTCATCGACGTCTGGCATCTACGGCAACGCAGGGCAAGCGAGCTATGCGTTGGCGAAAGCAGGGCTCGTAGGGCTTACGAAGACGATTGCCCTGGAGTGGGGGCCCGAGTATGGTGTGCGGGCTAATAGTACGTACCTAACCTACCTTCCTGTGCTTGTGCTTCTTGCGAGATGGCGAAGTGGGTTGGGGGATTGTTGGCTGACGTGGAGTGTGGTGTAGCTGTGGCGTTTGGCGCAATCAAAACACGCCTCACGCAAGCACCAGCAGGAGAATTCGTCGTGAGGCCCGATGGATCGAAACACGCCGTTGGGTTCCATGGGGGTTACGACGAGGAAGATAAATGGTAGGTTTCACTCCCCACAAACGCTTCCTTCCCCTTTCCCCTGGACACACTTCCCTTTGTACATGTCCGCACTTTCCTTTCCTTTCCGTTCACCATAGCTCGGGCTCACTGCAATCTGAAGGGTGAGCGACATTCCCCTCCGCCGCATCGGCTCACCCCGCGACGCCGGGCTGGCGATTCTCGCCGTCGTGTCGCCGCTATTCGGGTACGTGAGTGGACAAACAGTCATGGTAAGTGCTAGCAACTCATGTTTCCGAGTTGAGATAATGACTGTGAGTAGGTTTCAGGAGGTAGGGGTGGAATGTAGAGTGGTGTGGCGGGGAGAGGGGGGTTGCGGGAGAGATTATTGCTGTGGGATAGAAAACAGGGTTTTGGTAAACTTTACATACTTCGAAAATACTACACATATCCACATAATCGGTCACTCAGTAGGTATCTCACATCGACGCAGGGGCAGGGGGCTAGATGGTGCTAGGACTAACTTGAACCGAACTAGCAGTCTGTGTTGATGACTTGCGAAATACCTCCCTAGCTGGGTGTGATGAACTCGATACCCCCTCCCTTTCTTGCATACCATTGTGCGTTATCCGCCTCTAAGGGTGGTTCATTTCATGAAAAAAATAGAGTGAGCAGGCAGGAAAGCGCGCACCTTCGAGACGTCTAGGGTCCCACTACATTTACCACCGTGTGCAACGACACATTGTTCACGCGCGTAGTACTGTAGTGAAGAGCGCTCTGGCAGTGACTTCTGTCACTATTCACCTTCTCTACTTTCGAAACCAGCCAGGTCAGGGCACTGGCTCGGTGAAACATATCAGCTAAGTTGCGTTTTCTTCACCGCTGACGCATTTCACCGTAATACTTCCATCTGTGACCGTTTCAATTGAAGCAATAGCAGCATCTCCATCATCGCTCTGTTCACGTAGCTCAGATTCTCGAGCCATAAGTGCAAAACATAACCCCTAACATTCCACTACTCTAAACCCGCCCCCCTCCTCACGTAACCGTGATACCCTCCGCCCTGACCGTCTCAGGCCTCACCGTCGTACCCCCCTCAACCGCCTTCTCCGTCCCAGCTTCAAACACCATATTCTTCCACCCGGTCTCCCTCTCCCCCTCCAGCCACTTATGCCACGTATCCACACCCCCAAAATAAAACAAGATATCATTCGCCTTACCAGGGATATTCGCGCCCACAAACCACGCGCCGGCTTTACTCGCCGCCTCCGCAAACAACGTCGCGTTGAACGCGTCATGCAGTTGCGCACCCCACGCATCCGCCGCGGTCTGGCTGACTTCGATCTTGGACATGTGCTGCTTCGCCATGTGCGCCAGCGTCGTGCCGATCCAGCTCACTTCTATGTCCAGGACGACGGGCATGTTGCCAAAGGGCACGTGCGGGCCGCAGACAGAGAACATGTTTGGGAAGCCCGGGACGAGGACGCCGGCAAAGGTTTCGAGTTTGCTTGCCCAGGATTGCCGGAGCGACTTGGCTTGGGTGCCGCGGACGTCCATTTCGCTGAGGGCGCCGGTCGCGGCGTCGAAGCCGAGCGCGAAAATGATGATGTCGAAGTCATATTCACCTCCGGACGTCGTTCGGATTCCCTGCTCGTAGAGCGTGATGTCGTCGTTGCTGATGTCGACGAGCTTGACGTTGGGGCGGTTGAAGGTTTCGTAGTAGAAGTGGCCGCAAGGCGGGCGCTTGGATAGGAAGGGGTGTTTAGGGCAGAGCAAGTCTGCTGTCTTTGGGTCCTGGACGATGGCGCGGATCTTGTCGTGGAGGTATTGCGACGCAACGTCGTTGGATTCCTGATCCGTGAAGAGATCGTCAAACGTTTCAAACTGGAAATGGAAACCGCCGACTTCCCAGCCATAGTCAAGAGCTTTTTTTATTTCATTGGGGTCTGCCACACCCTTGACGGTTTTCCCTGACGGGTTCATTGCTAGGCCAAACGGGTGCGAGCTTGCATGGTTCCAGGTCGCATCGTAGTTTTGTTTGATACTATTGGCTTGGTACTGGTCGATGTTGTAGTTACGAGCCGGGAGCACATAGTTTGGTGTGCGCTGAAATACTGTCAATTCTTTGACAGCAGCAGCCAGCTTTGGAATAATCTGGACTCCTGTAGCCCCAGTACCAACAACAGCGACTCGTTTGCCATGGAAATCAACACTCTGCATAGGCCAATTGGCAGCCTGGAACCATTGGCCGGTGTATGACTTGAGTCCGGCAAAGGGCGGGTCTTTGGCTACCGATAGAGGGCCGGTAGCAGGTAGGAAGTAGCGACAAGTTTTGGAGGTACCATTTGTAGCAGTGATGGTCCAGACATTGTTCTCGTCGCTATAATGGGCAGATTTGATGCGTGTGTTGAATTGAATATGCTTGCGTAGACCAAATCGGTCTATCGATGTTAGGATTGCTCGAGTCAGTGGAAAGAAGCGCTAACCAACAACACGACCGAGATAGCGCTGCACCTCGTCCTGAGAGGGATAGCGCTCGGTGTAGTGCCATTCCTCTTTTACTTCAGGCGCAAAGTTCATGATGTAGGCCCACGCTTCGCTATCAGTTCGAGCACCAGGATAGCGGTTCCAAAACCAGGCCCCGCCCACATCGGATCCCGCCTCGAAACAGGTGGTAGTCATACCGAGGCGAGTCAGTTCCCATACCGAGCGTATGCCACCGAAGCCAGCGCCAATGACAATGGCATCGTAGTCTGGAATCTTGCTCGACATGGTGGATATGCAGAAGGTAGTATGCGTGTAGTTCAAGCTCGATGTGATGCAGCGGGTTTTAATCATGTGGTCATGTTCAATGTGAAAGTCTCCCCAAGGTTACTCGGTATCACGGTGCTGGCCGTCATTTCCGAAGCAACTTGTGGGTCGGCAAGCGCCGACCGAGATGACCGAGGCGAGGAATACCGGCCCGACCAGCTGTTGCTCGGCGCCGACTGAGGTATCTTCCGTGCTCTCGCTGGACTTGGAGGGCCATGTCCTGGAAATGATTTCTGAACATATTATCCTGGACATGATGTTCTGGACAGGGATGGGTGGGGTGCAGTGCCGAAGACCATGTTGGACACAGAACAGCACTCAGATGCAGAGTAACCTGCAGGCCGCGCTTGGGCCATGCACCGACACTAGAGACTAGGGCTGCTGGGCTCGACTCTCCACAATCAAGACGCCACACTGGGCAAGGTCAGGCGTCCTCCTCTCGAGCGAGAATCTGGGGTTGTGGGGGAAGACGGCCGGGGGGACCCTCGGCGTTTCCCGAAAAGCTTTGTAGGTCCCTTGGCACCGCGACCATCTGCTGCATCTCGCACCCGACAATCGCTCTTTCGTGCTTCATCTTTGATTGCCATATTGCACTATTTGTCGTGTTTGCTGTAATCTTCCTGCCCCAATGGTGCCTCCACGCCGCGAGTCGGCTGCAACAGGTCCTTCGCAGCGAGCGGCCATTGCCTGCCAGAGCTGCCGGTTGCGCAAAGTGAAGGCAAGCCGCCCGTCCCTCACGTCTCCCTCCAAACGCTCAACGCCCTGTAGTGCGATGCCGAATCGGCCGCTTCAGATCAAGGGTGCACTCCATGTCGACGAGCCAGGCAAGAATGCGTCTTCGATCCTCTTGCCGATGGCAGAAGGTACGTCTTGCATACATGCCATGTACCGCATCGATTACTCATCACGTGACACAGATCCGTCAGCGTCAAGCTGGTGGATAAGCTCCAGCAGCGCATAGAGTCGCTCGAGGCTCTCAACCAAGCAATTCTCAATCCCGCTTCACCCTCAGATGCTCCCGTGCTACCATGCAGTCCCCCAGCTCCAGCCATCTCGAGAGCACCTCGTCAAAGTCTGCCTGCGCCAACAACAGGTAATGCAAAGTCTCCGCGAGGCCTTCGCGGGGAATCGCCCACTTTCTATGGTGCCACATCCCATCCTCATGTCGCTTCGCCTAGCGAGGATTCTCTTCTCACGTCTTCGCATGGTGATGCCGTCGCCATTCAACTCGACGCTGATTCGCCTCGCTTACGAGACCAACTTCTTCGCTCCTTCTTCAAATCTCAAACCCTCTGGGTCGATATTGTGAACAAAGAATCATTCCTCTCCCATCAAGCAGCCGGTATCGATTCTCGGTGGTACTCCAAGTTTCTGGAAAATGCCATGTTGGCATGCGGCTCACGGTTGAGTACCTCGGCATCTGTACGTGCCTTGGGCGCCAAATATCTCGAGTGGGCCAAGAGCGATGCAATGAGAGCATTGACTGAGCCGACTCCTGCGAACCTACAGGGATTCTTACTTTTGAGTGAGTACGAAGTTACCAAGGGTAACGACCGCCCGGGCTGGATGTTTTGTGGTAAGTGTGTGGGAAGCCTTTTGGTAACCATTGCTGACTGTCCAGGCGTGGCTTGTCGTATGTTGTCTGATCTTGGTTTACACGAGGCTGC
Source organism: Pyrenochaeta sp. DS3sAY3a (assembly GCA_001644535.1). Classification (NCBI taxonomy): domain Eukaryota; kingdom Fungi; phylum Ascomycota; class Dothideomycetes; order Pleosporales; family Cucurbitariaceae; genus Pyrenochaeta; species Pyrenochaeta sp. DS3sAY3a. Next base: position 214,715 of record KV441639.1, read on the forward strand.
ACGATTGACCCCTGCTGGAAAGCCGCAAGCTGCGGGCAAGGAGAATGATCTTGCTTACGCTCTGTTGTCAGCCTGCATCGTTTATGAAGGCGTGTGGACTTTATATCTAGGACGACCTAGCTCCATCCCAGCATCCGTCATGAACACGGCTGCTGCACGCGCCAGGGTGGGGCAGCCTTCAGATTCCCCGTGGCTGAGCGCTTGGGTGGGACTCTGTGTGCCAATGGCCCAAGTATCCTATGTGTTGAACGAAGAATCCATGAGTGACTCCGAACGGCATGATTCACTGCGCCGACTCCACGGGCAAGTGGAAGACTGGTACCACAATCTCCCTCCAGACATGACGTACGACGAGAACCGTCTCACAAACATGGACCTAGCCGGCTACGGACTACATTCACAGTACTGCAAAGTGCAAATCCTCCTGCGACAAGCCTTGGCCAAACCGCGGACGTCCAAAAAGCGGCGGCACTCTCAGATGGCAAACGACACCGACTCCCAAGCCTCAGCCGACGAGTCAAAAGCCCTCATATACCACTACGCGCTGCGTACCGCCCGCCTCGTCGTAACCTACCGCGAAGCCTTCGGCACAGAGAAAATGCCGTCAATCATGCTCGACAACGCCGTCGTAGCAGCGACAACCATGATCCGGCACCTCACCGAAGCCGGCAACGTCCACGATATGCGGTCGCAGGTGAGCTGGCTCAGCCAACTGATAAAAAGCATGGAACTAGTCCACACACACTTCCCCATTATCGGACGCATGCTCGACTCGCTAAAGCCTATCTGCGGAAGCGGGCCGTTCAGAAGCATGCTCTTGTCTTCGCAGGCGGGGTCGCCGGACGCGTTTAGTCGGCTTGCGCAGGCGCCGAGCCAGGCGATGGATTTCGAGGCGATGCCGCACAACAATGCGCTGGACGATTCGTTCGCGTTGGGACTCGACTCGGATATGATTTGGGATTTTTTCGATACGAGTCTTGTACCTGATCTTTTCTTTTCGGGTAGGGTTGGGGATTCGAGTCTTGATTTGCCGGCGTCTTCGGTTCCGATATCCAATTTTGCGCAGGCGGTGCCTTGACTGCTTGAGCTTTATTTGTTTCTGTTTTTGACGTCTATTTCCGTCGCGTGGGTGCACCGTTAGCTATGGAGTCGTTGGAGTAGCCTGTCGAGATATCAGATTAAGCTGCGCCTGGGTCATTGCTCCCCCCTGAATTCAATGATTACTTTCATGTCGATGAAATTTCCTTAAGGTTGTTGTTTGCATCTCTTTTGTTAAGGATATTGCTATCTCTAGGAACGGCCATTTTGAAAACTGTTTTATCCTGCAACTACATCCCGAATACATCAATCACAAATCTCTCCATGCGAACTTAATCTGATCCAGTGACTGCCCTGAGCTTGCCTCATCTCATCCAACCACCACCCTCCCCACTCTCCACCCACCACCACCACCTCCCACTCTCCCGCCACCACTCCCTCACCTCACCCCCTCACCAAAGCACGTCGTCGCCAAAACCCCCTCCCTCCACCACCACACCGCCGACATAGTCGCCCCGGGCCCAACGATAAAACTACTCAGCGCAATCCCCACCGCCGCCTTCCGCACACTAACAACCGTCCGTCCCACACGCTTCAGATCCCACACCGCCATGCACAACCAGCCGTAGCTCGCGAGGTAAAAGCCCCAGAAATCCGCTAGAAAGAGGGCGCGCAGGCCTTCGCCCAGCGGCTTGGGTGCGGCGCTGAAGTCGGGCCAGAACACGGAGTGAAGGGTTAGCGTGGGCGAGGAGAGGATGCGGGCGATGGTGTAGATGTGCAGGAGCAGGCCGAGGGTGCCGGTGGCGATGTACAGCGTCTTGAGATGCGGGACGTCTGCGAAGGGCTGCTGCGCTTTAGGCGAGACGTGCGCGAGCTTATGCCGTTTGGCATATACATACCCCATGCCGCTCGCAAGCAGCGGGACCAGCATGGGCGAGACCTGCCAGAGGGCCTCGAAGTTCTGGATAGTAATTGGGTCGTTCCAGGGCGTGAACATCAGGAGCGTGGGCAGCGTGTAGCCGATCATGACGGCCCAGATGAGTGATTTAGCGTACTGCACGCGCACCTCGCGGTTCAGCGGCCACCAGTATGTTTCGGGCTCCGAGACGTACGTGTAGATGGCGTAGTAGATGGGCATGTAGATTCCTATGCCTGCCCACTGGACGAGGGAGAACCACACCGTTATCCTGTCATCAGTCAGTCAGCCAGCTCCGTCACGGCACGTCGAATCAAATCAAACTCAAGGATGTATGGAAGAGGGAACCCACAGAGTCAAAGGCGTAAGCATATTCCGCTTCCGATACGCCTCCACGGCCCACACAGCAATAGGCTGCACCAGCATACCCAGGAAATACATCTGCAGCGTCGCAAACTCCGGCGCCCAGTTATTCAGCCCGGGCATGTACGCCGCGGCCAGGAAAACGAGGTAGTCGTCTACAGCCTTGATGCCAATATATCTACGCTTCAGCGGGAACGTCGGATCGTCGGGAAACACGCCGCTGCCCACGATACCCCCGAGGTGCTTGTCGAGCCCGTAGTGCGCGCTGTGGATCCACATACCGTAATGCACGGCCGCGGCGACAGCGAGATAGAAGAGTATGAAAACCCACTTCTTGGCACCCCGGGGCGAGGGCGTGCCGAGCAGCTCGTCTTTGTACGGCACGAGGCGGTGCGTGGCTTTCAGCGCCGGGGAATCTAGTTTCTCGGCCAGCGGCATGTTGCGCGAGAAATTGAAGGTTACATCTTCTGTGTCTGTGAGCGGGAGCAGGTGGAAGGCTGCGAAGTGGTGGAGGGGCGTGTCGAGGAGCTCGGTGCGTTGCTGCTCGTGCGAGTGCTCTTTGAGGGTTGTAGTGCGCGCTTGCCGGATGGATTGGGTTGTTGCGAAGGCGTGCTCGATTTGCGAGAGCGTGGGTTTGCCGGCGGAGGAGGCGAGGGCGCTGCGCAGGGCGTTGACGAGGGTTGCTGCGGATTCGAGGCAGGCGTTTCCGCCGTGGCCGGCGATGGGATGGAACTGCGAGGTCGAGTAAGTATACATACTTATACTTGTGAAGATACCTGGTTGCTGAGGCCGGCGAACGTACCTTGTGCGCGGCATCCCCGATCGTAATAACCCGTCCAAAATACCACTTCCGAAACACATACTCCTGCAGCGGCACAAGCACACTCGTAATCTTGTTCTCCAGAATCCCGCTAAACTTCAGATTCGGCGTGATACCGTCGTCCTGCACCGCGGCGAGCACCTTGCGCTCGTCCTCGACCGTGTACTCTGGGATATCGTTCCCGTAGACGCGGCGCGCAAGCTTGAAGAAGTAGAACCAGTAGACTCGACCTTCCGGGCCCCCGTTGACGACGTAGGATGCGTGCTTTTTGAAGACGGAGTTTGAGGCTCCGGGCTCGATGCCTGCGCAGGGCTTCGAGATGCCGAAGACGCAGCCGTAGTCTACGGGGACCGCTATGAATCGCGTTAATCAGTGCTGCAAGGTGCTACCTTCGAGGAGAAGAAAGAAGACTTACAATCATGCTCATCAGCCGGGATCCAGCCCGGCGCACTCTCATTCGCAAGCCTCCACATCTCGCCCCTGACCGCACTATGAATCCCGTCCGCGCCAACTAGAATATCGCCTTCGTGCACTGATCCGTCAACCGTCTTGACAAAGACTCCAGAGTCCGTCATCTTGACGTGCTGCACGCGTTTGCGGGTGAGGATCTTGCTCTTGTCCTTGATGTTGTCGTAGAGGAGTTTCAGCACCATTTGTCTGTCGAGGAAGATGATCGGGTATCCGTGCCTAAGTACACATCCGTCTTAACTACCAACACAGAAATAGAAAGAGTGGACAGTGGAGCGCAGACGTACCTCTCACGCATACTATGATTCATACCAAAAAACTCACAAATCACCTCCCCCCTCCCATCGCGGAAATGAAACGAGTCCAGCGGCGGACTCAGCGCAAGCAACTTGTCGTACAAGCCCAGTTGATCCAGAATCCTATTCCCATGGGGTAACATGCCGATGCTGGCGCCGACTTGCGGCGCGATGTCCGAGTACGCTTCAAGCACGACGAAGTCGATGCCGTAGAGCTGCAGCATGTTGGCGAGCGTGAGGCCTGTTATGGAGCCGCCGGCTATGACGACTTTGAAGGGGGTTTTGGCGCCCATCGCAGTGGTTGGTGTGTTGGTCTCCTGTTTTGTTGTGGTTGGTTGGGGATGCGGGGGAGGTGTGAGAGGGGGTAGAGGGGAGGATTATATTCACTGTCGTGTCGGATCAAAACTTGTTCCCCGGACTACTCCAAGGTGGAGGTTTAGCATGGGTGATTCCCCCAGGTTCGGGACTCCATTGACCGACACAAGCATTCCAGCTGCGTTCGGGCCGGGGACGATGTCCAAGATCTGGGGAGATGTGGTGGGACTTGCTGTTCTGGAGCAGGTCGAGTGGTCGGAGATGCGTGCCGAGACCTCGAGTATCGGCCTCTCGGATCACTCTCACCTTACCTGGGGAGGACTGGACTCGCCTAGAGTCTTCGGAAATACCATTTAGCAAGGCGATTAACTGGATTGTTCGGCTGGGGAGTAGTCTTGCTGTCGTCAATCGGAGTTGTGATGCCAAGATGGCCCGAGATGCTGGTAGTAATCGTACAATATTGACCGCGAAGCATGTTGCAGAATCTAGAAGTCTGACCATTAGCAAAAACAAAATTTCTCGTGTCGTTTCCATACTCTTGCTTTAGCCCTCCAAATTCCACATCACCGTCGCCTAAGTCCCAATACTCCCCTCACACTCAACATGGACGGCTTCGAACAGAAAACCCTCCTAACCCAACGCTCTCTAAAATATACCTACTACATCTCCCCTCCCAAACCATCTCCCCAATCCCACCCCGCCCTCCTCTTCCTCCACGGCTTCCCCGACTCAGCCCACCTCTGGTCCGCCGTGCTCTCCCACCTCACCCACCTCCCCAACCGCCTCATCATCCCAGACTGTCTAGGCTACGCCGGCACCGACAAGCCCGCCGACACAAGCCTGTACGCGTACAGCGGCCAGGCGCAGGACCTGATTGATATTCTGGACGCCGAGGACGTGGCCACGAGCATCATCATCGGGCACGACTGGGGCTCCGCGCTCGCGCAGCGCACGTACCTGCATCATCCGGAGCGGTTCAGCGGCGTGGTGCTGCTGAATACAGCGTACATGGTTCCGTCACCGCAGCGCTTTGACCTCGGCGCCGTGAATGAAGCCACGACACGGACGCTGGGCTACCCGCAGTTTGCGTACTGGGAATTTTTCCTCGCGCCGGACGCCGCGTCCATCATCGATGCGAACTTGGAACGTATGTGGGCGGTGCTGCACGGGCAGGGGGAGGACTGGATGAAGAAGCTGTTTTGTGTCAGGGGCGCGATGAGGGCGTTTATGCTGGGCGAGGAGGAAGTACCGCTGAAGTCTTACGCGGTGGACTCGGCGTCCGCGTGGAAGCAGCACTTCATGGCCGATTTCGGGACAAGTGGGTTTGCGCCCGCGCTGCAAATGTACAAGGCTATGGCGGAGAATGTGCAGTTTGACTCGGACGCGACCATCCCTAGGGAGAACTTGAAGATTAACGTGCCGCTGCTGTTTGTGGTGTGTAGCCAGGACGCGGTGTGTGCGAGGGAAATGATGGATCAGGCGAAGAGTGAGGGGCTGGTGCCGGATTTGAAGGAGGTGAGCGTGGAGTGTGCGCATTGGAGTCCCATGGAGAAGCCCGAGGAGGTAGCGGGGCATATTGGGGATTTTGTGAGGGAGAGGTTTTCGTAGGTAGTCAGGGTTGTTGTCAAATCCGTCTAATTAGGAGGTTTTACACGATTCTGTTCCCCTTGCACGCCTTACCTAGGTACCTAAGTACCTACCTAAGTAGTCACCTCTTCGGCAGTGCCGCATCAGTCCAACCCCACAAGTCCACTTTACTACGGGCTTTACTTTATATATTGAGACCAGATCTACGACGCAGCCATGTTAATAAGCACAGTCTTGGGCTCCGTAAACAACCTCAACGCATACTCGCCAAACTCCCTCCCCACCCCACTCTGCTTCTTCCCTCCAAACGGCGCCTGCAAGCTCTGCAAACTCACGCAATTAATCCCTACAACGCCGGCCTCCAGCACGCTCGACACGCGCAGCGCCCTCGTAACATCGCGCGTAAACACGCCCGCCATCAGCCCAAACTCGGTATCGTTGGCCAGCGCAACGACCTCCTCCTCGCTGGAAAACGTCTTGATGATGCTGACTGGGCCAAAGATCTCGTCGCGGTAGATTTCCGCGTCGGACGCCGGGTTCAGGAACACGGTCGGCTGCATATAGCATCCTGAGTCGCCGTGCTGTGCGCCGCCGACGACGAGTTCGGCCTCCGAGCGTCCGCGGTCCACCATGGCTTTCACGCGCTCGAGCTGGCCTGCGTCGACCATGGGTCCGAATTTCATAGCGGGGTCTTGCGGGTCGCCCATGTCGGACAGCGCGGCGGCCATGCGTTTTGTGTATTCTGCGATGAAGGTGTCTGCGATGGCACTGTGCACGTAGACTCTCGACGCGGCGACGCAGAGCTGGCCGCTGCGGGTTAGGATCGCGTTGACGGTCCATGTCAGCGCGTTCTCGAGATCTGCGTCCTCGAAGATTACCGCTGGGCTCTTGCCGCCAAGCTCGAGCGTCACGCGCTTGAGATTGCTCTGCGCGGCTGCGACTTGGATGCGCCGGCCTGTAGCCAGCGAGCCCGTGAAGCTGATCTTGCGAATCTTCATATGCGACGCGAGTAAGGCGCCAGTGGTCCCGGGGCCGGTGATGACTTGCACGACGCCAGGGGGGAATCCGGCTTTTTCGAAGAGAGGGGCTACAGCGAGAGAGCCGAGGGGCGTCTTCTCGCTGGGTTTCACGATCATGACGTTTCCTGTTGCCAGGGCGGGGGCGACTTTGAGGAAGAGTGTGGCCAGCGGGGCGTTGAAGGGGTTGACGGCGGCGCAGACACCGAGGGGTTCGTGGCGGACTAGTTTCACGATACCTACGACACACCTCAATGTCAGTTTTGCACTGCAGCGTGTGTGTCCAAGTATGCATGCAGCTTACCGTCGTCGGCGGGATAATAGTCCCCCTTCTGCTTATCCGTCCACCCCGCATAATACAACACGCAATTCCTGATATAATTCCTCTCACGAACCGGAGCCAGCGACACGGGGATCCCCGAGGTCAGCGAGTCGAGCGTGAGAATGGGCGTGAGTTCGGTTTCCAGCAGAGCAGCCAGTTTGAGAAAACATTCTGTTCGCTGGAGCGCGGTGAATTTGCTCCAGGGGCCGCGGAAGGCTTCTTCGGCGTGTTTGACGGCTAAGTCGACATCTGAGGGGCCGGCTATGGGGATGGAGTCTGTGACGAGGGCGTTGTTCTTGGGGTTGTGGAGACTGTATGTTTCGCTGCTTTGGGCGGCGACGAATTGGCCATTTAGGTATAATTTATTGTAAGACTTGGGATCTAGGTCTTGTGTGCTTGTTGCGTTTTCCGACATGGCTGGCAGAAGACAAAGGTTGTCGAGGTGAAAACCGCTCTGCTGGGTTGCGCATCTTCCGAACACTTAAACTAATCCAAATGATCTGCTTCGGTGGCGCCTAAATCCGATACTAAGCTAGGAAATAATTCCCATAATACTTGCCTCGGGTATTCGTGGCCGTTGTTACACATTTCCAAGCTAACGGTTAGTCCCTGTCCCCTCGGAAATGTTCCGAAGCCTACATTCCCTCGGCACGGGCCGATCATATCATACATCTCCATAATTATCAACCACGACTCCTCCAGTCTTCGCGCTCCCGAGGTGACTGCCCAACATAAAAGTCCGCCATCATGATATTCCCAACCTCAACCCGGAACCCACCACCCAATCCAAAATGGACGTCTGGGCCCTGACACAATGGGACTCCCCCCTCCAGAAAATCCGCCAACCAATCCCCACCCCCACCGGCACCGCCGTCCTCCTAAAAGTCACACACGCCGGCCTCTGCCACTCCGACCTGCACACGGCAGAGGGCTTCTACGACATCGGCGGCGGCCAGCGCTTCTACGTCAAGGACCGCGGCATCACGCTGCCCATTGCGCTGGGCCACGAGATCCTCGGCGAAGTCGCTGCCCTCGGGCCGGACGCAGAGGCACTTGAGATTGGGTCCCGCCAGATTGTGTACCCCTGGCTGGGCTGTGGGAGTTGTACGCGGTGCGGCCAGGAGGAGGATAATTTGTGCGCTGCGCAGCGCGGGCTGGGGACGCTGCAGAACGGCGGGTTTGCAGAGTACGTGCTTGTGCCGCACCCGAAGTACCTTGTTGAGCTGGGCGGGCTGGATCCCGCGGTCGCGAGTACGTTTGGCTGTTCGGGCATCACGACGTTCAGCGCCGTCAGCAAGGTGCTGCCGCTGCCGCCGGACGAGCCAGTCCTCCTAATTGGGGCGGGCGGGCTAGGCCTCGCTGCCATCTCAGTGCTGAAGGCGTTTGGGCACCGCGCCATCGTGAGCGTGGACATCAGCGATGCGAATCTCGCTGCTGCCGCGGCGGCGGGCGCCTCCAAAACGGTCAACAGCTCCGGCGCGTCGGCGGCAGAGTCCATTCTCGCCGCGACAAACGGGCCCGTCATCGCGGTAATCGACTTTGTGAACAACGGGGCCACCGCTTCTCTAGTCAGCGGGCTCGTCGCCAAGGGCGCAAAGTGGGTGCAGGTTGGGGTCATGGGGGGCTCGATTACCATGTCGCTTGTCGGCAATATATTCAAGGGGCTGACGATTTACTCGAATATCACGGGGAACCTGGAGGAGCTGAGACAGGTGGTGAAGCTCGCGAGGGAGGAGAAGCTTGCGCCGACGTTGGTGAGGGAGATGCGTTGGGATGATGTGAATGAGGCGATGGAGTTGTTGAGGAGTGGGAAGGTGGCAGGGCGGATTGTGCTTGTGAGATGAGATGGGGCACACAGACTGTGTGTGTGCAGGGAGTAGGTAGATGGCAGATTATTCCCTTCTTCCTTCCGTACGAGCGTAGTGCGGGTTGAAGAGGAGGCAGTGTGTATCTCGCGTAGAGGCAGGAGGCGGAGGTGATGCTCAATGACTATGTGGCATTAAACTAGACTAGCAAACTGGTAATAACTCGTAGAAAAAAATAACCCAATGTGTTGAATAAGATGCTCTTCTCTCTTTCTTACTCTCGTACCTTCCACTTGTCTAAAGAATACCGCGTTTCACTAAATAAAAATGAATTGGGGTCTGGACACTCTTGAATGCCTGGGATGCTACTACGGTCATCAACCTGTGCCCTGCCAGATTACTATGAGGCTGCTGGCTGGGACACTGCGTAGATAGGGCTGGGCGGGGGGAGCTGGGTAGGGATGGGCGGGAGACCTTGGGACTGTTAGTCGTCGACCATGACAGTCGTTGAAGTCACTGTATACACTTCCCAGAACAGCAATAGACTCTTTAGGGCATATCACGAGTACCTTATGTACCAGGAAAGCCGCATTGCCACGTCCCCCAAGACGCACTTCTCGTCAGCACAGACGAGTCGAGACGAGTTGGATACTACCTCCAGCCTACCAAGCCAACTGTTAGCTCTGCCCTACCAGCCAACCAAGCACCAAGCCATTGCCATCTCCGACCCTAATCTAGCTGCCCCAACAAGAGCCCTTGAGCCTTTCCTCTAGGTCTAGCGCAGGGAGATCTACCTACTACGTAAGGACCCCGCACAATGCTTGCTTGCAGCAAGTACGCATTTCTGCCAGACCAAATAACTGTTAATTAAGTAGGTAGATGAATAAACATATGCTGCTATCGCTTGTTTACCTATACCCACTTATGGTTTTATTTATTTTATTTCTCTAGTTCTCTAACTAACTAAACATAGCTATATTGGTTCTCCGCTACCCATTCTTCTCACTCGTCTTTGCATACAGTATCCTATCCAGCCATCCATCCAGGTGCCCTTCGACTCGACACTGATTTCTGGCTGAATCGTCCTCTTGACGAGGTGTTTGCCAACTTGTTGTCGGGAAAGTTAGTTTTTGTCTGGATCTCGGGGGCGTGTTTTCGAGCGCATTTACATTGCCTGCTGTCGCAACACAGCGATATCTACAATTTCAGCGTTGTATTCAGGGGTAGTTTTGGACGGGATTTTCCCCACAGAACGAAGGGGTTGATCTGCGGCTGCGCTTTATTGGATGCATTGCACTATCTAGATAATCCATCCACATCCCTGGGCCTACGCCGGCCAACAGCAAGTAAACGCTATGCGCATGTCCTCTAGAGCTTCTTAAAGATGATACCCAGGTTTGCCTGCGACAGGAGAAACAGACGCCAAATGTGCGAACGAGCTAGCTGCCGTTTCTCTTCCCTTGAGTTGTCTCCAATTTCTACAGTAAAGGAGCGAAGATGACTGGAAGGCCTTCGTTTCACACTCACTTCATCAGGTACCGGATCACAACCCACAGCCTGCCAACAGGTGTACCGACATCCGTGCAAATCACCTTCCAATCTGATATGACAAGTGGTCCCTTGGCCACAAACGTCTTCAATCCCTTTGTCGCGGCGCCAGTCTGGCCCTCGGAAAACGAGAGGGAATTGTTCCCCTGATTGAGGCTCAACGAACTCGCTGCAATCTGAGCATCCGTTATCACCCATATATCCTGCGCAACCAGCCCGGTAACAGAATGCCCCTTTGTGTAAATAGGTAGCCGCTCATTAAGCCTCTCCAGCAAAAGAACGCGCTGCTGTGGCGCAGGAGGCGGTGCCGCGTCCCGCTTAAACGCCGCCCACTGCACCGCAAACTCAGTTCGCGCATCTACAATAGCGTAAAGCCCGTCCTTGATCTCCTTCACCGCGCTGATATACTCCGCCACCGCCCCAGCGGCCGCATCCGCCAACTTGGTGCCCCCGTCGCGCGATGTGTACCGAATGTGCAGGACCACGTCCTGGATGGTGCTGTAGTCGAACTGGCGGAAGCCAGATGGTAGACTGAGACTCCACGTGGAGATTGCTCCGGCGCCTTCAAAGGGCAGGAAGCGCTCTGCATTCGAGAAGGAGAGATCGAAGACGCCGCCGTCGTTGCTTGCCGTCGACACGGCGGCCGCCGAAATGGGCACAAGGACCGTGTCAAAGCGCGGATCGCCGTTAATCGCATCGCCGCCCTGGTCTGGCGTCTTCTCTACATAGTCCTTTTTGTCTCGTGCAGTCGGTTCAAAGCGGTACTTGTGCGTGGTGAGTCTCAGGGTGCAGTTCACGGTCGTATACGGCCCGATGATGCACGGCATCGTCAGCGTGACAGCCTTGATCTTGCGCAAGTAATGTCCCGGAAAGTCCATATCGAACAGGATCTCCGGTATGGCAAACTCGCAGGCCGCGTTCTCGCGCAGCTGGAGGAGAGCAAGCGGGTTATTCTGGCGCAGCGAGAAGAATTTGGAGACTTCGAAGTCGTGGCCCCGCTCCTCGTGGTAGGCTGCCTCGAGGTTTTTCAGGCTCATGAAGAGCGCTTCGCCGGCGAGTAGGCCGTCCCTTCCTGGCTCCCAGTAGCCCGGCTGGATGAAATTGGTGCTCTTCAAACCTCGGTCGAAGCGGAAACACGCTTCTGCCTTTCGGGCCCAGCTGTATGCCATTTGGTACGTCTGGTAATACAGCGTGCGAACGCGTCCTTCCATGAAGGAATATAGCTCCTGGTTACTGTATTTATTAGTGAAAAAGTCCAGGAGTTCTTGCGAGTTGTCGATCTGCTTCTGCTGGTTTGTGATCTCCTGATTGCTCATGTCGATGCGCAGTTTGGAGGCCAGGATCTGCTTGTCGATGTTCTTCAGTTCATGTCCCGTGTTGTTCGCAGTCTGTGTCCTGTCCTGGTTTGTCCGCATGTGGCCGTTCTTTCTCGACGCATTCGTGGATTGGTGCGTCAAGGCGTCGGCTCCGATCTTGATCACCTGTGCCATGCCGTTCATGACGTCGCCGATGAAACCTGGGCCCCAGCAACCTGCTACACCCACACCAAACGGTGAAGCGTGGCCGTTGATTGTCGGAAAAGCTTTGAGATCGCTTCCAATGGCTTGGATTATGGAGCTCCCGGTATTCACATCTTTAGCTTCAGAGGCTTTGTCCATCTCCTCCTTTTCCTCGGCACTTAAAGCAAGTCCACTGTCCTGCACCGGTGCGGCGATGTCGTCTTTGAGCTCTTGCCAGTCATCTTCCTGAGTTGGAACGAGCCCAGCGTCCTGTCCCAACAGCTTCAACGTATGTCTCAACTGATATTCGGGCTTGGCTCGTGACGAGATGAGGGCGTCCAGGTTCGCTTGTGCCTCTTGTAGTGCGAGTTTCTTTTGTTCCATGAGAAGGTTTTGGATTCCCATGTCATGGCGCTGCCGCAGGATGGACAGCGCCTCGGCATCTTGCTTCTCTTTTGCGGAAAGGAATGCCCCGCCTAACGACTTCAACTCCCCACACAGCTCGAGAGCTTTTGCCAAAAGAATGGGGAACTTGAAGTTTGGCATTGGTGCGTTCAAGTCATTCAATACGCTGCGCAAGCTCAGTCCGGCCGCTGTTGCCGCTACCAGCTGGCCTACGTCCAAAGGCGGCTCGTAAAGCGGAAGTATTCTGAACACGCCCTTTATGTCCTGACAGTGCCGAATCTTGAAAAGACGGTCATCAATCTTATCTCGCAGCGCGGTGAGCTGATCATTGTTCGGGATGCAGAAATAGCGATTCGTTGCGAAACCAAAGATATTCGCCAGCCCTCTAACACCATTGCTATCGCCAAAGGACTTGCCAATCTGGTTTGAGAAAGGAAAGTCAAGCTCAAGCTGGACCATGGCGTTCCCAAATGCGTCCCACTTGTTCAAGAGCGTGAGATAGGTTTCTGGTCTCTTTTTCCCGCGCCGTGGAATCTTCTGGCCCCGCGGTCCGTAGATGTGCGATGCGAGAACATACATCTGGATGGCCATGGGTATCATTTCCAGAGTGTTTTGTTGGAAGTACCAGTCTCCATACGCGATGAGGATCTCAATGTACTTCATCACCGTCCACTTCATATAAGAGACGGGCCTGAGCCTTGCTAATACGTGTGGCTGGAACGGTTTGTCACGCCACTGATTGATGGGATCGTCTATTGGCACTGCGTGATTAGGTTTGAGATCTGAAAACAGCTTATCGAGCGAATTGATCGAGTCAATGTCCTGGAACGGAGGCATCTTCCAGTACCTCTTGACGCCGGACCCTTTTGCAAACGGATTGAAAACGTAGTGACACATTTTCAATGCCAGGTCGAACTGCTGCGTTTCCAGTAGCTTGTCTGCGAGTAGCATTGGCGCATGGAACGCCATTTCCCAGTTGTAAAGTGAGTAGGTCCGGTGGAGTTCATTATAACTGGTTTTGCTGCTGCTCTTCCACAGGTGCGAGCCCCATGCCTCGTTCTTCACTATCTTGTCGCTCTGGAAGTAGTTGAAGAATTGGTCGAGAGTCGCAGCACTGGAAGCCTGGCTGATTAGAGCGTGCAGGAACTGGTGGTTGAAAGGCTCCTCAACTGAGCGAGGGAAGCGAACTGTCGACTCTAAAGCACTATCAACCGGATATTTGACGAGTGGCTTTTCTGGATAGTGAAGGACCGTGCTCTGCGTAGCCAAGGATTGCAGTGACGTGACGGTATGGGTTGAATCATCATCCGTGTACTGAAACACTCTCGTTAAAACGAGGGCAGGCGGGTCGGTCTTGTCCTTGGTGACGCGGCTGCCATTGAAGGCGAATCTGCCCACCTTTGTGCTATTCCGGACTACGTCGATGTATACCACGGTATTTAGTTCAGTGCTAGGAACCTGGATTTCCGGTACAAATTGGTATTCCGAAATCTCCGGAAGGGAAGCAGTAGGAGCTTCCCACACTGCATCTCCCGATACGATCTTCTGCCTCCAGACGCCGTTCAGGAGCTCAGTGTAACCGAACTTGATCTCCCAGTACTCCAATGGGTTGAGGCTGCTTACTTGGACCGGGTGATCTCCTTGGGCCATGTCGCTAAAGCTGCGGTCGGGCATTTTCTGTGGGACCTGCTTCCGCATGAATTGTGGCAGTCCGACAATCAGGCGACCGTTATACGTAAAAGGAACCACGTAACATCCGGTGAGGTTGTCCTCGCTTGACTTCTTTCGTTCGATCTCGTAATTCGGGACGTCGATCTGCATAATTGCCCATGGGGTCCAGGTTCCATACACCGCGTCGAAAGTGCGGTGGTAATATTTGTATGGAGCCGCAGATGGACGACCGAAGAAATGAACAGTCTTGATATTACCGAGAGGATTGTCCTTCCCGGAGTGATCGGGCATGTCTTCCACATACAATGCCACGGTGCGGAGATTTGCGACTTCGTCAACGGCAAAGAGGTAGTTTTTCATGGCGTTCAGCACTGTTGTCTCGGTGACGTCCTTTTGTAGGAGTTCTGATTCTAGTGCCTTGAACTGCGGCGACTTGTCGTCACGGAGCGATGCCTGAATCCAATTTTCCGGGAAGAGATATACCTTTCTGTTTGCCTCCCAGAGACGATATCTTTGCATCCATTCCCATCTGTCCCGATCAATCAGGTTGAGTGACACGCCTTGACCGAACCCGCTTTGTTGGTCTTCCAGGCCAAGTAAACATCGCTGAATGAAGAGCTGCACGCTTGAGGTGGCTTGCTTTAAACGCGAAGTCTCCATACACGGACAAATGCTTGGGTCAATTAGGAAAAATTCAAACAGGCTGTCTGCGTCAATGACCCCTTGCTTAACAAGGGCAGGTTGCACGACTAGGTAAGCGACAAGTGCATTGCTCTGGTTTTGCCGTAGGGTATCATATGTTGGCTTGATAGCCTTTTCCCAGTCGCTCAAGCTGTATTTGGTTCTGATGGCAGTTTTGATGTCATTGGCGATTGTTGTTAACGCGGAGAAGCTGACTGTGGGCTTCGCCCAGACAAAGAGCTTGTCGATATCCACGGATATCGTTTTGGCCGAACTCAGGGCTTCTTGAATCTTAATAAGACTCACCTCATTCTTGAAATATTTCGGATCGGCAAGGTTGAAATGCTTTGGGACAATAAGTTTGTTGACGTCATCAGCCAACCACTGAGTCGCCTTCTGTACCTCCTGTCCGATACCCTCCTTCCGTGAGCCAGGCGCTCGCGCCCACTCGAATAGTTGGAGAAGGGAGGTTTGGGACTTGGGTAGGGATTTCTTCAGAGACACGTAGTCGTTGAGGCGCTTCCAATGAGCGAGGCTAGGTTCGTTCCAATCGAAGTTGTCAAAATCCGGGCCATTCTTCTGGAAGTACGAGACTTCCTCCAGAGTAAGGGAGAATCCGTTGATAAATATTGCGCATTTCAAAAGGAGTGTAACAACCTTCTTCACCGCAGATGTAGCATGACTCGGGATCAATGCACTTGGCGAGATGGGCGTAGGAACGGTCAGGTCCGTCTTCCAGGAGAGCTTGGTAGCAACCTGGTCACGAACGACAAAAGAGTGGAGCATCCCACCAATCAACTGGATTGGCTGCCCATACCAAACGTTGGTAGGGTCCTCTTGTTGGTTTGCAAACTCGTAATCCACCCCATCTATGGTTATGGAAGCTGGTTTGTTGTCATCCACCACCGACTTTGCGTAAAATGTGTACTTGTCCGTGGTGTTGACGAAGAGATGCCCGTTCCAAGATGCCGTAGAGGAAGGATCGTTTTTTATAGACTCAACCGCATCGAGCGCTCTTGTCCCAGCGACTCCATTAGCGGGGTCTGCATCAATCTTCAAGACGTCTTGGATCAAGACAGCCACAATGGTATTGTCGATGGAGGAGGCGGATGACATGGCACCCACGATACTTTGGGTAGAGAGCTGTTTCTGGAGGAACGGGATAAAGTTTTGCAAGAAGAATAGCCTTTTTGTTGGAGGTGTCGGCGGGGTTTCGGGATCTTCAGAAGCAACAATATCGCCTGAAACAAGGACTGACTTGGCTTCGTCTTTGTTAGTGAAGATAGGACTCAGCACTGTGTTGAAAAATGTCAAGGCTTGCTTGGATAGCCTGTCGATAGCTGCGACCCATTTGGCGTTAGCTGGGGCAACTGCCTTTACTTGGCCGACCTCGGCGGCCGTCAATTGGCCTATTGACTGCACGGAAGGGCTATCTCCTTGAATATATTTGACTTTGGATGAGAGATTTTGTGGAATCGTTGGATTGGCGATAGTGGGAGCATTTGTGGAGTACAAACGAGTCCCTTCCAGGAATGCCAACATGTCTGTTACTGTCGCCTGAGGGAAAATGAGCTGCGCTTTCGCCGTCACAGTCGCACTTGTGGCATCGTCTGCCGTAGCGACCATGGGGTGTTGTAATTCAATGTCCTTCAGGGCGGTATAAATGGAGGCGGCAAGTCGAGAGACAGATGCTTCTGAGGGACCAATGGGTTGAATAGGGTCCTCGTCAATATTCCTGAATACAAACGCGAATTGCTTGATATCAAACCCCGCATCTGTGACTTTGTTCCAGAGCTTTATCAGTTCCAGGACCTTGTCCGCGGATTCCCATGGTCTCCAGAAGACCATGAATATCAGGTCTAAATCCTTCGGCTTCACGCCTAGCATCTTTGCGATCGTGCTATGACGATAGATAGCCGAGACATTCTCAAGTGTCAGCTGGTCATCCGGAATAGGCGCAATGCGAATAATATCGTCCAGATCCTGAGGTTTCAGGCCAAAGGCCGCCAACAAGATCGGACGGTGTTCGGAAATTTTGGGCTGTGGGGTCTGCACCAGATAGTTGCCATCAGCGTCTGGAACAAAAACGCGGTCGATGCCCATCATGTTGTGCGTTAAAAAGAGCTGTGCATAGAGCGAGTGGTTGCCATGAGTGTCAATGTTCGTCCACAATGCCAACAGCTGAAGGATACTCAACCCTACAAGGTCCGCGATCTTCTTCATTGATGCAATTTGGTCAATCAGATATGGCGAAATGTCTAATGATTTCTGTCCAGTGGGCTCCGGAGCACCCTTTTTTGGTTTCTCGGGCTTGCAGCTGCAGTTCTTATTCGTACGCTTACTGCCTTTGACGTATTTCAGACGGCCACAGTTGGGGCAGTATTTGCCTTGTTTTGGAGGAGCGCGTCGGGCAGCCTTGGACGATGAGGAACTGCTGCATTCCGAGCAAGAAGCTAAGCCACAACCACAATCCTGATGAAAATCGTCATAGTCGATATCGTCATCTTCTGCTGGGGTGCTCGGATCGGGCGTTGTCGGCGGGCCCTGGGACTTTGGTCCAGCACCGAATGCCGAGATGGCGGCGTCAACCTCAGGAATGGTCCAGTTCAGTTTACGCCAAAGGCGGAGAAACCTGTGCATTCGGTCATATTCATACCTCGTCACTGACTTCCCGTCGAGATGTTGCAATCTCACTGCAGGGCGTTAGCGGACAGAGCAATGTGCGAGGATCGCATTCCCACCTTTCGTGAGGTCGCAGTCATCGTAGGTTATTGTCCATGGTGTTGGAGTATCCATTCCTACAATGTGGAGAGTAGAGTCCGCTAAGTTGATCCAACCGTCGTACTCTTCATCTGTGGGCTCATCTGTTCGAACCACTTTGAGGTTCTTTCTAGGCCACGATTCGGTCAGAGGATTGCCGTTCACATCATAAACCACACCATCAAGCGCTACGTATCCTATCATAAATGAAGACTCAGCAGATTGCGTGATTGATCCGTCTTTGTGAATGTGGCCGACCAGAATCTCGCCCTCTTGCAATTCCCTTGAAGTAGTGGGCGATTCTGAAATCGCTGGGATTACCCGCCTTAAATCCGGTGCCTGGTAATATGCGATGATGTCGCCTTCCCAAGGAAGCTTTTGCCCTTCACCTGAGTCGAGCACTATGATACGACCGACGGATTCAAAGTATTTGCAAATCCATTCGCGCAATTCCTTGTCGCACCCACAGGCGCACTTGGAAGCATTATGTTTGCGTTGATCCTTGCTGGATTCTGGACGACTGTCCGCTTCCAATAATTGGGGTCGCCGCCTGGTTCTGTTCTCGAAGAGAAGTTGGCAGCAGCTTTGCTTTTTCAAGGAGTTCTGAAACACTTCCTGGAACCCGGACTCCTGGTCGTCGACGGGATGCTCCAAGAACTGCAAAAGTGGCTGCAATCGGGCCATTCGGCGTTTCTCCTGCTTATTGATCTTCGATGCCAAAAACTGATAACTGAAGCGGAGGGATTCAAGTATGACTTTTGACCGACCTTTTGGCATGTGAGGGTTGATATAATTTGTACGCAACATGTCGACGAGATCGGAGTACTGAATTCCCGTGCGTGGAAGGAATTGGTCTTTCACATATGTCAGGCCTTTCCCCTCCAGTTTGTCAAGCATATCCGCTGGAGAACTATAGTCGACACCCCAATACTCCCAGTCTTTCTTCACACCAATATTTCTTCGGTACACTGGGACCGTTGCCTCTTCCCCATGCATGATGTCAAAGTGAGATTTTGACCAGAACGCCTGCTTGGTGAGAATGATGTACTCATCCTGAGTCATACCTACTTCCTCTGCTGCCACCGCTTTCCGGATCGCAGCTTGATGAATGTCCGCCAATCTGGTCTGATCATCGGACGATATCAAGTCAGTACTAGGAGAGGTCCCTCCGGTATAACAATCTTCGTCATCGTCTTCGAATCCATCAGGGTCGGCATCGCTTTGGATCTCATCATCGACAATGTCATTACAGCACCCATCTCCTGGGTCAGTACTGGTACACTCATCATCGCTTCGCTCATCTGGACAAGGCTTTGGTTTTTTCGCCTTGGGAGGCGGACAAGTAATCTCGCCCCAAGTGTTTGGCCTCACCTTTGTTGGCGGGATGTATCTGGCCTGGAAGATCCGAAGAACTTCTGCCCGGCTAGTCCCAAGGAAAACTAGGAACTGACGGATGGCGTCAATGGGCTGATGATAGGGTAGACTTTTGGCCGGGTACACGGACTGGTGTAGGATCAGATACGCTTCCATGTTAACGTTTTGTGGCACGGCTAGTAGCTCCTGACTACTGCCGCCGAGCCCATCAGCGTTCTCGGACGCATTAAAAATATCGATCCAGGCCTGACGGGAGTTTGAGTCGATATATTGCTGTTGGTGATATATGAAAGACTCCATGACCTCGTTCGCCAGGTCAATATAGGGAAGGACAGTGTTGGTATTAGCACAAGTGAGCTCAAGACAAGCGAGGTCCGGTCGCCTTCGGAAGAGATAGTCTAACGGCGAGTGCCTGAAGTCCTCTATATCGTTCCACCTAGACCATGGCGTATTTGGATTGAGGTTGTTGTTCCTCAAGAACTGAAGAAGTTCGACAAAATACGCTGCTGGACTAGTGACCGAGGTGCAATCGCTGCACTCGCAGTAATCCAGTGCTCCGAAAAGTTTCTCGAGGTTGATTTGCTCAGGACGATCATTGGCTTCCTTTGCAAGACGTAGCTGGCGCTCTTTGCTGAGTTCTGGCCCATCAATTGCAGCAATCCCAGTGCCTCGCACTGTTTGGAGAATGGACGTGAGTGCGTGATCATTGCGTGTGGTAACCTGGATGGCCTGATTGTGGATCGCCTTCGCGATATCTTCACCACCCACGTCGGCGCCGAAGCTCTCTACAAACTGGGCTTCTGGAAGCTGGGCGACTTTGAAAGCTGACAACTTGGACTTTACGAGCGAGGGCAGTGCTTTGCTAGTCGGAGTGAGACTTTGGGCAAGAGCGATCGTTTTCAACCCGTCTGCAACGGCGGGTCGGTCCTCTTCGGGCACTTGCGTGAATGATGACTGGTCGTTGAGTAGACTAGAAATGGCATGCTTGCGGAAATGGAAATCGGGTTTGTTTTTCAAGACTTGAATCATGCCAGATTGAATAGGGTCTGGGTCTGGAGATCCTGAAGATGGTGTCGCAGTAACGGCGCGGGCACTGGCAACATTCAGTCTGGCCTGGCTGGGGAGTGCGACGGGCTTCGCGAACTCCAAGTCTCTATCTTGGAGCATGCGTTGTATGAAAGCTGAAGTTTCCGCATTGAAAATTACATCCTGAAAATTGGACAATTCTTCAGGCAGTGCTTGAGAATCGTTGGGAGTTTCTTCTGCCGAAGCCGCAGCTGCCTGTGCATGCAGAGTAGCCTGGGGCGAGATTTGCTTCAGCGCCTTGTTGTTGTACTTCAAGGCAATGTCGCGAAGTGATGCAATTTTATCATCGGACAGAAGGGCTCTGGTCAGGTCTGCATTCTCGCTCGTGGCCCGCGCAAGCTCATTGGCATATCTAGCTCGCTCAGCATGCTGTTGGAGCGTAGAGTCAGAGGAAATGGAATTGTTCGGCTTTTTTGTGGCAAAATGATCAAGAAGTGGTTTCGTCTCTTTCGGGGCCACTGTCTGGATGAACTTGAGACGAGGGAGCGGTATGTCGATAGCGGCCGACAGCCTTTGTAGTGCAGAGGAGGGATTTTTGCTTGCCTCCATACTGAATTGCGTCGCCTCTGAAAGTTATTCTAAGAGATCCTGTCACTCAAGCGACTCTGAATTGTCTCAAGGTTGTAGCGGGAGTCTCCCATTAATGCCACTCGGAGGAACTGGGACATACCATGACGACAGCTGAAGCCTGGTCATTAGAACATGCACGTTCAAGCTGGGATAAACCGAGAGCCAAGGCCCCAGCAATTCGAGAGTGGTCACAGAAACAGTTCCAATGTGGTGAGCCGGTGGCATATGGGGTCCTTCTTCCGACGTTCTGATTGGCTGCTGGAACCCTTCCCCGCCCCATCGCCGAGTTGAGCATTCAGCTGAACCTCAGCTTGACGGTGCCACCATCCTGGCAACTGAACTCATTGGTCGGGCCCCTCAACGACTACGAAACATGTGTCCATGTGATTGAACCTCATCCCGCCTCGTGGCGGACCGGTGTCGAGAATGACTGGGCATACCGGGATACGTGAGTACTCCGTAACTTTGGTGGATGTGTTCGCCAGGTCTCCTTGGTTATATCGAGAGAGCGTCGAACATTTTCCCTGGCTACGAAACAGAAGACCGGAAAGACTAGCAGAAGCTATTACTTATGAGTTCAAAGCGCCAGGCCCGACCGACGAATGCCACTTCGTCCAGTGCACCTTCTCAGGCGGAGACGCCCCAAAGGAAGGGACATGGTGGTAGTGTAAGTGGAGCAAAGGAAAGCACCACACAAGAAAAGCAGCAGATTCCAAAGGCACCTTCGATTTCGCTCCCAAAAGGGGGCGGGGCGATCCGCGACATTGGAGAGAAATTCACGGCAAACCCAGCCACCGGGACAGCATCACTCAGTGTCCCCATTGCTGCGAGTCCAGCACGTTCCGGAGTAGGTCCGCAGCTTTCAATATCTTATAGCTCAGGCCAGGGAAATGGCCCATTTGGTCTAGGATGGCAACTCTCACTCCCAGCAATTACGCGGAAGACGGACAAAGGGCTTCCGCGCTACCAAGACTCAGAGGACTCTGATGTGTTTATCTTCTCGGGGGCGGAAGACCTGGTCCCGCTCTTCAAGCGCGACTCGAATGGGCAGCTCGTCAAAGGCGGAACCGAGAAGCCTTTGTATGATGAAATTGCCCGCGAGGGATATACGATTCGCCACTATCGACCTCGCATAGAGGGACTGTTCGCCCGGATAGAGCGTTGGACCCGTGATTTGGATGGCGATGTCCACTGGAGAGCAATATCTCGAGAAAACATTACCACTGTCTACGGGCAGGACAGCAATTCTCGTATCGCCTGTCCGACTGATTCCCCGGAAGCTGGTGCAGCCAGGGTGTTTTCCTGGTTAATATCTCAGACATACGACAGCAAAGGTAACGCGAGCATCTACAAATACAAAAAGGAAGATTCTGGAAATGTGCCGGTCTGGCTGCCGAACGAAATGAATCGAACTGATCAAAGCCGCTCTGCGAACCACTATTTGAAAAGCGTCCAATATGGCAACCGTGTGCCTAATCGCAATCAGAGCTGGAAACCCACTGATGCTTTTTCACTCCCACATGAGACTTGGATGTTCAACCTGGTTTTTGACTACGGCGAGCATGACTTTGACAATCCCAGCCCAACCGAGGAGCAGCTTTGGAGCTGCCGCAAGGACCCGATATCGTCTTATCGTTCTGGGTTTGAAGTTCGTACTTACCGACTATGTCAGCGCGCTCTTATGTTCCACTCGTTTCCTGACGTACTTGGACCGGAGGACCGACTGATCCAAGAAACTGCTTTCACATACGACCAAGGCCAGGTGCTTTCAGTCATGACTAGAGTCACGAAATCTGGTTACTCTCTGCAGCCAGATAGGTCCGGAAAGTATCTCAAGAAGTCTTTACCTCCGCTTGATCTTGAATACAGCAAACCGCCAACCTCTGAACAACTGTCCCAGCTCGCAATACAGACTTTTGAGCCTGAGGATCTCGAGAATGTACCGTTTGGTGTTGATGGTTCTACCTACACGTGGGTTGATTTAAATTGCGAAGGAACTTCTGGGATATTTACGGAGCAAGCGGATTGTTGGTTATACAAAAAGAATACGAGCGCCAGCAATAGAGTAGTTGAAGACGGTATCGAGAAGTCCATCGCCCGGTTCGGACCACTTGAGCGCCTCATGGAGAATCCTCCATCTGGAGCTGGGCCTCCCCAGTTCCTAGATCTCGCTGGCTCAGGCCACCTTGATGTGGTCCTAATGGAAAGCGTATCAAAAGGCTTCTATAAGAGGACGAAAGAGTCTCGTTGGGAAGAGTTCCGTGTGTTCGCATCGTGGCCAAATATTGACACGAAAAATTCGAACCTAAAGTTCGTGGACCTAAACGGCGATGGTTTAGCTGATATCCTAGTCATAGAAAACGACGTGTTCACCTGGTATCCATCCCTAGGAGAAGACGGGTACGATGCTGGTGTTGTCGTCAGCCAGCAAATAGACAATGACGAGGGACCTAGGCTCGTTTTTGCAGACGCTGAAGGGGCATTATACTTGGCGGACTTTTCAGGTGATGGCTTGAGCGACCTGGTGCGCATCCGCAATGGTGAAGTAGCTTATTGGCCCAATCTTGGCTACGGTTGTTTTGGTTCCAAGGTAGTCATGGATAATGCACCATACTTCGACCATCCCGAGCAGTTCAGCCAAAGTCGCATCCGAATTGCGGACATTGACGGCTCTGGGCCATCGGATATTATTTATCTCGGGCGAGAGACAGTTGACCTCTACCGTAACCAGTCCGGAAATGGCTGGAGTGATGCCGACCACCTTGAAGGGTGCCCTCCAGCAAATCCACTGACGTCTGTAGCCACCACAGACCTTTTTGGGGCAGGTACAACATGCATCGTTTGGTCATCCTCTCTCCCCACAGACGGCCGGCAGCAAATGCATTACCTTGACCTCATGGACGGCAGGAAACCACACCTTCTGACACGATATCTCAACAACATGGGCGCCGAGACCCGTCTTCGGTATATGCCTTCGACTTACTTCTACGAGAAGGATCTCGAAGAGGGGAGGCCTTGGGTGACGCGGCTGTCATTTCCAGTCCAGTGTGTTCGACAGGTGGACATCTTCGACCATATCGCTCGTAATCATTTCGCGTCGCGGTATGCGTACCACCATGGGTTCTTTGACGGAACAGAGAGGGAATTTCACGGATTTGGCATGGTGGAACAGTGGGATACGGAAGTGTTTGGTTCTCTGCAGACTCAATCCACCAGTTGGGAGCCCTCTAACGAGAACGAAACATCAAATGTTCCTCCTGTCTACACCAAAACATGGTTCCATACTGGTGCTTTCTTCGACCAAGATGCCATCAGCCATCATATGGCGGGGGAGTATTTCGGCTCGCCCACTGGAGATGGAGCATTTAAGGAGACCCTCCTCGAGGACACCATCTTGCCGCCAGTCGAGCTGACTCCCGATGAGATGAGGGAAGCCAGCCGGGCCCTCAAAGGTCATGTCCTACGGAAGGAGGTCTACGCCAAAGACGGCAGTCCAAAAGAAGGGATTCCTTATAACATCAGTGAGAGTAATCATACGATAGAACTCCTTCAGCCTCGTGAGAACAATCCGTACGCTATCTTCTTCAGTCATCCGCGTGAAAGCATCGAGTACGACTACGATAGAAAGCTGGATGATCCACGCATCGGTCACAACATCATACTACAAACCGACGAGTACGGGAATGTACTTCGCTCTGTCTCAATCAGCTATGGGAGACAACCAGGCAAGAGTCCTCTGCAAGGCAAGGACAAGGCAATACAAGAGCAGCGCGTTTTGACTTATATGGAGGATGACTTCACCAACGCAGTCAATGAGATTGACGATTACTGCGCCCCAATAGGCTTCGAATCACGGGATTATGAAATCTCCGGCGTACCGCTTCCCCAAGGAGTCAGTCGTTTTAGCCTAGAAACATTTGCGGCCGACGATTTTGCGATTCTACGGTCGCTGACTGAGATACCGTATGAGCAGCAAATCGACCATTCCAGTCTACAGAAAAGGCTTCTCAACCGCAACCGCTCTCTTTATCGCAGTAATGATCTGTCGCGTCTACTACCCGTGGGCCATATTGAGACCATGATGCTCCCTGGGGTTGACTACAAATTGGCATTAACGCCTGGAATTCTGTCGACTGTCTATCAACGCACGAATGAAGACTCATCCCGCGAGAATCTGATACCAACTCCGGCAGATATCCTCGGTGGAAATAGAGAGGACCAAGCGGCGATGGTTGATCTCGAAAATGATGGGAACTGGTGGGTTCCCTCAGGCAGAATATACTTCCATCCAGACGCCAATGCGTCCCCCCAGCAGGAACTTGACGAAGCACGCGCAGGGTTCTTCCTTGAGCGACGATTTGTTGACCCTTTTGGCCACACAGTCACAGTCGAATATGATCTGAACCGATTGCTCTTAGTGCGGACTCAGGATGCCGTCGGCAGTTCCATATCAGCAGTGAATGACTACCGCATGCTAGAGCCGGCTGTGGTTACCGATATCAACGGAAATCGCAGTATGGCAGCATACGACGCATTAGGATTTGTTGCCGGAACTGCGGTTATGGGAAAGCCAACGGAGACGCTCGGAGACAATATGGACGGCTTTGAACCGGACCTTTCTGCAGATGATATGCGCAAATTCTTTTCTCGTCCACGAGATCCGGCATTGTTAGCAAGACTGCTGGGTAATGCGACGTCTCGCATAATTTACGACGCCACGCGGTATTGGCTCGAACCGGACCCGCAGAAGAGAATGCCAATATATGCCGCTACTCTGCATCGAGAAACACATACCAGTGATTCTCTTCCACCAGGGGGTCTGAAAATTCAGGTCAGCTTCGCATATTCCGATGGTTTCGGTAGGGATGTGCAGCAAAAGGTCCAGGCAGAAGCAGGTCCCGTCGATGGCGTTCCTGGAACCGTGAATACTCGATGGACGGGAACAGGATGGACGGTGTTCAACAACAAAGGCAAAACTGTCCGCCAATATGAGCCCTTCTTCGATGACACGCACGAGTTCAGATTTAACGTCCTCCGAGGAGTCAGTCCGGTGATCTTCTACGACGCGGTGGAGCGCTCAGTGGCGACGCTGCATCCGGGCCATAGCTGGGAGAAGGTCGTGTTTGACCCGTGGCAGCAAATCTCATATGATCAGAATGATACCGTGCTCATGGATCCGCTGAGCGATCCAGACGTCGGATACTATTTCAAGAAGCTACCACAAGCAGAAGTTCGCCCTACTTGGTACGAAGCTCGTATCAACAATCAAATGGGTCCCAAAGAAACGTCGGCCGCGAAAAAAGCGGCGGCACATGCAAATACGCCAGGAGTTGCGCACGCAGACGTGCAAGGGCGTACGTTCCTCACGATTGTTGACAACGGTCCAGATGGGAAATATGAGAGTCGCTCTCGCTTGGATATTGAAGGCCACCAGCGAGAGGTGATCGACGCCAGGGGACGCGTAGTAATGCGATATGACTATGACATGCTCAAAGGCCTCATTCATCAGGCTAGCATGGAGGCTGGTGAACTATGGACCCTTAATAACGCTGCAGGAAAGGTTTTTCTGAGCTGGAACAGCCGTAGGTTTCGAACTCGAACCCAGTATGACGGCCTGCATCGTCAGGTGGCTATTTACGTTCAGGGGGCTTCTGGCGCTGAGAAACAGGTCGAGCGTTACGTTTACGGAGAAACGTTACCAGGCTCGGAGATCCATAATCAGAGAGGAAAGGTCGTCAATGTGTTTGACCAGGCGGGCGTTGTTCTGAACGGCGCGTATGACTTCAAAGGCAATCTTCTGACCAGTCAACGCCAGTTCGCGCGCGAGTACAAAGAGACATTAGACTGGTCCGCCAATGTGGAATTGGAAGCATCTACCTATGCCAATCAAAGCCAGTACGACGGCTTGGATAGGGTTATCAGACTCACAGCTCCCGACAACAGCATCACTGGTCTGGTCTACTCTGATGCAAACATGCCAGATCGGATCGAAGTGAACATCAAAGGCGAGAGCATCGCTGGGGACCTTGTGTTTCAGTCATTTATCAGCAATATCGACTACAACGAGAAGGGCCAGCGAACCAGGATCGACTATGGCAATAGCGTAACCACCACATTTTCTTATGATGCCCAGAGCTTCAACGTAGTCGACATGCAGACACGTCGCAGTGGGGAAGCGCTGCAGAGCTTGCATTACACGTACGATCCCGTGGGGAACATTACCAGTGTTGATGACAGTGCTCAGCAAACAGTCTTTTTCCGGAATCGCAGGATAGAGCCCAGCACAGAGTATACTTACGACGCGGTTTACCGACTGATCTCTGCAACCGGACGAGAGCACCTCGGTATGAATAGCAGTGGCCAGCTAAATGGACCAACTGCACCGGACGCATGGAACAGCTTCCACACCCGACTTGTGCATCTTGGTGACGGTAACGCCCTGGGGAATTATACAGAGACGTATATATATGATTCCGTGGACAATATCCTCTCCATGAAGCATAACAGCAGTGACCCTTCAAAGCCTGGATGGACGAGGCGTTATGCCTACAATGAGAAGAGCCAGCTGGAGCCGATGAAACAAAGCAACCGGCTCAGTTCAACGACTGTGGGCACTAGCTCCGAAATATACACGTATGGCGGGAGCGCAGGCGTGCACGGCATGATGAGTTTGCCGCACCTGTCAGCCATGGAGTGGGATTACAAAGACCAATTGCATAGCACGGCGAGGCAGTCGGTGAACAGTGGAACCCCGGAAACCACAATTTACGTGTATGATGTCAGTGGCCAGCGAACGCGAAAGGTGACCGAGCGGTTCGCGGAATCTGGAAGCCAGCCAACGCGTCTAAAGGAACGACTGTACCTTGGTGTTTTTGAAATCTACCGAGAATTCGCCGGAGACGGTAATGAGATAACACTGGAGAGAGAGACACTAAACATTATGGACGGAGGCAATCGCATTGCTATGGTCGAGAGTCGAACTCAAGGCGAAGACGCCTCCCCGCAGCAGCTCATACGGTACCAGTTCAGCAATTTCCTGGGCACAGCTCTCCTGGAGCTGGATAGCGAGGCGCAGATCATATCGTACGAAGAATACTATCCTTTTGGCAGCACTTCCTATCAGGCGGTTCGCAGCGAAACGGAAACGCCAAAGCGGTATCGGTACACGGGCAAAGAGCGTGATGAAGAGAACGGATTGTACTACCATGGGGCAAGGTACTATGCCTGTTGGCTAGGAAGGTGGATCAGTTGTGATCCGAAAGGTATTGAAGACGGTAACAATCTGTATCACTACGTCAGAAACAACCCCATCTCTCACAGCGATCCTACGGGGACACTGTCTTGGGGAGAAGGGCTGGGTTTCGTGGCAGCTGTTGCAGTCGGCGTCGTCGTTGGTGCGGCAGTGACGGTTGCAACGGCTGGCATGGCCGGCCCAGCGGTGATAGCAGTGGCAGCAGGACTTGCGGGTGGAGCAGCTAGCGGCTTTGCTGGAAGTGTGACGGAACAGCTCGTCGACAAGGGAAAGGTTGACTTCAAGGAGGCCGGAATCAGTGCAGCCATCGGGGCCGGTACTGGGGCTATACTGGCCGGGGCGGGTCCGGCTATCTCGGCTGCTGGGAAGGCCATCGGTAAGACATCTGTAGGCAAGGCGGTGAGTTCGGCTGCTGGGGCAGTAGCGGACTCTGGTGCGGGCAAGTTCATCGCGAGCAAGGCGACAGCCATCACCAAGAGCGTAACAAAGAACGCCAAGGCAGCTGCGAGGTGGGCAGGCGGCACGACAGTCGGAAAAGGCGTCAAAGCTGCTGCAGACAAGGTGATTGCAAAACCGATAGCAGCACTACACCAGTTTGGAGAGAAGCTGGGCGCGCGGATAGGCTCCGCCGCCCGCGGCGAAGACGTGAACAAGCTCTACGACCTGAGCGCCAAAGTATGGCGCGGAGGCGCCATCGAGCCCGAGATCGGAGAGCGCACCGCCGCAGTCGTGTCTATAAAATCGCCGGGCCAAGCCGTCATCGAACGGAGAGCTATGAGCGGCAAATACCCCATCGGCTACGACAAACCCATGGCCCATGTCCGGCAGGCTCCCAAGGACCTGTCACAGCGACTGATAAAGCCCATCGACAAGATCAAAGACCTCAAGCCCGGAGATGACGGTGTGTACGAAATGGTGATGGGGCAATCGCGGGCTTCAGACGCAGAAGCATACCTCATGCATGCGTATGCCAAACTTCCGGCAGGCACGACTGTGGATCTCGCTGTGTCGCAGCCGACGTGCTTCAGCTGTGCGGATGGGATTGAGCAGTGGCTGGCGTTGAACAACGGGCAAATCTCCATCAGGGTGTGGGACGCGATTAATCTTGGGAAGAAGGTGATGATGGGCGCGGCAAAGAGCAGTGCGGCATCCTACACTGTAGGGCAGGCATCGGGAACGGGCAATCACCACTAGGGAGGGGGGTGCAACGGTGTGCATAAGATAGGACTTGGGTGGCATGTTAATTTTAGTGTCTACGTACTGAAATCAAGGTGTTCTGTGTCTGGTCTACTATGCCATAAGATACGGGGGACGGCAAGAGCATGAACGACAAAATCCAGGAAACTAAACCTGATCCCCACAGTCTGAGATTCAACGACATACAGCACACAACCACCCTGTAGTGTACTATAAACATAGAAACATAGAGTGTTCATACTCTAAACAGCAAGTAGGCTAAATTTCAGAGCGATTCAAAAGACTAATGCGGTACTGAAGGGGGTCAAAAATCCACTTGTTCTGTTTCTGAAGGACTACATTTGACCCCCTCTTACGCTGCGCTAACCTTTTACATTGCTCTAAAGCTTAGCTTACCTGCTGCAAAGAAAACAAACGCTCTATTTGTCTATTTTCTATAATATTTTTAAAGGGTTGCTAGCAGATAGTCAAACTGAGAAGAGTTTTGTCCCTTCATGCTCTTACTGTCCCCCGTGGTACGGTCTGCGATAGTGGAGTGGGGGCTGAAAGTGCTAAACGCTGCGGAGGTCTGTTACCTTGTCATTTCATTTTGAACCAATCTACATATCCAGGACTTTCCTCCAGCCACAATGCACACCACGTATTCCCTTCCTATCCTAGCGCCTCAACACAACTACACTCCACCCCGTGTGACCCCAGCCTATTCCTCCTCGAACTCAAAGTCCAGCTTCAACTTCTCCTTCAATATCGTACCAACCACACCTCCCGCCCCCGCCTCCAGCATACCCTCAATAGCCCCCGCAGCCTCCACCAACACCGCACTCGTAACCACGTCCGTCTTCTTGAGCTTAAGGAAGCCCCCCATCTGTTTCGCATTCGTTGCAGCCATGAATATGTAGCCCACGAGGAACGGGAGCTGGCTCTCCTTCTCAATATACTCGGGTCCGTACATCTTGATCAGCTGGTCTCTGCAGCTGTCCTTTACCGCGCGGAGCAGGCGCCAGCAGAAGCGATGGAGTGTTAGGTAGTCGTACGATAGCTCCATGATCTCCGCGTGCATGCCTGCTCGTAGGATGGCAAGTAATTTCGGCAGTGCGACGACGGGATTTCCCTGGGCCTTTGAGGCAGGGATGTTGTCGGAATCTTTGGTCATTTCTGTCGGGAAGTTGTGCTCGTCCATTTCATACTGCCATTCGCTTTTTTGCAGGATCTTGGTGATGTCTTCAGCGCGCAAATCATACCGTGGAGCCGCATCACAGTAGCGCTCCTTGAATGTTTGCAGCACCGGCGCCTGTTCTGAAAGGCCCTGCGGCCCGCGGCTCGACGTCTGAACGCCTCTCGCCCGGCGTCCATTCCTGTTGTCGGATGTAGGGAAGTTGGTGACAGAGGCAGCCACGGCGAGGGCGTAGCGCTTAAGATAGTCATCTGGATTGTTCGGAGGAGAGCCCACAAAGAAGCTGGTATAATCACGTATCGCAAATGCGAGCTCCATGTCTGTCCATCGGCGCGCTAACAGTTTCTCAGACCGCGCAGCGTTGTAGAGATGTCCGCAATGGATGACGGCGCCCCAGGCGTTGGCGAAAGTGATGGAAAGCTCGTGATATCGGACTTGTATATGGTATTTCCATAATCCGCATAGCCATGGGTGTTGACGAAAGAAAAGGTATGGTTTCGGAAGATAGACGCGCTTTAGTCGTCTGGCGGCTGCGCGTTGTGGGTCCCCTAGGATGTAGTGCGAGATTTGGTCTATAAATTGCGACATGAATTGGTCGTTCTCTTTAGGCCAGTTTTCGATGCGCAGGTCCTTGTGAAATTCGAATGTGTTTTTGATGCTGTTGCGCACCAAGGAGGCGACATCGGACAAACTGGCGAAAGCTTGATCGACTTCAGCACGCAATGTGTTGTGAATATCAAGAAAGAGCTGCACGGCGAACACTACCCAAAGCGTTATTTTCTTTGTCTTGAACGTTTCGCGAAGACCCCGAGTCAATTCGTCTTCAGCAGGTGCAAGTGGAGTTCCGATACAAAGCACGAGGAACTCTGAAAGCATCTCTAGCATGAGAATCTTATCCTCTTTGAATTTATCGCGTGCAGATTTAGCGCCTCGAGGACTGCTGGGGGTGTAGGTGCCGTAGTAGCCAGGCTTCATTTCGGGCAGTGTGCCTGGTTGAAGAACATTCAAGAAAGCTGAAAGCAGGGTAAACGGGATCCACAGCATAGAGTCGGCCACCTGGTACATTTTGAAGTTGATATCGTCGCTCATTCGCTCTCTGAAGGCCTCTGTAGTGTTGTGTTCTACGCACTGTGCCACGTAAAAGATTGTCAACATTCTTTTCACACCTCCTCGTCTGTCTATGATGTGCTGGAGGTCTTCCTCTAGAGAGCGCGCAAGATCGACGGCGGTATTCGTGACGATAGATGCAGCAATAAGATCCACGAGTCCTTGCTGGTAACCTTGCCAGGACCTGCCTACTTCAGATCGAAGCTTGCTAAAGTCAAATAGCAGAAGATTGAACGACAAGAAGTCTTCTTGCAGATCATCTGGCCGCTCGGCCGTGTACCGTACTTCAGATCCTGCGCCTGGTGCGGGAGTGCTGACGGTTGGAGCATTCTGAAATGCCTCAGATGGCTCTTCAACATCGAGAAGAGCAAACATGTTCTGAATCTCCTCGACCGACTTTGGAGCCTTCTTTGGTGCGCTGTACTCCTTGGAGTAGTGTGGTTTGAAGATTTCACGGACCTTCCTCAGGACATCGAGAAAGAACATGTGCCGATCATCCGATTGCTTTTTGTCGGCATTGCTGGGAAGATGAGGAGAAACGTCGTCGGCAAACAACTCTCGAGTTGAAATGGTCCTATCCAAAAGGGTCCCAATTCTAGCCGGTACTTGCACTGATGGTTCTCTGGGCTTGACTACGAACTCTGCCAGGGTGATGAAGTCCTTTACAAGTACAATGTGGTTGGTTTTGGATGCCAACTTGTTCTTCCGCTGCTGACTCTTGGTCGGTTTGCCAGTCTTCTGCTTTCCGGCAGTGCTTCCCTCGGATAGTCCTGACGAAAAGCCCAGAGATTTTGCCTTGGATGCTAGCCATTGTGCAACATTGCTAAGACAGGCTCAGTGAATTGAACTACTGTGCCATCCATCAGCTACTTACTCGGTATCGTTTTTGTATTGCTGATACGTGCTTAGCAAGTTCTTCGGCAACATGGCTCGATGAGATGATGGGGTGCGGATAGCGATCGAGAGCAGGAGCAGTTTGATGGGGTTCTTATGTCGGGGGTGAAAGCGGTACTGCTAGCGTCGGCCAATGAAGGGGCGACGGTACGGATACGGAAAATTCCGTACGGGATAGTGCGCGAATGTTTGCTGGTTTGATGCATACGACCATTTCGGGCCTGGTCTATATACTTCTCGTCTGAAGACGGCTTCGTGCGTCAATCAGATGGAAGGTTTTCAATGATGAGAGAGGAGAGATGTCGTTTTGTGCAATCAGGGGTGGCTCGAATCAGCCAATCAGGAACCTTAGTGTTTCGCTTGACAAACGCCGAGGTCAACTGGCAGTGGCTGGTTCCTGATCGTTCCACAGGCTCGCTGTCGCCATCATCTCATCTCAAAGTGCCCTCATGTTTAACAATACTTTGCTTGTGTCTTTGACTCTCCCACTCGTGGCTCTGGTCATCCTTCTATCCCCTGTATCCCATAGACTACGGTGCACGTTGTCGGAAACTCTAAATGGGGTTGCCCTTGCATCAGTGAATCCACATTGTCGTGGGTCACGTGAGACGGCTTCCGAAGCCACGCAAAGAGACATTACCTCTGCAGACAGCCGTCGTCTCCTGAAGTCAACTGCAACGTAGCACATGTTGATCCGCATATTGATTTGATCCATGAGGTTCTTCGTATCCTGGGTTGGGTGATCAGGTTTGTGCAGCTTTGCTGTTGGGGGAGGGGCTGCATGGGGATCGATCCTGTGAGTTGTCAAACTGAATAAATGACGCGCTTTGTGTTACATATGATGGGCCGGAGGTGATCTTTTGCTCCGGTATATGGTGGTCGTTTGTTGCTGTGAGACTCAATCTAGGGTGATCTTTAAAGTGCCTACCCTCTGGACATGGCCCATGTGGTGAGTGAATTGTCGGATATTATGTCGATTGAGCTCGTCAAATCGGCTTCGACTTCGCAGCGCGCCATGATAATTTTGTCTAGTTCGATTTGCAATTCAACATCTAGCACTTGATGATAAGGATAGGCCTCGGTGAGTACGTGACGGTGGGGCCAGAGAGCGAGCGACGCCGAGACCTTGATTGAAAACTATCCCCTTCATCTTATCTTCACTAAAACGTGAAGGGGTACCATTATACTCTTTATTTCACCAGATTAGGAGCTTATCGGATCGTGCCCCGGTTGGATCGCAGAGCACCGTAGTGAAATGCGTTTTGCAAACCACACCGAGAAACCCGTGCCGAGAACGCCGAGAACCCCAGACCGAGAACTCTACCCCGGAAACCCACCAACGAAACGAACTCATCACGTCGTTTTCTTCTACACGCCAATTTTAAGCTTTCTATGATATCCACACGAACTGAATATCACTCTAGTCAGGCGCTTTCATGCAAGGATCTACGATAGAGGATCTAGAGTGTGGGGTAAATTGCTAACATTATCCTAGGAATCTCCTCTCCTATCATCTGACCTGGCTTTGACGCGGGGCCGAGAACTATAATAAGATGGCCAACCTTTCAAATACGTCCATCAATAAACGCAATTCTCCCCACTTACAGCAATGCATCTCCTGTCTACTACTACGACCACCCTCACTATCCTGGCTTGTAGCCGCATAGCTGCTGCTCAAGGCGAACACAATGGACCGCCCCCCGGGTATGCCGGTAACTGGCGACCATTAGTGAAGGACGACGATATAGTTTCGAAAAATTTTAAGGACGTTGATATTGAACTTCTGTCTCCTGCCTTTCTGAATCCCGAGGATAGGCCTATTGGTTTCACCAACGGCACGAGTGCAGCTACCAGCGAAGCGCAATTAGGTACCTTCAAGTCTGTCCGCAAGATTGCATATATCTATTGACGACCATTTTCAGACGGTTTCCTGCATACTCTTGCGAGCCGCAATGACTGGCTTAATTACATCAACCCGAATTTCCTCTCTGAAGAGGGTCGTCCATTTCGTTATCTGTATGTAACTAACAACAAAGGCTCTGTGGCCAGTAGCAATGCCAATAAGGTCCGCGTCTTTATCCAGGGTGTGTTGAAATCATTCCTTAATACACCATGTACTCCCCACGACTGCATAGGCCAGGTAGACTAAAAATGACGTAGCACACCTTCATGGAGATGAGCCTGCTCCCGAAGAAGCTGTTCTTGCACTACTTGGCAAGATGGACAATAACTCGACCTGGACACAGTCCATCCTTGAAAAGGTGGACATCATGATTGTTCCGCGAGCTAATCCTGACGGGGTGGCCTATTTCCAAAGTCAACTTGCAACGGGATATGACCCTAACCGTGACTTTGCGGTCATGGGCCGCCAGCAGACCCGCGATCTAATCGGTCTTTACACAAAGTTTGATCCGCACATTTTCCTAGATTGCCATGAGGTTGGCGCCAATTGGCGCTTTGGTAAAGAGGGAAGCCTCATCCTCGCTGCAGACAACGAAGTCCACTCCATGGGTGGGCTCAACAGGCATCCAGATATTTTCGACCTGGAATACAATCTATTCATGAGTAATATGTACGAGGCCTTGAAACGAAACGGCCTCCGCTCGAGCCCTTACTTCATTGCTGAGATGAACTCTACCGAGCTTTCAGGGCTACCACCTAACGGCCACTTTGCGCTCAACCATAACAGCAAACGTCAAGCTGTGGCAATTCTGAGCGAAGCTCGTGGCGTTCGACTGGGCGATCAGCACTTCCAGCGTCGAGTCGCCTCAAGCTACATCCTGCTTGTGGAGGCGTTGCAAACTGCATCTGATAATTCTGAATACGTGTACCAGAAAATCGAGGAGGCACGCAAAGAGTTCATCACAAGCAATGACGATATTGCACTGACGGCGAAGCCAAGAGTCAAGAACACAACCTGGCAATGGATTGATGCCAATACCGGCGATCTCGTCGACCGACAAGTCACATACCAAAACTTCACGCCCCCGGATGTCAATCTCACGCGAGCCCGGCCAGAGGCATACGTGTTCTCCAAAGCATGGTCCGATGTAGTTGAGCGTCTACGCATCTCTGGTGTCGAGGTCGAGCAGCTCCAATTCGCGTTCAATGCAGAGGTCGAGGCTCTCAAGGTCGAAACATCCACACTTGCAGAGGAAAGGTATGAGGGTATTGTCAAGAATACGGTGACGACTTCGAGTTTCATGCGCAAGGTCGCGATTCCTCCCGGGGGATTGTGGGTCTCCACGCGTCAGGTTAATGCTGCGTTGGCGATGACTCTTCTTGAGCCGGA
This sequence comes from Pyrenochaeta sp. DS3sAY3a, assembly GCA_001644535.1. Taxonomy (NCBI): domain Eukaryota; kingdom Fungi; phylum Ascomycota; class Dothideomycetes; order Pleosporales; family Cucurbitariaceae; genus Pyrenochaeta; species Pyrenochaeta sp. DS3sAY3a. The sequence continues at coordinate 250,171 of KV441639.1, forward strand.
GGATGCTGCGTCTGCGGTTACGTATAACCTTATCCCTTTGAGCAAGGGAGATGAATATCCGATTTATAGGGTGCTTAGAGATGATTAGAGGGATATAACGGAATATTAACCGAGTAGCCAGAGGTCATTTCGACTCTGCTAGTTAAAGAAAATGGTTACCTATGGCCTATGACGATGCTTTCTTTTACCTTCGCTGCGGAACTGTATTCTGAGAACCCTGCGCGCTTCGATATCATCATACATTGAGAATGAAAGAGAGTGTTCTTGCTGTTTGACCTTTTTGGTGAAGTCCACAGAATCACATGTTCAGGGTCTCGGCGAAAGAGGGTGCAAGGCAAGGTGGCGCTTTCGTAGTACGTTGGGGGACTTTATCTTACAGAGATTACTTCAGCTGGATGTGCCCATGAGCCAAAGGGTCTTGATAGCTCTTTACAGATCTGAAGCGTCCTATCGTTGAACGTCATAAGTCTTACTTACCATTGCAAAAAAAAAAAATCAAAAACATACAACAGCAGGGATTCGCGCGTGGTCACCCACCGTACTACTAGTCCGCCGGTACACTGCTTAAATAGGGCTGAGCGAACGGGAAGCCTTGTTTTCAGTGTCCTATGGTCGTATGTGATGGATGAAGCATTGTTTTAATACATAATCTCAAACTCTCTCATTCGTGTTTGGTCGTGTCTTTTGTTCTGACAACCAACCCCACAACTCGGATAATACTACAAGAATCCAATCACATGGCAGGCTTAGCTGTCCGTATGGCGATATCAAAATTCCGCGTTGTAGTACAAATCCTAAAAATGTTTAGCATTAGCCCTTAGTTGCTCATCTACAATATGTATAGTGTGGTGTTCTACTAAAGGCACTCCTTCGCCGTCCATCGCAAACAACATGGTCGAAGAATTTATGTTCTGGCGAGTGCTGCAATGTAAAACTCCAGTGTTTGGTGTTTCGACAGAGAGTCTACGCTCATAACTTATCAAATGACTGCTACAGAACCCGAGGCGCACCTTAAGGTGAAATCCTGTTGATGATGCGATCGAAGTTCTGCGGCACAGACATTTCAGGCAGCGGCATTACTCCTATCAGACACTTTTGCATGCTCGTACGAGTTTCGAGCAAGCGTATCTGCAGTTTGTTGTAGTCTTTCTCTCCATTGCTGCTTAGCATTTGTCCACTAAGCAAGCACTAGCTATACAGCCTAGTCTTCTGCAGCGGCACCATGCCGTCCGCATCACTCAGCGCAATCCTCCCTACCTCCTTCTCCGGAAAAACGTCTTGAATCATGACCCACTTGTCCTTTAAAAACCTCGAGCGCTCCGTCCCTTCCAACCCACTTGCTGGTGTTGGGACATCAAAGTACGGCGAATCCCTTGTCAAGGCAGAGATGCTGCCCAAGAAGTCCGGCGCGTGGCTCAGGCCGCGCAGTACGACATTGGTTATGGCGCAGATGAGAAGGACTATAGCTGATACGAAGTATAGAGCGAACCAGGTTCTGTTAATGAAGTACACGGGGGCGGTGAATTCAGTCCACGTGCCGGTTGTGTTTCCCCATTGGACATCTTGCGTGGCGTCGCCGCCGACGATGATTGACATGTTGAACATGGCCAGCAGATTAGTATTGAGCACCATGGAGAGTCGGTTTGAGAATACTTCGAGTGGGACATCCTTATATGCGGGTCTAGGACCTGATGAAAAAAAGATATCCATCCTCATAGTGTCATCTAACACTCTTGAAGGGTCGTAAAGCCAGCGTTCAACCATACTAGACTCCAACGCATGCATACTCGGAATGATATAAGGAACATGTCCGAGGACGTGATATGATCTACCGATGTCTAGGGCTGTGAGATTGCCTCGATCCGGGTGTTCCGCTGTGCGGCGCATCTTCCGGACGGAGCACGCCAGATCTTCATTCTGGGTCGCTCGGGAGCATTCAATCATAGAGTCGACATACTCAGTGGCGATCGTGCAGATCGTGAGGTCTTCTCGAGTATAAAAGGCAATCGCCATGGGCTTCTGCGGGTCCACATATCCTATAAGTTCCACACTGGAATAGTCCCTAATCACGCCAGGTAAAGGATCACGAAATGTGTCGCGAAGTGTGTCATTGATGACATCCAGGTGTATGTTTGTTGTGCCTAGTACCACGCCCATGGGTTCCGTTGCGGTGCTTTGAAGGATGAGACTATCGTTATTTGATTTGTCGTTTCTCCATTCAGTTGTATTGAGCCACGGGCCGCCGCACTTGCGTCCGTTAGCGAGAAATCGATAGCTGTGTGCTGTAGGTCTTCTTACTTTCAAGGTCTGATAATTTGTTTGGATCATGAATGATGTGTTCGCGGCTTTCGTGGACGGAAACCCTCTGATAGGCACACCGATCATTGAAGAATACTCAGGAATCATGTTAGACGGCACTTCGACCCAGTCACGTGTCTCTTCTCGATACTCTGGAAGCATGTGCAGGAGCGGGATGCGCACGTTCCGCCAAAGGTCCCTTTTGGTCAGTCTGACAGCTTCGTTTGCTCCCCCGGCTCTCTGTACTGCTTTACTGAAGTCCCTACTTGAACCATTTGCGTGTAACAGACCAATATCATGAGCAGAAAACACGGCCCCTACAAGAGCGTGAAATTGACTGACTAGAGATGATTGGCGTGATGCGCTACCGAATAGATCTTCGCGATAATATGATGATAGATCATTTTTCGGGTAGCTTGCAAGGTGATATTCCACTGTCGTTGTATTCTTTCTGAGGTCCATAGCACGCAGCGCACCCTGACCACCAATAGGGCTGAACGACCAAACTAATATGAGAAATAACGGCCAAAGACTCAAAATGCGGAGCAAGAAGCAGGCGCGGAGTGTGCTGACGAGAGTTTGGCTGGAATGAAACATCTCAAGCACCTTGCGCAGATGTCAGCGGTTGACCGAATTACCATCAGCGAGGTACTGACCCCAAGTTTCGCACCCCGCTCGGCCCAGTAAAGCGCGACCGCCTTGACCATTGGGCCAAGCGCCGCCGCAAACAGAATTGGCCAAAGAGTTGCAGTGACTGCCATGGCTTGCTTAGTGACATTGCCTCCGTCTGACTCGGCTCTGTTGTTGTAGTGAAGAACGGCGATTCCAAGACCTGTATGGAGATGCCATTAATACCTCCCAACGTTTATCAGCACCATAGGCTGGATGCAGAGGAAGACTGAGCTTACCAATGGATCCGATGGGAACGAGAAGTAATAATAGATGAGGCAGCATTCGAGAAGCCCAAGAAGGGCTAGCATCTGCGAGGGTTTGCGGTTCTGATGGCCAACCGGGAATGGGACTACCAAAGCTTCGTACTGAAATCGTGGCTGCATCTGCTGCTACAAAATAGGTATTCTAGTGTTATTCTATTAGATCTTATGATGACTTACTTGGAGGGACGGACTTCCGCCGTACGTCCTGAGTCGGCTGCGTGGGCAATGCTGAATATCGCTGCATGCTCGTTCGACGGTTTTAAAGCTGATAGATCTAGCACTGAATATTCCGATGAATGGACGAATGCGTTGAAGTAGTCCTGACAAGGCTGAGCGCGAGGGAACGACGATAGCAACATGCTCGCGGAGCGGAACCAAGGCTGTATAAGACCTTGACACAACCTGCTCAGCCGTCGTTGCTGCCACTCCAGAGCGGCACACCCTTGTAGGTGCATAATTACGAAACCCAAGATTGGTGCGAACCTCAAGCCTCTTGGACCCCACGTCTTTGTGCACCGCCTCGGGGCTTGGTAGTCGGTGTGATTGGTAGGCATGCCGTGCACGAGAGCATGCGAGACCGCCACAATCTCCGCCTTGGATCACATGACTGATATGAAGCTCATCGCGCCTCTTTCGAAAACACGACAACAGCTAGTATCAATGAGGCCTCCGCCCGGAGACACTTGCAGGCAGAAGCGCCTGTGTGGCCTTACAGCCTCCCTTTGCGTATTGACTGCAATGCAACACAAATGGAATGAAAGGTACTTAGCACCAGCCATAGAATCCAAACCACACCATCGAGTACAACGACGTATACCAATACGGCGACAATCAATACTGCCCATACTGGCAAAAAAAGAAAGCGCACAATGTCGCAGAGGAACGTACTAATCCTCCATTTACCAGGGAAGTACAGATGTTTGAGCATCTTCATCAGAACCCATTTATCCCTTGGCAGTCTCATCTCATATATGAGACTTTCGTGCACGATGACGATGAAAGATTGTCGAAGAATTTTCCTCATCCGTCTGTAGAACTGATAACATCTGTGGTATTCATGGAACCATTCGGGGGCCAAATCGACGTCGGAGAGTTTGCGTTCTCGGATCACGATGCCCGCGATGTCCTTGCAATACGTGGGAACCGCAGTCGATTTTGTAATCCTCATGGATGCCGCTGTGGCACGTTTCAGCTTAGGAGCGATTGATCCGGTCAAGGTAGAACGCATAAGCGGGAGATATGCTGCGAGCACGATTGTGATGAGGAAGAAACCGAGCAGTACGATGAAGAACGAATACAGAGTCGTTGATGATGGGAGGACACTCATACTGTAGATTGACTTCCCCTGATGTCAGAATAGGTCAACGAATATGTTGATGCGAACTCACTGCGGAAGCTGACAGAGGCAGATAGAGCCTAGCAAGATATGAGAGCGTCTTCGTGCGTTCGCTGGCCTGGAGTGCTGCTCGAGTCTCCATGACTGACATGACTTGGTGCATCTGCAATGACATCTTTAGCAATTGGCAATGGTGCGGGCTCATAATACTAACGGCGTTTCGCTGGTACGTGTTAGCAGTTGCGAAAAAGAATGAGAACAATTAATCACTTACGTCTTCCTGAACCTGTATCTTGAGGGCAAGGATTTGAGACTGTAGATCATCCAGCTGAAATATCTCCTCATCCAGTCGAGCTCTCCAATGATCTACACCTTGCTCTTCGGAGCTGTGCGCTTCACGATGGAGCTTGGCAACGTGCGTAGTGATGGTACGACGCAGGAACTTCAAAGTCGCAGCATTTTGTGTTTGTAGTTCATCGCAGGTGCGCACACTCCAGTGATACAAGTTTGACCTAGTGAACTCTTCGTCGTCGATCAGGCTTCCGGCCTCCTGACTACGAAGCTTGTCTTTGATCGCGGTAACTATAGCTTGCTGATGAATTCTAGCAGTGATAATTGCAGTAGATATGGCTCGGAAGTACTGCGAGATGGGCGTGAGGTGCGCGTGAGCTCCTTGATCGACCCCCAGCCCAGGTGGTACGTTTACTGCCAGGACTGTCCATAGGCCTTGTGGGTTTCGAAGTAGATCCACATGTTCAGGAGCGTTGTTAGTTAATTCAGGTACCACAATCGTGAGCATGGCCGAAGTCGATGCCCTCACGGGATAGATACCGGTCGGGCTAGGTGCTGTATCTGGATTGTGGAAAGGAAAGACTGGGGTTCGATCGAGAACGTCTATGGCGGCAACCGTGGTATCATGTTTGGTCAACATCATGTACGTGAGGTGACACGATATCGAGACTCGTTTGTAAGTGCGCTGTTTCGACTTGTGCCTAAATCAGCAATAGTGACATGGGGTTCTGACGATTTCTGGCGACATACAGTATCCTCTTCAGGATCAAGTGACTCCTGCCAGGTCTGCGGCATTCTAATTGTATTGCAGAGGCTTAGGTGTCTCTCCAAAAACTTGTATATATATCCGAGCTGCTCAGAATGTAGGCGCAAGCAGAAACAATACAACATGGCAAGAGCGGCTCTTTCTGAATGTTGGAGATTATAATCGAGGTAACTGAGGAGATGTGTTAGGAGGAAATCGATGATGGATCTTGAAGCTTACACGATTCGACCACTGGCAGCCCTTGCTTGCATGGGAGGGATCGCGGGGGTTGCTGAGCTGTCTGCAGTCTGGCTACTGCTCTCGACCACATTCGCCTCCGAGCCCATGACTCCAAGTGCATCCTGTATGATGGTCAGATTTATGGCAGCCAATATTGTGCTCGGGACCACAATACCTCTTGGAAGAACAGGTTACGACTGATATCTCCCGGATGCGCCATAGCACGAGACACTTTATGCACACCCTTGCAACTAATGATCTCTTGCACAGAAGAGTAAGCAAGTAGGAAATCTGCATTAGGTCTTTCGGATATAATGTACTTGCGAACCGCTGCAGACAATTGCTTAACCGGTGGTACGAACAGCTTCTCGTCCCATCTATGCACAGGTCTGAACTTCACCATGCTTCCGGTTATATTGTCAAGAACCTCTCCTACGCTTTTGCTCTCTGATTCGTAATGTTGGATGACCAGTTTTGGCTCTGCTGACGGATCAACGTTGCCCATAGGTATATTTGTTGTGCTTTTGAAACTGTCCTCGCTGCCTGTCGCATTAGGAGCATCAGTGGGGTGGCCATCACCATCAGCACCCGTGGCGCTCGCGGCTGACATGTTGCAACCGATCTTGTGCCTAGTATCTAGAGGTCCGGATTCGCCAGTGGGTGGAGGGCAAGGGGAAGGAGGACAAAGCCTACAAATACAGGCTTGTTGAAAGGATGTATTGGTTAGGAATGCTACAGTGAAGCAACCGTCAAAATTCGTCAGGCTGAACATGGATTGTGTGAAAGAGGTCAGGCTGTCGCATGGTCACAGCCACCGCCTCAGCCGCACACACTTATAAGCCCACGCCACCAACTCGGTTAATATTCCAGGAACCCAATCACATGGCAAGCTTAGCCGCCTGTATGGCGAATTCGGTATTCAAAACTTCAGTACAAAACCCGAAAATTGTTCACTGTTGGCCCTTGGTTTGCTAATTTACAATATGTACAGTGTGTCCTACCGAAGGCACTCCTTCGCCGTCCATCGCAAACAGCATCCAGTACCCGGGGAGCGCAACTCCAGCCTCAGCCGGAACCCACACTTCATAAGTCCATCCCTGATCGTTCCCACTATCGTCGAGCAGGAGCACTGGACTCAACGCAATGCGGCGTTGATCAGTGTTGATCGAATGAGTCGCTGAACCAAACCGGACTAGCGAGAAATCGTTCACCGCGACGTTTGTCGTAACAACCAGTCTCTCCCCAAGTGCTACCGACGCATCTGCGAATACGATCTTTGGCCGATCAGCTAGTCCTCTCCCATTGCGTTTGAACAAGTACGGCGGCGTGAAGATCTGCAAGTCCATGTGGTTCACCGACTCGTCTTCACAAGTGATGTAGCACAGCCCTCCGCCTCCGGTCAAAACAGTCGCATCCGGCAGCAGAATCGCGACACTGTGGTATGCACGCGGGATTTTCATCCGCGCGAGCTTCGTGAACTGACGGGTCTGCCGACTCCAGAGTTCGGGTACCAATGTCGCATTCTTGTCCTCCCACTGCATGGCGTAGCTGACCCCTCCGCTCACGAAGACATCTCCTGTGGGCAGAACTACGGAATTCGCATACGCCCGCGGATAGTGCATTGGTTGCAATTCTTCCACTTGTGGAAGCTCGTATGCGTCCCCCAACGTGATGAGGTGCGCGGCACTGGTGGCATAGCTGAGCTTGTAACTCGGCGCGCCGCCCAGAGTGAGGATCTTGCCCTTCGCTGCGTCGTACATGACGGCATTACCGTTCATAGAATCTTCGTCCGATGCGCGAGAACCGGCAGAGATGGTATCTCCTTCGCCGTGTGTGTTGTACCAGTTCATGGCGCGAGACGGACCGGCTTGGAAAACAGAGCTGTTCTTCCAGGCGAAGAGCCAGGCGTGGTTGTCCGACTCAAAAGCACCTAATACCTTTCCCTCCGTCAACATTGCTTGCACTTTGCATCCGGGTAGCTTCACCCATTCATTCTTTGCGACATCGAACATCTCGCCGTCTTTCAATTCGGCATTCTCGCCTCCGATACCGCCACTCCACGACCCGCCGATGGTAAATGTGTTTCCGGTCGACAATGTAGTCTGCGAATGATATCCCCGTCCGATGGTCAAGTTCGCTTCACTCGTCCAAACATGATGTACCTCGCTGTACCGACTCGTTCGCGCTGCCGTCTTGCCGCCGGTAACCATCAAGTGTCCTTCGAAATCCATAGACATGCCCGGACAGAACATTCCATGCTGCAGATTTGACAGCACAGGCGCTGTTACCTTGGTAGTTTTCGGATCATACAACGCTGTGAGGGTCGTGTCTGGATCGCTCGTTGTCCCTTGAAAGACGTCTCCCTGGTCGGCGGACCAAAGCAACACTTGACCCGAGTGTGGCAGGACCGCTGCTGCGACAGGGACGAGTCCTACTTTTATGAGAGGGCCCCAGTGGCCTTGTGTCGCGGGGTTGGACCGCGGATCAAATCTGGAGTTTGTAATTTCTAGTTGTGTGAAAAGAACAAATGTTGTGAGCAAGAAACAACCGGTGATGGCAAAGAACTTCTTCGACGGGGCCATCGCTGGTACGATACAATCATCACGTCCGAAGACGATTAAGGTGTTGGTGTAAACGCGACCATCTCTTCACGCTTCGTGGGGAATGCGACCCGGAATAATTCGCTGTATTCCCAGCCGAGATGTAATCCGCCATCCTTGAAACTCCATGCTGACATGAGATAATCGTCAGGCGAACCATGGGTCACCCATGTCCATGTATGCAGAACGTGGCGGATTTCAAGCACCGCCAGTGGCACATTCATTGTCTTACGGACCGGGCCGGGGTAGAGCCCCTAGGTCACTCCGCGTGCAGGGGTTCCAGTCACCTGCAGTTTTGCGACTGCATATGTGTAGAAAATGCGCGGTTCTCTGGTTCGCCTCCGGAACAGTGCCTAGTGAGAAAGTCGCCTCCGAAAATACCCTGGTGATAAAAGTACGCCCTGCTCCTCAGAATACGCTGATTCGTTGCAAGGCGCGACGATATACGCCCTGCTCCGAAAATACACCCAGAAACCAGGCAATGCAGATTTATCGAGGATGAGGGTTCCCCCAGCCAGGTTCAAAGTACGGAGGATACCGCGAGGACTGTAGATACATGTGTTAGCGTAAGCAGCCTGATGCCGCAATAGTGGCAGGTCGCAAAGGGCGTAAGTGCACAAATATACCACGAGAACATGATGGGCTTCAGCCGCAGCTTTTGGCCCCAACACCTTCAAACCGGCTCCCTAAATCCTTTGACATAATGTACGCGGTGCCGGGGTTCTTTCTGCTTCCGGCAGGAACATACCCACGTTCTTACTGGAGAAATATCTTTAAGTCAGTGCTGCTCCTGTAGCAGTCCGAGCCCCAGATCTCACGTTGCAACAACTCCTTCTCGCTGAAATGCATTTTACTATAGGATCTTCGCGGGTGAATTTATCCCTCAATCGTCTAGGTTCATACAACGCACAACACCGAATCGCGGGAGCGGATCCCGAGAAGGCGGTCGTAGATGAGGCCTACGACTTCAAGCCTGCGATTTCACTTACCAAAGACGATGGCAAGAGATGGACGGTGCGGGAAGTTGATGATACAGAAGACCCTGATGTCATGCTGTTGTCTTCGTGGAAAAAGGCTCTTGTACCCTTTTTAGGACTGACGACTCCATTACCCATGGTCTTTGCGCTTTGGTACACATATGCGCAGATTCGAACTTTCTCTAGACATGCGGAAAGTCTGTGGTCTAAGGATCGGACCATGTTTATCGGGTTGCCGTTGGTTGTGTTGGACTTGCTGCTTGTTCGTAAGTCATAGTTCCCCTTGGAATTTCCAATCATCAAAACGATAGCTTACTTTTCGAAGCCCTCATAACTTTACCAACCATTTTTATCAGCTTCAAAACTCTTGTGGCTCGGCACCGTCCACGTCTACAGCTTTCGAGTGACAACGTGCCAGCCGTAGACATCCTCGTAACGAGTTGTAACGAAGATATCGAAGTGATTCAAGACACCCTCTTAGCAGTCCTAGCTATCGACTACCCACCAAACATGTATCGAGTTATTGTGGCCGACGATGGATCCTCTCGCGAGCTCGAGGCATGGGTTAATCTCCTCAATCGGCCGAACCTGCATTACACAAGCCGATCTATCAAAAGCGGGTTCAAGGCAGGGAACTTGAACCATGCCGTCGAGTACGCCGAGACCTTACCAGGAGGTCCGAGCGACTTCATTGCCGCATTGGATGCTGACATGATCGTGGAGAAACGATGGCTCCGCTCAGTCGTAGCTCAAATAGTGCAAGATGGCAACTTGGCACTCGTGTGTCCATCACAGGTAAGAACTACTTTCCCTCCAGCCGATCGCCAATATTGACAAATACGACTCCAGCATTTCTACAATGTCCCGATCAACGATCCGCTGGCACAATCCAACATCATCTCTTGGCACGGTCTTGAGCGACTCCGCGATTTCGCCGACTTCAGTTGGTGCACGGGTTCAGGCTATGTCCTGCGCCGCGAAGCATGGCTTGACATTGGGGGCTTCCCCACGAGCGGCCTGACCGAAGACGTGCACTCCTCGCTCAACATGATGGCCAAAGGGTGGAAAACCGCGTATGTGCCTGAAGCACTCCAGTACGGTCTGATACCGGACACGTACTATTCGCATCTGAAGCAATTCGTGAGATGGGTGAGTCTCCTGGACGTTGCGATGAAGCTTTCATGTCTGATTTGAGGTCCTAGAGCATTGGTGGATGCCAACTCGGTCTCAGCTTCGGCTTCTATTTAGATGGGAAGAAGACGGGTCGACTTACCACGGGGCAACGGTTCATGGGCCTCTTTTACGCAACCGGGACAATGGTCATTCCGGTCTTGACGACCATCAACCAAGTCTTCACACCCATCCGCTTTGCCCTGGGCACCCCGCTGGCCTTCTTCTTCGACGCGCATGAGCTGCGTCTACTACTGCAACTCCAATGCGCGGTGATCATTTCGACCTGGCTGCGCGAGCTTCACTTCGGCGTATATGTCGGTTATCGCGCGGCAGTCCAAGACCCCAGCTTCTCGATGTGGATGGCACCTTGTGAGGCCTCACATACTATATCCCCAGCACACGACCCAGCTAACAAACATGCAGACTATACAATTTCGATCATCAGATCCTTTTTCCTCCCGCCCTGGCTCGGCGGCACAAAACCCGGCTTCACTCCCACCGGCAGCATCTCCAACACGCTGCACGAGCGCTCTCCACACACCCGCGCCTCGCTCGGCCGGCGTCTGCACCACGGCCTCTTCGAATGCGGGATGTGGTTCCACGCTCTCAGCATCGTCGCAGTGTGCAGCATCATGGCGGCGCGCGCCAGAACCGTGCTCCAGCAGTCACATTCACAGCACGTGTGGGACGTGGCAAGCGGGACAGAAATGCTGAGACAGGTTGCGTGGCCGGCGCCCGTGTGGCTGCAGGCGGTCTTCAGCAATATGGTTCCGCTGAGCTATATTTTGTGTCCGCCGGATGTGCCTGGGCGGGATGAGCTGATGAGCGAGAGGGAGAAGGGCGGGGCGAGGTATCCGCTTGAGGAGTTTAAGAGGGGGAGGTCGAGTGTGTGGTTGGTGGATTATCCGGTTCTGTATACTGTTCTTGTGGGATATAGTGTGGTTGTGTTTTTGTGGAGTTTTAATATTTGAGGAGGGGCGCGCGAGGGGATAGAATATCTTACAATAGATGGTGGAGTGCTCAGTGACTTGTCAAAATCTTTGAAAAGAATCAAGTCGGCTATGCAGCGTCACTATCGCTACTGCAAACCACTCCTCCACGACCCTTCAGCATCACGCCTTGTCCTCGTAAACAGCAGCCGCGCTCCGCTTCAGAGCCTCACCCATGCCACAAGCTACGCCGGGTTCGGGCACGGTTCCACAATCATAGCCTGCACCGAACGTGCTTACATTAGCGTTCCTCCGTCTAGGGTTTTCTTCGGTCTAGGATTTATTCCAGGATCGTCGCATGTCGGGTCCCCCGAATGGCTGTGGCAACGGCGGCTAAACCTTGGCCTTCCTTGTGGCCCCCAAGTCAGACCTCGCCCTTGTGGCGGGACCCGCTGGTTCGGGTCTATGCACGAGACTACACAGGTAGGATTATGCATGCAGGTTGCTCAGTTTTGTATCTCTTTCAATCCTTCAGGATGTGACTTTCTCAACATTCTCCAGGGTGCCTAGGTAGAGTGGAGTGGAGTGCTTGATACGCAGAGCTCTGTGCAGTTTTACATGAAGTGATCTATATTTTCCCTCCGAAGTATTACAGACGTGCGAGTTTTCCTTCTTCAAATTTCAAAGCTTGGGTGACCCTAGTGAGTGTAGATAAGCGGAGCATGGGTTTCAGTCACCTGGTAAAATCGACTGTCAGCCTCGGCATATATAGACCCAGGGACCTGTCAGCTCCAAAATCACTGTCAAATCATGCGAACGCCATTTTCTGCGCAGCGGCCTCGGAACGCAAAGACTACGCGGTGCTACTTCTTGCTCGTCGTACTTTCCTGCCTTTTTTCCATTGGCTTCCTTTTCGGACGATTGCATGGGTTCAGTGGGCATGGAAATCCAACCTTCAACTTCGCGAACTCGTCTTCGGCCGGAGAAGAAGAATTCCATGTTCGCAAATCACATCCTCGCCTTTTCGCGACGCCAGAAACGTGGCTCAGGCTGCCAGAACTAATTGCGCATGACCCTTATCTGGCTCGATGGAACGAAACGATTTTTGCCAAGGCACAAGAGCTGTACGAAAAGCCTGCAATCAATATTACCTCCGAGATGCGTGCTAGAGGTAGTGGAATACTTGATGAAGCTCGTGAGGTGCAGTTGAGAATCAAGTACTGGGCGTATGTGTATCGTCTGACCAAGCAAAATCGCTGGAAGCGGCGCATATGGGAGGAGATCTTGGCCGCGACGAACAATTCGACGCTGAATACTGAGATTACTGAGGATCTATGGAATAGTCGGTAAGCATCCATCAATGGACTCGCTTGGCAAGTCTTGACTTTGATTCAAGGCATTGGTTGGACGTAGGCGAATTTTTGATTGCTTTCTCTTTTGCGTACGACTGGCTTCACGAAGCGTGGACGAGTTCTGAGCGAGATTACATTATGACTTCGATGATCAAGTTCGGACTAGAGAAGGGCGCCAACGCATATCACCAAGATGAATGGTTCCTATCGGTGAATGGTAATTGGAACTGTATGTGAACAATTCTGGTCTGAAGTGTCACTTTGTCTTACGTGTTGTAGGTGTCACAAATGCTGGTATAATCATTGGCTCGTTAGCCATCTATCACGAAGATTCTACGGAAACATCCCGCAGACTTTTGCCCAAGTCGATCCAGAATGTCCGCGACTACTGTATGCAAGCTGTGTACAACGACGGGACATGGTCTGAGACACCGGACTACTGGTGAGCTAGCCACGGAGAAGATCCAAAGCACTATACTGACCCACCACAAAGGTACTTTGGTACCCATGCGCACGCAGAACTTTCATCTGCGCTAAAGACAGCTACTGGATCACTCCACAATACTCTTGATCCGTCGAGTGCGTGGTCCAGTACCGGATGGTTTCACATTTACAATTCCGGGCCTGTGGGCAAGTTTGACTACGGCGACTGCGGCCCTCCAAAGATTACGGCAACCGCAAATTCGCTACTTTTCGACGGCAATCACCTTCAAATGCCTGCCTATACGCTTTTCCAGCGAGATCGAAACGATGCTGCTGACCCGTTGTCAATGTTTTGGTATGACTCCGAGGTCGATGGAACTTGGCACAAAGACCTCCCACTGGATAAAGCCTTCTCCGATCCTCGAGGAACTTGGTTCTCGACCAGGTCTTCTTGGACCGACCCTAACGCACTGTTTGTTGCCATGAAAGCGGGACAACTTACCGGACATCAGACACGTGAGTCGAGCTTTCTGAACAACCTGATCCACGATAATTCGCTGACGTGTTAGACGGTAACCTTGACGCCGGAGACTTCGTCCTAGAAGCCATGGGTGAAAAGTGGGCGGTCGAGCTTTGCCATGAAGATTACGACTCACCCGGCTATTTCTCAAGTGAGGCAATGGACAGCCAACGCTGGGGGTATCATCGATGTGGAAGCAAAGGCCAAAACATTCTGTTGTACAATCAGTCGAACCAGCTTGTGACCGCGTCTCCCACTGTTGAGTTTGAGATTGGCGAAAATGATATCGCTTCGTACTGGATCGCGGATACATCTTCGGCATATCAAGGTGTATCGCGTGTGAGGCGCGGGGTGAGGCTGTTGAATGGCAGGACTGGTACGCTTATTCAAGATGAGATTGTTGGCGCTGCTACTGGAAGTCAGTGGCGGATGCACACAATCGCGAAAGTTACATTGAGCGAGGACAAGAAGATAGCCGGTATGTCTCTGTTCCGATCACCACACCGCCTGCATAAGAAGAAAAACTCACTAAATACTATAGAACTTCATCTGAACGAGAAAAGGCTTACTGTCTTCCTCCAATCACCAACCATTGCATCCTTCAACGTGGTACCATCGGTGCGACTGAAGCAAGAATCATTACAGCTCGCTGGCAACACAAGTCAACAAAACCAAAATACGAGCGTTCTCACCATTGAAGTCCCGGGCGGAAACGAAACCATATCGGTGATTTTCCAGCCAATATGGGACCATGCTCAGAAGTCAATGCCGATTCCATCGCTGATACCACTCGATGAATGGAGCTTGTCGTCGCACTGAACCTAAGTAGAGTAATTTATTCAAGAAGCTGGTTTAGCGATGCATTCAGGTAGACATCTGTTTACTTTGAAATCATATGAGCTCTAATGTGTTCCAACTCGTTATGCTCCGCAAGAGAGATTCGCACCGTGTTATATGGTTCACTGTGCGCCTAACTCGTAGTAGCAATATCATCAGACCAGGTCAACCCTAATTCTGTAATCAAAGCAGTGCACTTGAATGGACTCAACCCACATGATACAACTGACGCGATACGCTGGCTATCCTGTAGTAGCCAAAGTTGCGTTGAGAGATGAATAGATGTAGCTATGTACCTTTCGAAGAAACCAGAAACCCTTTTTTAAGCAGTACTGATCAGAATACCCAGTCAGCAGCGACTCTTCATTGGTTTTAGTGCGTATGCTCCATGTCATTCCGTCGATTGGATGCATGGAGCGAGATACGTCGAAACTGGGCACACTTTTGCACCATTTTTGTCGTAAAATTTTTCGCTCATCACCTTACTTCTGCAGACTCTCTATCACTCCGTGATAGGTCCAATTGATCTTTTCGAACATGTACACCTCTTCAGCAGACCTTTTATCGTGAGATTTGCGCGTGTTGTTTTGGATTTGGCTCGCCCGTGGTCTTCGAACACCGTCAAAATCCTTCAATACCTCACAGACTGAGGATCTATTGATACCTGTTTGCAAGAAGAGTCGGAAGCCTTCCGCATCTTCAACGGCCTGGGTACCACCTTGTCCCTGGTGTGGTGTCATCGCATGGGCTGCATCGCCGATAAGAACAACTCTGCCCTTGATGTACGTTGGTAACGGGTCCTGATCACGCAACTGCCACAATTTGATATCCGTAGCCATGCTGCAGTTCCTCATTGTCAGTATGCGGAGCGTGAGGTGTGTGTAGAGTCATACTGACTTCAAATACTCTAAAACCCAATTCGGAAAATCTTGGAATAGAGACAGCAACTCCTCTCTATCGCCGGCTGCAGTCCAGGATTCTGTCGTTGGCTGCTGCAGTGACTTGTCCGGAACAATTGCAACAAAGTTGAGTAATTCAAAATTTCGGCAAGGATACATGACCACTGATCTCATGGTTCCATCGAAAGAGTATACCATTGAGAGACAAGCAGGATTGTTCGGATCCAGAATCTTTGGTGGTCTCTCTAGCTGCTTCACGACCAAAGAAGCTTTGAGGGTGAATCGGAACGCAGATAAGCCCGAAGGTCTCGCAGAAGTATAGGCGGCATCTCCAACTACAAGGTGTCTTATGACTGATTTAATGCCATCGGCCGCTAAGGAAGAATCAGAATCACAATGATAATAATTGGAGGGGGGTAGTTATTTACCAACAACAAGGTCGGCAACGACTTCTTCACCAGAATCAAGCACGACACGCCCTTCCTCAACATCCACACTTGCGACTGATACGTTCCAGTGAATTTTTGCAGGTGGCCCAGGTATCCCAGAATCCTTGTCATTTGTTGTTGCTAGCCTCAGAAACTCGGCCCTGAGATCCGTACGATGGTGAAAGAGCCAGTCAGCTCCATACTGTGCTGCATAGTCTGTTCTTTTGTCCAGTGTGAGCGTTCCTTCTTTATTATAGACCTGCGTCGCTCCCACCGAAATTGATCCTGCATTGAGGCGATCGAAGTGTAGCGTGTCCAAGATGCGCACACCGTTTGGTCCAATATTGATTGCAGCGCCCGCTTCCTGAGCAGTAGAGGTCCGTTCATAGATAGTGACGTTGTGCTTTTCACGCAAGACACGGGCTGCAAGTAATCCAGCCAGGCCCGCCCCGATAATAACCACATTGAGGGGTTGATCTCCAGAAGACATAGTCGATAGTCCTCTTCAAGGCTTTCACTTTCTTCGTTTTTCAGTGAATGTGTGCAATGTGTTCTGTAACCTTATGTGTTGCGTAGACTTGTGCAATAAGTTGCGCAAGTCAAATGCTGTCGCAGCGGAGGAGGACGCGCAGAAGATGATAGTCGTTGCTGATTGAAATAAGAGCCGTTTCTCAACCTATGGGGGGTTCCGCACTCCACATTCCGAATGCTCACCATCCGAGCCCGCCGACCCCCCACTCGGGATGAGAAGGAAGCATTTGGTCCACTTTAGCATCTGGACGCAGAATGGTGCATGTGGGGTCTTTTACATACTTTCTAACATATAAAGGACTCCTATCGCTCGTGAGCGTAGTAGTCGACAATCGATATGCCACAACGCTTCGTCCTTCAGGAGCCTAATGGAGAAATGCTCTTACAGGAGTATGAACCGACGCCTCCTCATGGGTCGCTTGTACAAGTCAGAAATCTTGCTACAAGCTTGAATCACTTGGATTGGAAGCGAATCGATAAAAATTTGCTTTTATCTACATTTCCGCATGGTTAGTGTCACGGCCGCCCTCGCCCGTCGCAACTGCGCAGGTTCTTGAGTTTTGCTTACAAAAGAACAGTCCTGGGTATGGACATTGCTGGCGAAGTCGTCGCTGGTACCTCGCAAGTTCTTAAGAAAGGAGACCTTATTGTAGCGCCGGGAGTTGTAGGTAACAGCGACCGTTGCTCATTTCAGACGCATGTGCTAGTAGACGAGAATCATTGTGCAAAGGTCAGTAGTCTACACGCAAGGATATTGGCGCATAACACCTCCTGCACTGGTAGAGTGCGAGGCGGCAGTTCTACTGTAAGCTGAAACTCAAGCGATAGATCGATCGCAGTGTTCCGATTCTTGAAGCATCCACCCTACCCTTTAGCTTGGCGACTGCTGCCTGCGGGCTTTTCCTGGGGCTTGGGCTGCCTACGAAAGCTGAGAATAGCGCCAGTTCACTCTCAGTACTAGTTTGGGCAAGTTCAAGCCAACGGTATCAGCAGTACCCTACTGATTATATGCCTTATGCAGGGCGCAAATGGTAATGTCGGTAAGCTTGCAGTGCAGCTTGCGAAGCTATCTGGCTATCACGTCGTTGCTGTGGTGTCGCATTCAGCCCATATCTCTGCCGCACAAGCGCGGGGTGCAGACGAGGTCTTCATCAATGGGGATTTGGAAATTACTTCAAAGATCCAGACCGTCGCTCCAATTATTCGTCACGCTTTTGATACTGTCGTTAGTAACAGCACGGTTTCGCTGATCTCGGGTGTTCTCGTGAAGCCTGCACGACTCGCCACCGCTATCAAATACTTGGGACAACCACCAGACGATGTCGAAGTTGTACCTGTTTTTAGCGGGGAGATATTTGGCCAAAACATGATCGGTGCACCGTCGGAGGCAGGAGCAAAGATAGGCAGCTGGATCTGGGATAATCTCGCTGCATGGGTGCGAGAGGGCAAAATAAAACCGTTGGAAAGTAGGTATATTGGAACCTTGGAAGATATTCCAAATGGGCTGCAGCAATTGCGAGAAGGGTCAGCGAAAAAGAAACTTGTGATATCAATTGTATAATGTGAGATGCCAAGGGTTTATGCCTAGAAATATCTGCTTAAGAATCTGCTTTACTCGCTCGTGCATAGCAAGATTAAGAGCGCCTTTCCTCTGCTTTTCGGCACCTCGAAGCCGAGTAAATAGCACAAGCAACGAAGTCAATTTTGTTAGAACCTACAAACACGTTATAAGAACTGCTTCTGCCACCATTAGACCTCTATCTATTTACAGTATCTGCTCTGACCTTAAGCACAATTTTCCCAAGATCTTGATCGGTTTCGAAATGATGCTTCATAGCGACCAACTCATCCACATCCCAGGCACTCATAACAAACCGACCATGCAAAAAGGCGGCCTGCGGGCTCGCCAGCCACACCGAGAAGCTAGCTGGCAAACTCACGTCATCCCATGGCATGCTGTGCTCGTCCATACCTGCCTCCTTCGCTGGATCTGTCAGCACACTTCCCGGGTTGAAGCTATGCACACGAAGCCGCGTTTCTCTATACTCGGCTGTGACGTGGCGTAAGAATGACGTAAATGCGAGCTTGCTGATGCTGTACATAGACATCATTGGGTATAACACATGGGCACCATTTGTGGCGACTTCTAAGATGATTTTATCGGATGTCTTGAGGGTCTCGGCGTCAGAAAAGCGCGAACCACGTTGATATTCCCAAGGATATTGGTGTCAGTGAAGGCCCGGATTTGAGCGGGCGAGTACGAAAGCGTGTCGCCTAATGGTGCGCCCTGAGCAGCGCATAGGACAAGGATATCAATGTCCTTTCCAATGCTGACAATTTTGCTTGTTGCGGCAAAAAAGCCGTCCACAGCTTCTTTGTTCGAGATATCCAAAGGATGTGCAAGAACCTGAGTTGAGGGTATCTCCGATAGTATTTTGTTTGCGCTGTCCTGTAGTACCTTGGATCGGCGACCGGTGATGATAACTGTCGACGCGCCAGCAAGAGCGAACCCACGTGCGATAGCATAACCAATTCCCGTGCCCCCACCTGTAACAAACACAGTTTTGTTTGCTGCCGAGTTTTCTGAATTCAACGGTGATATAGACGGATACTGGATGTGTGCTTGCATCAATCACTGAATCTTCAAGGAGTACCTAACGCTTACCTCTTTCTTGTGAATGGTTTTGACCATGTGTTTAATCTCTGCAAGTCCGTCCATGTTATAGGTAATATGAGAATATGAGAATATGAGACTGATTACAAATGCAAAGGCTGGATGTCGCTATCACAGCAAAGTAGGATCTCTGTGTGATCTCATACACGAGACCTTCTTATTTATACTACAACCTTAACATTCTACTCCGTTCTTAAGCCCGAATATGCTTAGTATTGGCTTTATGTCAAAGATTTCCCTGAACTTTTGAAAACGTGTCGTCAAGGCTCAAAACATAAACTGGTGTTAGGAGTGGAAAGGTCCAAGCCAGAAAGTCCGCTAGCGTGGAGACTAAATCTCAAAACTCCGCTAGCCTTGCGTACACTCACAGATTTGTCTGGTGATGCTAGCTCCCAACCACCACTGCGGCCCGCGTCCACGAGAGAGAAGCCAATCACGAGACGTCGTGTTGCCAGGTCCCACAATTTAATTTATTGTTCATGCGGACTTCGTGCTTAATGCCGCGGAGTAGGTTCAGCGGCTCCTCTAGGTCACGCACAAATTTTAACGGAATAGGCATTCTACAATGTCTTCGTTGCACTTAGAGAACGGAGAGAGATTTTGGGGCTGAATTTGTCTGGGAATTTATGTTAGCATTCTATTGTATAGCCATGAATTTAAGTTTCCGCAACCATGCACTAAGATGAATTTGGGAAGTTGATATTGCCTTTCGGTAGTTGTTAGTAGGAGTGACGTGGATTCACCAGTGACGACCGTAGTACTTTCACATAATCTTCCGGGTGGGACTACCGTATCCTTGAGCTAGGTTCGGCTCATGCAAGCACCAGTATCCTAGGTAGAGCAAACAAGCTAGCGAGTTTCCGAACTAGAGGCGACATTGGGTATAAGTACCCTCCATGCCGCTGGAACTCACACCATCTACATCAACCTCTTCTCAACCCAGATTATACTTATTTCAGTACTTGTGAACCTCATTAAACGTCCTAAATACATACTTACCCACTCCAGCAACACAAAATGTCAGCTTATCAGCAATCTCTCGTCGAGTGGGTGACCCAACTCAACGACACTCTCTTCATCCAGCCAAATGATGCGTTGGCTCTAAAAGCAATTGAGGAGCAAGTTGATACCAGCTTAATCACCAAGTACACCCCTCTCTTCTTTCTGGCATACATATATCTAATTGGAGACAGAATCAACCATAACGTCTATACCTACGACCAATTCAAGCCCGGACTCTTGTACGTCCGTAGCACCAGCACAACGACTCAGGACACTTTCTCTGTGCTCCTGACGTGGGAGAACCCGGAGTTCGCTGAGAATTCAGATGGCGTGGTTGCGGTGCGTAGTGAGACGACTACAACGGATAACGGCAATGGAAAGGAGACTAAGAAGAAAAATATCATCTTGTGGGACGTTAAATTGGTTGATGGTGTGCGCAAGCTTGTTGGCCAGACGGAAGTGGAGGCTTAGGCCCAGATATGCCTTTGTATTTGGAAGGAGGGTACCAGAGACTGATTACTTCGAAACCACTTGGTGCTAAGACAGGCAGCTATGAGACAGCAAGATATGGTGATATACCTAGCAGACACATAAGAGAACTTTTTGCACCGGTATTAAACATTCTGTCCTTACCATTACAAACACACCCCTAAAGTATTGTCAAGTCATGATAACAGAAGGCAAGAAACCCCGCCCACTGCTCAATCCGAAGGCACCCCTCAAAACTTTTATAGGGTTTTGTTGATGGGTAAAGCATTGCCTTTTCCGGAAAGTTGTGTTTGGCTAGAGTGCGTTCTGATTTTCTTACGTTGTTTCTTAGCTTCTCAAAAACCCTCCTTTTTACTACCCTCTTTTGAGTGGCACAGTGTAGTGTGAATCTAGGGTTATCTTCAACAAAAGAGAATGAAAGAGCAAGGTGACTATTATATGTCTTAGCTATGGAGCCTCTGGAACCTCCTGATAGATACTGTATAGCATTGCTCTGGTCTATGACAGCGACGGAACTGTCCAGTCAATCCACCGCTTCTCGTCGATCGGAAACTTGCCATCGGTCTTCCAAACATCAGTTTTTGTATCCTTTGCTAGTAAAAATCGCTCGATAAATGATGTCAGTTCTGGCTGTTGCGCTTTGGGAAATCCGCAATGATCTGAATGCGAATTTTGGCTGAAGCCAAAATAATCCTTCACACCAAGCGCTTCATGAACCTTTCTTCCGGCAGTCGCACAGTGATAATTGCTTGTAGGACCGAGATAATCGATTGCGGTATTTTCGATAATCAGCAAGCCCCTCGGTGGGTGCGCATACAATGCGTGCAGCATATGATTGTCCCATGGCAGAGTCGGCACCGCGTCGACATATTTGGGGAAGTCCGTCGAGAACCAGGTGTCGCCATTAACGATCTGGTGGGCTGTCTCGACCTTGGTGCCGTTCTTTTGGATCTCATCTGCGATCCTCCAGCACCCCGCAGCAGACTGCCCGCCTTCCTGCGGAAGCGCCAGGGCAATCCTATCAACGACAGCGCCTGCAATCATGGAACCTTTGCCGTTCCTAGAACAACCCGTCACGCCGACACGCTTGGCGTCAATTTTGGCTGCGGGAGTCATCTCCAGGGCATCAATAATGCGGTCCACGCCCCAGGCGGCTGCAATCATGCCACCCGCATTGTGGTTGCTTCCATAAAGCTCATAAAACTTGCCCTTCCCTCGTCCATTGTCAGCTGCCATTTCAAAGTTTTGATAGGTGATGGTAGCGACCGTATTAGGTATCGGTAGACTGGAACCGCCATACGTAATAATGGCGGGATATGGCGCTGATCCAGAGCTTGGTAGTTTAATGGAGACAGAGAAGGACATGGACTTTCCCCCGTCGGTGACAACGATCTTCAGGGAGCTCTCCGATATGGACCCGGTCACAGACTCAGGTTTCGGGGGAAGTGTGCCGTAAGAGTACCGTTGAAAGAGCTGTCGAATTTCTTCCTTCCGACAGGGCCATTGGTCTTTCGAGGAGATGCGACTACCATTTACTAAGAGGAATGGGTCTGGTAATTTTGGATTCGCAGCGTAATTAACGGTAGTCGGAAGGGAAGAACAAGCATAGATGTTTTGTCCAAAACCTAGAGCAAAGAGTGGAAGAACAAGTGGTAGGACGATCATGATGTTGAGAACACGAGACGCTTTTGATGTATTTGTGGAATCTAACTTGCGGATTTTGAAGACATTTCAGGGAAGATATAGAAAACCTCGATATATATTGCGAGAGGCAGAGGTGGTTGCTCCCGTGAATTAATCATAACAAGTGGATTTCATTCGCAGTAACTTTCTTCAGCATTGAGTGTCCCTCTGAACAAACCCTGCACCTCAAGATACAGCCATCAAATGTATTGTTTGCTTTACACATCGAACCAAACAAAGACATGATTGAGATTAGCCTCTTGAGACATCGTTCAGAGCTATCAACGACCCGGACCTGATTTAGGTTAGCCGTCCGACACATGTTTCGGAGCAATCAATAAACTGGACCTAATTAAGGCAGCCTTCCGACACATGGTTCGGAGGTCAGAAATCCTGGTCTTAATGAACCAATTACATTTACCCAGAAATATTTGTACACGGCAGATCTTAGAGCTTTGATGAGGTGGACTGAAAATTACCACGAATAGAGATGAGATGAAGAATTGAAGGTCTAATTGTACAATGCTGTTTGCTGAGAAGCTTTCCGTGGATGAACAAACAACAGAGCAAACCCTAGTTGGCAAAGTGTGACGAACGCATTTCATTCGTAGCATGTCCGGGTATATCCTAATGCTGATTTTGCGGAATAGAAATGAATGAAGAAGAGACGTGGAGAGATTGATGATTCATTGTCTTGTAGCGTGAACGTGTGTTGAGGCATGCTGCCTCCCTATGCTCCGCTTCTCGATGCATCACCTTTGTTCTGTACATATTCCACTCAAAACCACAGAAGGGCTGGAGAGAATACCATCGGATCTTGAAGATGCAACGGCACAACAACGTTGAAGAGAAAATGCATTTACATCGTCTATATAGATTTCTCGGGCATTCGGTGTTTCGGCAACTGCTCAAGTATCTTAGGCGGGTATGTGGATGGATCCCATACTTTGACCTCGATGGCATGCCCGGCATACGCGATAACCATTGGCTTTCTTTTGTAATTGAGCTCATATTCTTCCATCATAACATCGTAAGGGTTGTCAAGCTGGAATGCAATCGCATGCCGTTTTGGAGATACTTCCAGGTACAAGTATCGCGTTAAGTTCCGAATGAACCACTTGGCAATACTAGCAGACTGTGGTTTCGAGTCGGCTAACTCGACATGCTGAGCCCACAAAGCTTGGATGAAGGTAGGGATACTAGGAATAAATATGCGCTCGCTGCTGCCGAGCGGTTTTCCATGCGGAAGCGTGGGTAAGATGCAATCGGTTGGCTTCGGGCGTATATCCGGTCCAAACCACCATCCATCCGTACGATCGATTGCGGGATGATACTCTTCTTCCATTAGGTACGAGTTCCACGCATACACATCTGGTACTTCGACTAATGAGCAGCTGTCTATCTTGATGCGATACGTCTCCTCGGACCAAAACCGCATGTAATAGATCTGATGCCTGTCATGGTGAGTGCGCTCAAGGACCACGTCGGCCTCGCCCAATAATGCGAGTTCAAGATCCTTCGGAATCAAATCTGTTTCATCATTCTCTAATAGCCTTTCCAATTCTTGGACGTCGCATTTCTCCCAGTGCCCAGTGCGCACCAGGTCAGAGGTGATGGAATGTAGTTGGCCGTTGCGAAGGAGTACGTCGATGGTGGTGTGATCACTGAAGCCTCTGGATCCCATCCAGCGATGAGCGACCATCCCAACAAGGATCAAGGGGTGGTTATACGTTCGAAACACGGGGCATATCTCGTCGAGGATGCCGCAGGAACCCATTTCCCTTGGAACATAATGAATTGGCGGCTCCCATGGGGAATGTGTGAAATGGCCCTTGTTGTTCCCTCCACAGCAGGTAGCGACCTCCGCGAGATATTCTGGGTCCTCGAGAATCTGCTTCAAAGTCTTGAACATGACTGTGCAGAAGCGATAAGCTTTGGATGAGTGGTGGGAAAGCTGTGATGGCGAAAGCTGTGATGGCGGGGCACCGGGAGACTTTGTGGTATCTAGTTCATGAGAGAAGTGAGAGTGATGAGAGAAGGAGAGAAATGTTAGGAGTAAGACTGTTATATATCTGGCAAAGCGAAATGACGGTTCACTAAGTTCAGTGGGTCATGAGAGCCGCGGGTGCTTCAATCACTACCATGGCATAACGGATTGGGACCTTGGCTTAGTCAAGTTACGTGTTCAAGCTTTTCCAGCCTTTTCGTATCCGATATCTTTTGACCCAAAGAGGTTAGAGTGGTGATGCACGGAGCAAAATTTCTTAGTCAACTTGGAGAATCAGGACTACGATTGGCTACTAACTGTTATCAAATTTTAAAACATAACTCAACCATCGAATGAGCTAGACAGAGACCCGATTGGCTGTGTCAATGGTGGAGTACCATGGATCTGTGTGTGGCCAGTGTTCCGACGGAATAAACTTCCTACCAAGTTCCGTCAAACTATTTGGCCCCGTCCAAATCAGACAGCGTTGGTCACTGGAAAAGGTATATTGGCAATACATCTTTCCGGCCGATCGGCGTGTTGAAGAGAAAGGATCAGCAGATGACGGGTTGGTGCAAGCATCAAACTACAAGCTGAGGTCGAAATGCTGGAGGAATTTTGACTGAATAACACTGAGAAGGAAACACTTCCAACAATAGCTCATTTATTACATTAGATACTATAACTGATTTGAATGTGCGACCCAAAGCTCCGTCGGTAGAAATAAAAACACCATCAACCTCTCCACACGACCGACAGCCTTCGCCCCAGCGACCACCTCCGCCAACCGCTCACTCGACAAGGGTGGTAATTGACTATCCCCTCTCACCATCTTCTTCAGCAGCCATTTGAAGTCCCTGACATCGCCATCATCGCCACGCCCGAGCACCGTTTATGGTACGCAGGCAGAAAAGGTCGGGAACTGACGCAACGAACCCCAGGCTACAGGGTTCGATTGCGTGCACCGATTCGACAAAGGACCCACCGAGGTGGAGGATTTCTACCTTGACAAAGAATCCTTGGTAGCTGTCGAACTCGATGTTTTCATCCGAGCCTTTTCTAAACCTTTGGGCACCCCCCCGAACTGCCTCCTCGAACGCATAGATGGCTCGAGGAGAGGCTGCAATGTCCACGTCATTTGTTTTGGCTCTAGAACCGTGGATCAGGCTAGCCGCGGCACCGATGAGAACGAATTCGGGCCGCCAGTCGAGGGGGATTAGGCGGGTGCATGCTTGATAGCACGCCTCGAAGGCTTTTCTTTCAGGGCGGGCGATGTTGGCGGTCGGGTGCGGCATACTAAGAAGATTCGAGATGAGAGGGGGTCGAGGAGATTGGCGTGGGGTGGGGCGGCGGGCTGCGGTCGTGTCGAGGGTTGTTGGCGAATGGTAAAGATGTCGTGCTTAATGATCTCTGTTGTATTAGCATATATCTTAAAATATAGAAAGGATGCCAATAGTTTGCGTACACTGATAATCATAAAGACAACGGTTGAGGAGTCACTCCATCGTTGTGATTGTGCCTTCCCCTCATTGAGAAAGTAGAAAGGGAATACTGTGTTGCTGCTCAGTACACTGCCGAGCATGCCGTGTGCGGCAGGCGCGAATGCACTCTTGGCAACGCAAATGAGGTGAGCAATAGGAGCGGAAGGTGTTGCCGAAACACCAGATGCTAGAGAAGAGGATGTGAACAATAGAACTTTGTTTTCCTCCAAGGTTATTGTGCCCTTACAAAAGGTGACGCGCAAGGAAAAGATGAGGATTGTTAAGTTATCTAACACTCATTTATTCTGCAAGCCATCATCAGTTCAAATTGATCAATTCAATACCTGTTCCAGCACATCTTCTCTAAACTTTACCCGCGTACAACATTCAGCCTTCTCAGCTGAAAGGATTAAGCAATCACCGTACAAAACCTCAGCCTCGAGACCT
This sequence comes from Pyrenochaeta sp. DS3sAY3a, assembly GCA_001644535.1. Classification (NCBI taxonomy): domain Eukaryota; kingdom Fungi; phylum Ascomycota; class Dothideomycetes; order Pleosporales; family Cucurbitariaceae; genus Pyrenochaeta; species Pyrenochaeta sp. DS3sAY3a. Next base: position 276,448 of record KV441639.1, read on the forward strand.
ATTGTTGTCCCCCGAGATCTCCAAAGAGTGCGACGTAGACCATCGATATGACAAAGCACCTCAAGACGCCATTCAAATGTGCCAGTCGACAAGGGTAGTCTTCTTCACTGGACTCAAAGCTATCCACGTTGCATGTTGCTCCATTGCTGAGGAGAGTGTGCGAGCACGCGCATGTGCGCTGCTGATAATGAGAGTGAGCTGAGACGTGGGAGAGCAAGGCGCTGGTAGAGGAAAGCGTCGTGAAAGAGACGGCATCGTGAGAAAGAAGGCGTCGCAGGAGAGAGAGAGGGTGAGAAGAGACAAAAGGCGATGAGAGAGAGAAGTCGTCGCAAGAGGGAAGGCGTCGCGAAAGAGAAGGCGATGAAGATGAAGGCATAGGGAAGTGAAGAAGTCACAAGCATAAGAGTGAAGATGGTGAAAGAGCAAATGATACATACAAGGCCAACTACAAAGACAAAAGAAACCACCAAGTGCCCCTAGGCACTGAAGACCCAAGGTGAACCTGCTTCGCGGAGCCCATGTTGGAATAGTAAGGCCACCCACCCGCAAACCCATAGGCCAAACTCATGAAACTCCGCGGGACAAACTCCAAAAGCAAGCCCACCATGTCCTCCTTTCTCTTCCCTACCTACAAAAGAGACCTCGCCAATACCTCGACAAACAAAGATTCGGAATACAAAAACCCCCAGATGCCCCAAGGCATTGAAGACCCAAGGTCGACCTGCTTCACAGAGCCCATGTGGCGAATAGTAAAGCCACCCACCCTCAAACCCATAGGCAATACTCATGTTAACTCTGCGGGATAAGCCAAAAGCAGGCCCACGATGTCTTCCTCGTTCCTCGCCCCTCCTCCCCTGGGGCCGCCCTCCACCCAGCCTCCATCCCCCCCGTCCAGGTGAGCCAACCTGAACTACGACTCTCCCTTCTCTTTTCGACGACCAGGAGCCCTGTGCAATGCTTCCTGTCGTGCCTGTCGTCGCCCTCGCCAAGTCGTCGGTCGGTCGATCGGTCGGTCGGTCGGTCGCGCGCGTGGCGGTCGCGGGGAAGGGGGGGGGGATACGATAGTCGAGACTCCAATGACTTCTCTTGGGATTTGACCTGACACAGCAACCCGAGTATTGCCCTCCTGAAGAAGCATCCCCATCTTCCAGGATTTGACCCGACACTCGAAGCTGAAGTGCTGCCCTCCCAAAGAATTCTCCTTCTCCCAGGATTTGACCCGACACAGGAGCTGAAGTGATGCCATCATGAAGAAGCCCCTTCTCCCATGACTTGACCTGACACAACAACCCAAGTGCTGCCCTCCTGGAGAAGCCTCCTCTTACAGAACTGGTACTGTCGCTCCAACTTGTCGTGATGCCCTCCTGGAGAAGCCGCCTCTTCTCCCAGGATTTGTCCTGACACTCGAAGTTGAAAGCGATGACATTCTGAGAGAAGCCATTGGAAATCCGGAAAATCGCATCACACTTGACGAGGGGCTTCAGCGGATTTGTCCTGACACAACGACCTGAAGTGATGTCGAAAGCAGGAGTGTCTGGTCTCCAGTTGGACAAGGCGAAGCCAGGTCGAGGTGCTGCCCTCCGGTAGAAGCTCCCCGGCAAATGTTGTCTGTTGTAGCTGCTCTTCTCTTTCTACTCAAATGCGACCTCGAAGAATGCCATGCGATGGAGTTCCCGAAGAGGACTGATGGGTGCGCCTAAGAAGGACTGATGGGTGCGCCTCAGGGAACTGATGGGTGCGCCAGTGGACTTATGGTACGCCTCAGGAGGACTTGAGGGTGCGCCAGTGGACTTGCCATCGCAATGGTGTCGATTCGAGTGGTACGCCTTGACAGGACTTATCCGTGCGCCAGGAGTTGCCATGCAATGGTTTCGATTTGGGGCGGTACGCCTGGTGAGGGCTTCAGGGTGCGCCAGTGGGCCCTCCTGGATGCCGCAATGAAGTTGCCATTGCAATGGTTTCAATTCGAGTGGAGTGCGCCTGAAAAGGACTTATCGTCGCATGAGGATCGCTGAACCGGTGCGGTACTGTGCTTGACCCAATGGACCAGACCAATGGTATGCGCCAGGAGAGGGTGACGTTGATTTTTTTGGAAGAGAGAAGGGGGACTCGGTTTCTGTTCAATCGAAGAGAAGAAGCTGAGAAATGTTAGCACAGAAGCAATGAATGGGGACGGATACAAACCAGGTCAGAGCAGACTATGCGCTTCATAGATGGCATGCCGAACCTCATGTTGTTATGCCATCCGGTGATGACATGAAACAGTGCATGAGTCGAAAACATCGCGGACCATCCGAAGTGACCTAGGCAGGTCGCCGATGCAGCCCACCACGGGGGTGGTGGGTGGTGTGGAGAAAAAAGAGTGTAGGTGGGAGGGAGCGGGCCTGCCTATATACTTTTCGCAAAGTGGCCTGTGCTGCAATTCACGTGTGCTTCGGTTATGAGCTTTAGTTTGCCTTTAGCGAGGATTTAGCGCGGTTTTTGGGCGGGTTTTGGACATCAGATGGTTTTCTGGGGGGATGGGGAGGGTGAAATGGCGCAGTGCGGTGCTGGAGGATGGCGGCGCGCGGCGGGCAACGCGCTGGATGGAACACCAAGTGGAAATACGCGATGCAAGCAGTAGGCGAGCATCCTTGATCAGCTGAGAACATTACATTCGCTCGGGTCAATGCCTGTAGGCTATTGTTGTGGTGTGTTGCTGGTGAAGTAGCAAAACCACTGCAACATGCGCGGCGGCTTCGCTGCCCTAGGATGGTGGCAGTGGCAGCTCACTTCTGTGTATAGGCTATTTCAATGATACTTCTCAATATAGAAGCGCAGGCAATACAGGCAAAGGTTCATGAGCGCGAAGAGAAGTGCAAGCCTGATGTGGGCGAGCGCGGAGCCAATCTGGGCCGCTACACCCCTCTGAATTATGTATACGAGCATCTCACGGAGCTTCTTAGCAGGCCATAAGCTGCAAATGAGCGCTGCATGTGTGTTGCAAGCTTTGTGTCTGCGTGGCCTACAGCGGCAGCTTGAGCTGGTTGGCAATTTCCGCCGCCTCACGACCAGCAGAAACTGTGCGGATAGCCAAATCCTGTCCCTTCAAGAACATCTACTAGCACGGTCAGAGACCACGATACAGGCGTGCGGCCTTGACTTGCTCTGCTTGGGCGAGCTTAGAGACTTCACCTCACCTCGCGGTCTCCCAAGATCCCAGCTCCTCACCAGCCTCAAGCATTGCCCACATCGTAAGGTAGACATCTCTCGATCTGACCAATATGAAGGATTTATACGTCGGAGGCGACACACAGAGCTCTAGAAAACAGCTAGCACTTGAGCAGAACCGGCGCGCAAGCTCGCAGCTCGCCCTATCTTCTCAGCGCCACCAAAGCGTTCCCTCAAGCTCCCGGCAGCGGCTTGGCCATCATACATTCAACGATCGAGACACCTTTGCAAGAGTATCACCATCCATGTACTCTACGGGAAGTGTGGAGGCCCAAAAGCAAACTTCGCGGCACTCTGCTCAGCGCAGACTGGAAAACCCCACGCGACCGTTCACGAGCTTCAATTCACCAAAGCTCGATGCAGCCCCGCCGAACTCGAAAGACCCGAGCCATAATCCCGAAGCAGGGAGATACGCAGTCATTGGTACATGTACATCAGAAACCTCACGCACTCCCCACCCATCCGCGCGTCTGACAACTCAAAGAGATCGTAAACCCACTGCTCCAACCCGCGCCTTCGAAACCACACGATCCATCGCATACATGCCGCCAAAAACGCAGGAACGCCTCGGTACACATAGCCGTACGCTGAACCTTCACCACGTCGGGTTTTCAGCGCAACGCGTTGAGCCGTTCACATCGATTCAGCCTCGCGCCTCGACGCTCCAGATACCGCGCACAGCCGAACAGCTGCCGAGCATGATAAAGCTTATGGCAAAGACCTCAGGTCGACTGTCAAGTGAGTGCATGCGTGCGTACGATGGCAATACCTTCGCCGCAACTACCCAAGGCCGCCTTGCAGTAGGACCACACCGCGACGCGGGGAGAAGGAACACAGTCGTTGGGAAAGAAAAGCCGTGCCGTGGCTTGAGCGACAATGATGGATAATACGTATGTCAGGAACGAGGAGATGGTGGCTGTGAGGACCGGGCAGAAGCAAACATTGCCCGCTCAGATGCCATACTGCATCATAAGCGAGCAGGGCGATCCATGTTTTCTGCGTCCCGGCAGCCATCTCTTCAATACTGGGTTTTTCTTGCGGTGTTAAGTGCCTACGACGTGTTGTGCCGCTGCATAGGGTACTGGCGATCGTGGGGCGATGGAGGAAGCATCCAGACTGAGCCTGCATTCATATTTCCTCGATAAAAGGCGTGGTCTTCACAGAGGTATACGGCAGAAAAGCAAGGAAGGGAGAAAGAGATGTTGACTACTAGTGTTTGGTTGTTTTACAAGCTACGGGTAGTCTGGTAGGTCAATGCCATGCCAGTCCCAGGACACTCTCTCAATTCCCTGCCTTGGGTGAGATAATATCTCCATTACAAGCCGCACCAACACTCAAACGCGTTTCAGCATTGAAGACATGATAGTGTCCAATCATCTCCATGCTCTACACATTACCATATACCGTCTGTACACGCACTCCATCAAGAGGCAACACCACATCAAACATACACCCCGCATCAACCTCCACGCTCCAAGGATATCACCGCCAGCAAAACGCAATACTTCATTGTCGCTCCCGTCGCGCAATCCAGGACCGCAGATGGTGAGCCTCCCCACACATGACACCCGGCGTACACCTGCACTTATAACGAGATCAAACTTCCACAATTCAATACGGGTCCTCGCCGTTCTCAATGCGCTGACGCTCCACTCTACATACCATGTCGGCGGTGGGTCGACGAAGAATTCCTCCACACTAGCCGCGCTCGCATTGTCTTTGTGTGCAGGCCCCGAATCGAATCGCACAGGTTTCTTGTCAGCCTTGTGAAATGCCGGAAGCGCCTGCCGGATAGACGCAAGGCGCTCAGTGACAGCGTAATCCTTAATGTTGTGCAGTATCGCGCGGGCCTCCTGGATCTTGTCCTCGCTGCGCAGGCTGAAGTCGTGGATAAGCTCCATGTGGTGCTTCGAGTCTTCGCGCCAGTGGATCCAGATTTGTCCGTGTTCGAGGTTGCTGACAAAGGAGAAGTGGCATGTCTCGACTATGGAGGGAGGGGTATTGCGCGCCGCGCTGTAAAAGTCGTAGAGATGGTTGACCACCGCGGCACCGTCTAGAGCTGCTTTGTTAACGGCTTCGTAGAGTGTTCCGTGAGACGGTGTTCTCCATTGGGCGGTGATGAAGGGCATGTAGAGGGCCGGTGTGAGGACGTAGTCGTCGAGGATGGCCTCTTCGTCGGCAGTGAAGGGGGCATCGCAGTGGTGGAGGGCGGCGCTGAAGCGTTTCACATAGCCTATGCACGTGTCTGGGTTGGGTTGATACAGATGGTTCCACCTCTTCGCGACCTTGTCCGACGGCGGAGGCGGCAGGAAATGGCGGTTGAATGGAAGATTTGCCTTGCTCGTGACAAGCGGCACTGTTTCCACTCGGTTGTCCTGATTCGCCTCACCTGAAAACAACATGTACGGAAGTATGTGCGCAGTGCCCGTGGCCTTGTTCTCTAATGCGGCCAGAGCACGGTTTTGGCTGATGTTTTTCGCATTTGGTGACGCTGCGACGTTTCGCGGCTGCTTGAGAGCATTGACATGATCCTCGAGGGTTTCAGGAAGCTCGGAGTCCTCGTCAACGTGGATGCCGTAGTCAAACAGCTTCTCCCGCTGGTCAAGAATAGTCGTGCCGCTCTCGCCGCTCGTGCCTGATGGGACGCGTGACCGGGTTGGCCGGGCTACAGCAGGCGACAATTCCGCTTGCAGGCGCTCGAGGTTGGCGATAGTGAGCGAGGAAAAGCCTCTCCCAGCAGACGCGCGTTTGCGTTTAGCCATGGATGCGTGATGTGCGAATCGAGGTGTGGTGTGGTTGATGTCTGAGGTCCAACTAATTTCCCAGGCTGTAGACGTAGTTCAACCGCAGCGAGCGCTAGCTAAATCAGGCCGCCGTCTATTCATCCCACGTGTGTACTCGACACCGGCGACCTAAGACGACTACGCACTTCTTCGAGCACCCAACCTACTCCATTTTGATTCATCTCCAAATGAACATCATCAACACAGCCCCCCAAGCCAGCAATCCACAACAAACCTTATAATTCCACGCGTCCGCTCCACTTGGCGAATCTCCACTCGTGCATCGGCCCGGCCCGCCCCGCAGATGCGAATCCGCTAAAGTTACCCGATCCAATAATCCGCATCAAAGTGTCGACTACCAAGGGAAATCCTCCCAGCCAATGACCGCCGCATATGCCCCCCAGCTGCATAGGACGACTCGTTCAACATCCTGTAAACGGCAACTAACAAAACCAGTATCGATGACAGTGGCATCCATCCCAGCGAATGGCGCGTCGTTCCGGAATACCGGGCGTCCTGAAGCTTGTGCAGTCGTGGAACATTGAAACAAAGCCGCCAACTTCCTTGATACGGTAATTACCACGACAGGTGTTGATGGCTGTGGAATTTGTCCCGACGAATAGCGTCGCGCTGCGACGAGGAGGGGCTTGCTTGTGGGCTGGCACGGCGATGCGATGCGACAGACTCAGCCAATACCCAACCTATAGAACATCTCTCTGCGCACACTCGCTCCTACTACATCCAGCAATTCACACATCAGCCAGTGATTGCAGAGACAATTTGTCCAGCCAATCATTCACTGCCTTGGGCGAATAACATTCCAGGCGCTTGGCTCCGCGAATGAGAAAATGAGGGTGTCGATATTCTTGATCCGGGAATAATGGCCACACCATTGTACACAGCGACCGCACCCCACACCTTCCAGCCAGAGAATACATGCATCGCTGAATTTTCAACTGTTTCGGTCCGATTACACGCACGCTATTACGAATACGGTATTAAACGACTGCATGAGGAACACGAGAAGGATTCTGTGAACCGTGCTGGTTTACATTTTTTAGCTCCCCTCGCACAGGGTTCGCTTAAACTCGCGTGGAGCCGGGATGGGATGCCATGTGGGGTTACATGATAAGATTCGGGACAGGGGATTCGTTTGTGTTTCCTTGGTTGGACTGGACTGGGCTGGACTGGACGATTGGTTGACATGTGTGCAGCTGGTGGGCTTCATGTGTGGAGGGAATTGAACTAGGGATTGTAGGTCAGATCTGCAGTCTGAGGAAGATAACGCAAAAGGGGACGTTAAACGTAGCATAGAATGAGTAGGGTTTACCCCTGTATCTAACATATAGACATGGAACAAGTACTATTCCCTGCAAACAGGCAACAAAATTACCATCACTTTATTATTCCCAAGCCAGTAGATAACCTGTGATAACGAATGTAAGTCAACTGCGGCTTTAGAAATTGCGGCTCTAAGACGTTCTTCAACAAATGCCGCTAGGAAGAAAATGTTTCCAGCCTGTCCTTTCTGGCGCTAGATTCTGGGATAGTATCACGCACTTCCGATGCACAAAACTCATCACTCCCCAACAGATACTGATCTATAACCCTTGTCAGCATCCTCATACACCAACCACCCAACCACCCACTTACAAATATCATCATCCGGACCCTTCCACCGCGCATACTCCCTCAGCCCCGCCGCTTCAAACTGCCTCGCCATCTCCTCCGGCCCATACTTGAACCCCTCATAGCAATCAATCTCCTCACCTTTCCACATCACCACTCCCCCCACCGGACACTCGACGTCGCGCTTAGCCCGCAGCACAAACCGATGCATCGTCGGGTTGCGGCTCAGCCTGCGCACAAGCGCCCAGTCCTCCGCCCGATACCACGGCCGTCCCAGCACGCGATTCGAGTCTGCGAACCCCGAGCGAATCAGCTGCGTGAATAGGCCCGAGGCATCGTCGTACGAGGCGCAGATCTTGGCTGCGTCTTGCGTCCCGTCGAGTGTTAGGAGGAGCATGTCGTGCGGCGTGCGCAGGCCGGTGTCTCGCAGCCAGCGCAGCCGCGCGACCGCGTCGTCGAAATGGTCGTTGCCGAACATGGAGCCCAGCGAGAGGAAGAGGCGTGGCGCCGCGCCGCAGTGCTGAGCCGCCCAGTTGACGCCGTCGTCGAAGGTGCCCCAGAGCCCGGTGGCGGTGATGCAGGGCAGGGCGCAGAGCTGTGTTTGCTACAGGGAGCGTTCGATGGATGGGTACGAGAGATCGACGGGGTAGTAAGACACTGGTTTCTGGAGCCGTCCCAGCTCCGAGAGCAGCGGCATGAGCTTGCGGATGTCTCTGCGTGTTGGGGATTAGCCTTGCTGACAGGCACTGGGGGCTCAGTGATGCAATCCCGTATGTCGGGCCACGTACCCGCAGCCGAGATCGATCAGGACGCTATCTTTGTGGACCCATTGACCCAGCGCTTTCGCATTCTCCGCAAACAAGGCTGCTTCGCCGCTCGTCTGGTAGTAGCTCGGCAGGTGTGTGATGCGCGACCAGATCTCGAGGCCCTTGTCGCCGTAGACGATGGACGTAGGCAGGACGCGCTGGACATGGCCGTTGAGCGTGGTGAAGGGTTCGCTGCTCCAGAGGAGCTTTTTCTCGAGCTGCGTCTTGTTGAACGCGTGCAGCTTGCTCCCGCCAATGTCGAGAATCTGGTGCGTGGTTGTCACGATCTCGCCCATGGTTGTGGTCGTGGCATTGGCGAACGTCGTGTACAGTTTCACTGCAATTTATACTTGTACGCGCACTCGTTGGAGCGTAGACGTTTACCGTCGCAGAGCCTCAATTGTAGCCCATCTAGGTTGCTTACTACGCATCGCATGTATACCCCGTACATTGGCACCAGTGGTGGTGGGCATTCGGTCCCGCAGTCCAGCTTACATGCAAGTGGACCTGCTCGATACCGCGCAGGTGACCATGTCGTGCCGCGTGCTATGCCATCATTTCCGCAATAGGCTATGGTAAAGTCTGTCAAATTGACATTGGCTGTCTCTTGATGGAAACGTAAAAACGACGGCGGTAGTTATCAGTAGGCTGGCTAAGTTAGTAAGATGCAAACGGCACGACAAGTGGGGGTGCGTCGTTTAATAAGTTCCCATACACATATCTATGGTTGCCGCTGCGCTGAAGAGAAGTCAGTGTTGGAAGAAAAATTGTAGATAGCATTGTGAGATTATCGCTTTTATTGAAGAAACATGAGTAGATATACAGTTGTGATATAGAATTTTGACAATCAAGCCAAGTAGCATTGATGATGTTGATGCCCACGGTACCAACAGAGTGCAGTTGCTTACTGCTAAAAGGTTTCTCAAAACGGCGGAAACAAGCACTAGAGCTTCGCCTTTTCGAGCCAGATGGTAGACTCGATGCCCGTAGAGCCTAACGGGCGCCTCGTCTCGCCTCCGGGGCCATCAAACTTAACGGCTATGACGAGATCAGAGAATCCAATTCCTCTCTCCTGCATCCGCTTGATGTCCTTTTCCGTCTCAGCAGCACGCACTACCACGGTAAAACGAGCTGATCCCTCCGGCACACCAATATCAAGGTTATGCGAGTTTTGCCCTGCCTCAGCCTCGAGGTCGGAGCCCAGAATCTTGGAATAGACGCTGGCGTATTCGGACTGCAGATGCTTGGGCACAAGAATTTCACAGGCTGCAATGCCGGTAGCACCGCAGGGGTGGGTCGTCTTCTTTTCGTCCTTGTAGGGAACCCGGTCTGTCCGCGGAGTGATGTCGTGGCAGAAGAATGGGACGTCGATTCTGCCGTTGGCGAAAAGCTCTTGGCCAGGGGTCTTCTCCCCCTCGGAGAACTCTGGTCGTGTCACCTTCCACTTGATCTCAACGCCGTCAGTCTTCTTGCGTGAGCCTGCAATTGGCGCGCCGAATTTGACACCAAGGCCAGCATCCTTTTCGGGTTCCTCAATCAAGCGGTCGTTGACTGTCGATATGGATACCTCGGCGGAGTTTGTGGTATCCGTGATTGCAAAGTCAATCAGTCCTGGGGTTTTGGGCCCCCAGAATCTCATTGGCAGCTTCTCGTTGTCAAGAGCCGGTGGCGTGTCGTACCAGTTGAAGAATTCCAAGTAGCTACCATCAGCAAAGATGACGAGTTTGTTGCGAGATGGCTGGCCATCATGGTAGCCTCCAGGGGTGACGGTGAAGTTGTCGGTAACCCAACTGGGAAGGTTCTCAAAGAAAGGAGTATCAACAAGAAGAACAATGTGGTCATGCTGCGTGGACGTCATGGTGCGGGGTTTTGATTGTAGAATGTGAGGAATGACAATGTGATGGATTTGGAATTCAAGGAGGTCTCGAGATGCCCGTTAAATATCTGATCGAAATTCTCAACCACAAAATCTGTCTGGTTGTACATACCTCATCACTGGCCAAATGGTTCACGACAGCAAGGCTGGAAAGAACTTTGGAGAAGACGCTCAATCGTGAGGAACTTTTAGCTTGGGGATTAGTCACCATGGCTGCAGCTAAGGGCATGGTCAACGATTGGCTAGAACCTGAACGAACACACCACGCAAAGATCCCCCACCGGTCATGCTATGAGCATTTTACGAGCTCGGCCGGGCCTCGGTTCACTCTAATGCGGCCGTTTTAGGTATGCCTTTTGTTTTTGTTGCAGGAATCGTCCCGCGCATGTTGAGACGTACAGATGCATGAGCCACACCAATGACACGACTCCCAGCTACACCTACAGTCGAAGCCATGGTCTATTCCGGACGACAATCTAACGGTACATTGTTATTTGCCAGAATCGATCAGCCGCGCAAAGATTCTTCGCACACCTGCTTCCTGGTTTCCCCTTCCGGCGTGGAGATATAAGCGACGAGCAGGGTGCAAAGTTCCCCGCATAGTCTGGGCGACGCAGGCAGCGCATGACCAGCGAAGCCACAATTACTAGATGTGGGACGCACGATGGGACTTGGAGTCCTTGCATTCTTGTACTATCATCATCGGTGAGTGCGCTCTACTTGAGTAGCCATAGAGCAAACCTGCCGCCGGGCCTATGCTTGGCAACATCACGTGACACAGGACAACGGCAAGGGAGAGCAAACGAAAAAAGCGAGGCAGCTTGTGTGCCCGTAAGCACACCAGATCATGCATTTCAGCCTCAATACGGGCGCGAAGGGTCGGGCAGATGCGCTCGGGGTGCAACGCTATGCCAGTACTTCTCTGCACCCAGCATCCCGCTCATCTGATATCGTCTGAAGTCGTAGGTCGTGAAGGGCTCTCACAACGCGCGCATCAACACTAGTAATCCAACTGCACTCTACGCTAAATGACACCACCGCCATGTCTAGCGCCAGGCACGAGGCCAGTGATGCCCGCTCCAGGCTTGTGGAGCTGTTTGACGGCAATGCCATATTGGGCCTGACAACCGAAGACGCCGCGCAACTAGGCGCGCCCTCAGCACCAAAGAGGTATGCCTTACCTACAGGCTGGGAGCAGAACAAAGAGAGGATTCGCCAGCTGTATCTAAATGAGAACCAAACTTTGAAGACAGTCATGCTTATTATGAGCCGAGACTACAAACACAACGGCAGGTATGTCTCGGACAATCGACTGCTCGTATTCCGCGCCTCGTACTAAGCGAATCAGTGAAAAACAGTACAAAAACAAACTCAAAGAATGGGGATTTGATACAAAGTACAAGAGGCACCCAAAATCCGAGAATAGAAAAAGTAGGCGCAATCCGCGTCGTTCTGACAGAGCGGACCGCTCGATAGCTGCTCCGCCGCCCGCTGAGCATGGCTCCCAGTCTCTCTACATTCAACGCAGCGACAACCAACAGTTCCAATTTGCGGGCGGCGCCCATGCCGATGACTATAATTTTCCACCTGGGTTCGCCGAAAACGTCAACTCTCTGGTCATCGGCGCTCTAGAGGCTGGAGATGGCGGGGACCAATTTTTTCAGCCTGACGATCTAGGAAATGCTGACTACGGGTACTTCCAAGCCAGTGGTGCGCAAAACACTACCAGTTATCCTATCCGAGCTGCTGATACTAGACCTGCCCTCGACCATACTTTTCAGGTTACGGATGCGTTCCTAGCGCCCGATACCGAAGATGTCGAAAATGAGGATATCCAGAGTTCTGACCTGGGTGTTAGCAGTACCCCAAACATCGCGCCTTTAGCATCGGCAGACAGAGGGAGCAATTGTTGGCTTTTATCCCCTCGAAGACGCTCATTCGACCCAATACTCGCTGTTGGAGTGCGATCCGGTCGATCGGCCACACCGCAAATATCGATTCCCGAACGCATCTTTTCCTTGGCCCAGCGCCACGTCGAGACATCGTTTACGTATGGCATATGGAAGGTGGATAGCAGTAATAAATGCGTGAGCTTGGAATGTACAGAAGAAGATGCCGAGTTACATGAGGCTTACTTTGATCTGATACGCTCTGCTGTCTTGCTATTCGACCAGGGGTCGGCACCGGAGGCGGGGCGTATGGTATCCAAGGCATTTGACTTGGTCAAACCCATCATCAAGAGCAGGAATGTGCGCGCCCTGAACTTTTTCTGGACCTCGCTCGTTTTCCTCATTCAGTTGGGCCACACACGCATGGTTGGCATGTTGATTTGGTACATCTTCAAGCAGGCCAAGATTTGGCTCCCCTACGAGCACCCCGTCGTGCAGATGTTCAAGCTCCTTTCTCAGATTGATCCAGCGGGGCTCGAGTGTCTCGAGACTCTGCACACTACTTGGCAGATGACCGCCGACACTTTTAAAAAGCAACTGCCGAAGCTGCATCCAGAGTATGTTCGCCACCAATGCGATCTCATCTTTCGCGTGTACGGCACAAAGGATGCTGTCACCGCCGAGCGACGGCTTCGTGAGCTCTTCACCGACTGTGAGGAGGAGGCGGAGACACCACAACTCAGCCGCATGACGACGCTCAATGCGCTCGGATACAACTACATGAACTCCAAAGACTGGCAGCAAGCCGTCGACACCGGCCTCGAACTTGAAAAGCGAGCCCGCGACGCGAAAGACATGGACCTGCTCGTCTACCAGATTGGCGGCATGGAGATACAAGCCCGGGCCTTCAACGAGATGAAACTGTTCAGGCCGGCGGTGGCATGCTTGGAACGAGCGACGCCGCTCATAGCGGAGCAGTGGGGCAACGACGATCCGTGGCGCATCGAGCTCATGGTTTTGCAGCAGAAGTGGCTTCGGGAGAATGGCGAGATCAAGGCCGCAGATAATCTCAAAGCAGATATAAGCAGCATCGCCGAGAGAATTAGTACCGATTAGCCAGGATGGGAGTTGGTGCTTGAAGCTCGAGTAACTTCGCGCCGAACGTTTGTTGAGCGTGGCTGGGGAGTGGTGGTAGTTGAATTGGTAATGAAACGGTTTGGGAAACGGTTTGGGCATGTTCGCGCTCGTGTCATGTAGAATCCCAAAACTCCTGTGGGCAAGTGTTGCAGAGCCGTCAATCGACAGGAACGTAGAGGAGCAAAAGGTCTCGTTCTGGGATAACGTGAGAAAATCTACACAGAGTTTTCTCCTCGTCCTGGCTTTGGCAGCGTCACATGAGGCGGTACTGTCTGATGGATGGCGCTGAGGTGACTTCGAGGTTCCAGCCAATCATTGGATCTTTTCAGGTCCTTCGTCCACAGCAGCACAACCATCCTTGTTCTTCGGTCGCTGTCCAGGAAGCACAAGTGCTGCTGTGAGTGTAGGTGAAAGATCTAAAGATATATCTTACCTTTCAAAGAACCCCTATATCACTAAGTCTTTGTACCCTTTTAAAGGAAGTGACAGGCGGCGCGTTTTCGCCTTCGCCCCTTGCTTGCGCCAGCCTTACATAACGCGTATGACGTTCACCCCTTTTACCTCCCAGAATCGGATTCAGCATGTTTCCCAAAGACTAACAGCACGCAAGACCAAGGGTGTATCGCGGACTTCATCGTGGACCAAGTAACTCGACGTCATTACTACATTTCAAGGACGCATCCGCTGCTCGCCAGCCGTCCAGCAACGCGCCATGAACCATGGCAAAATGATCCTGAGAGCAATGCTCGCCAGCAAATCTCAGGACAGCGCCATCCTGATTCGTCACAGGCTCTTGCAGCGTCTTGCGTTGCTTGGCTTCAGACAGCCCCGTGATGCTGTGGCTGTAGGACCCTCGCGAATACGCGTCTTGTGCCCACCGTGTGACATGCACGGCAGCGGGGCTTGGCGGCTCGGTCCCAAACCACTGCGTCAGGATGCGATGCAACATGTCGCTGACATCCTGGTCGCTCATTGCTTCGACTGTGGTAGCGGTCTTGCAGGAGACGAAAGCGCAGAGCACAGGCTGGCCGGTCAGGGTCTGGAGGTTCATGACGGGGAGGCGATAGACGTCGGGAGATACAGCACCATTGCGGTCGAGAGAAATGCCACTCAGTTCTGAAGTGAAGCCCATGAAGACGTCGGGAGGGTCATCTTCGGCCTGGTTTGCGGCTGGAATGAGGCCTTTCTTGATGATGGAGCGGTACGGCTCGTCGTCCCACCAAGGCTGAGAGTACGTTGCAAACATCTTGTCCAGCGTGCCAAAGCCAAGACGTTCTATTGCGTCTTGCTTGTCGGCTGGTAGTCTCGGCACAAAGAGACCATCCTTGCTACTATCCTTCAGCACACCAAGAGGTATCGTGCACACGACCTCTCCCGCGGTGAAATTCCCTCGACTCGTTTCAACGACAATGGGGTTGCTGCTCCAGTCCACCCGTGTCACGACGGTTTCCAGCGCTATAGCGCCAGCCTCGAGAAGCGGCTGGGCGATTTCGTCAACGATGGGTAGATATCCGTCTTGAAGGAAGGCTTGCTCGCCATCGAAATCGTCGACGGCGTATTCTAGCAGGCCGACGCCCCGCTCGCTCTCGGGCCGTCCGGGCTCGCTCGTTTGTGCAAGCAGCGGGGCAGCCTCCATGTTCTCGATGCCTTGGAATAGCGCGCCTAGTGTGCGGCGGTACTCGTTCGGCACAAGATCAAATGCATCGTGGAAGGCCTTTGCGTTGACCAGCGCCCGCAGAACCGACGTGTGCTTTGCTGTCTTTGCGGGAATGTTTGCGGCAAGGTCTTGCACTTCGCCAATTGCGACTTGAGAGCAATGGACTATCTGTCTAGCCATACGAGCAGGAATCATTAAGCCGTGGTCAGACTTGGCCGCCGGGATGGCAGTCGCGGGGCACGTCACGTGCGCTGTCAGATCGTGGCTGTCTCCAGCGATGCCGTCGTGTCTGCATGTGGAATGAGGCTCTTCATTGGGTACTTGGAACAGGACCGACCCTTTCATCGGCCTGTATCGCTTATGTGGGAGAATGTCCATGAGAGGGTTTGGCCTCTTCGCGGTGCCGGTCCCGTGGATCCAGTTGGCGCCCGTGTCCAAGCGGCAGCCTTGAACCTGAACAGAAGCTATTCGGCCGCCGACGCGGTCGCGAGCTTCCAATATGCGCACTCGATTTGCGCCACTGCTTGTGTGATTCGCCTGGAGCAGTCGGGATGCAAATGCGAGTCCTGCGATTCCTGCCCCGAGAACAATAGTGTCATAATGGGCCAAGTGACCGGCTCCAGCTGCATCGACGGCCATGGCTGGAAGTGTTCGTCAAGCGCGTGTACCTTCAAGTCAGAGCCGATGAAGCATTTATTATAAAGGTTGAGTTGTTGTTGAAGCGGTTCCGCACTTTTCTTCTTGCCGCCATCGGAACTCGTTCCGTACGGCAGGATGATGTGCTCGGACCACGTGGAGCGGATAGTAGCGTGACGCCGGCACGTCGGGTCATGCAAGGAACTTTGCTAGCGCGGGATCTTTCAATTTAGTAGTGGACTATCCACGGGACGGGGCGGGTCACTATCGATATGGCCCCCAAACGCCATCTGACCACGACGTTACTAGGGGTACGCGGCGAGGTCTTTTGGCTCGCCACAATGCGCGGTAGTCATCATTGCCGCAAACAACATGAAATGACGGCAGTGACAGAGTTGCCGACAGCAACGCATCATCATCGGCGTCACAAGCGTGTAACATTGTGTTTCCATCCCTCACAATCCTGCAAGTCATGCTTGAACCGCGCATTTCTCTGCTCCCTTTCCGGAAACTCGCCCACACGATCCGGCCGCCACCGCCAACAATCCCTCCATTTGGCATCCAGCCTTCCCTCCAGCGCCTGCACTACATACATGCCAACATTCGTGAGGTTCTTGAACGAGTAGCCACTGCCGCCCGTCGCAATAAAGAGCGAGTCTGGCGCCGACTCGTGGTAATCTATGATCCAGTGGTCGTCGTGCGTCTCAACGTCCCAGCACAATTTACTGCTTTTGACGTCGCCATCCCCAAACACGGGCAGAATGTACCGAGCAAACTCCAGCGTCTTCTTCACCGCGACCCGTGGCTGTGTGTCAGTGGGGTGGTATGCCTGGTCGTGTGGCAGGCTTCTGACGCCCCAGTCGCAGTCGGGCTCGGCCCAGTGCTCATAGTTGACCATGGTGATGTCCATGTTGCAGATCTTGAAGACGCGGTCCTCGTTCGGCGGGAAAAAGTATCCCCGCCGCGTGATGGCGACCACAGGTAGATCTTTGTACCGCTGGTACTGCTCCTCTTTCATGCGGAGATGCGTGACGGGGTACCCGACTGCGTGGAGCTGGCCTTTGAAGTCGAGCAATGTCTCCGCGTAGGCACCCACCGAGACGATTACTTTCTTCGCGTGCCAAGTAGTCCCGTTTGCCGTGCGCACGCCAATGACGGTTTTGCTGTTGTTGGGGTCTCGCACGAAGCTTGTCACGGTGCCCGAGTCGCCTGCAATGAATTCGACTCCGAGTCTTTCGCACTCACGCTTCAAGATCAACATTGCATCGGCCGACTTGACCCACCCAGCGTTGCTGTTGTATATGCCTCGAAATGTTGCGGGATTATTTGGCTTGCTGGCGCCGGGAGCCTCGTATGTCCCTTGCTGTCGTTGCCGTTTTTCATGGCCGTACCCCATTGCAGGATACATTTTGAACATATGCTCCCAGTCTGGTAGGTCGACGATTTCAGAGGCATCGCCTAACGTGCGCGTATTTCTAACGGCTGTGTCAAACGTCTTTGCTCTGTCTTCGTCCAAGGAGCCGTCGGTGCCATATAGCCAGCCAGTGGGGTGAAAGACGTCCTTCCAAAGTGGTTACCGCCAGAACTGGATGGCTTCTTGCGACAGGACCGAAAAGTGGCCGTCGATGTATTCAGTCCGAATGATCTTGTTGCGGTCGTAGCCCGCAGACGACAGTGAAGGGACTTGCCATCGGTCGAGTACGCGTATATTGTGGTAGCCGGCGCGAGCGAGCCACCACGCCGTGGACAAACCAAAGACACCTGCCCCAACAGCGATGATTGGAGCGACTGAGCTTT
This sequence comes from Pyrenochaeta sp. DS3sAY3a, assembly GCA_001644535.1. Taxonomy (NCBI): domain Eukaryota; kingdom Fungi; phylum Ascomycota; class Dothideomycetes; order Pleosporales; family Cucurbitariaceae; genus Pyrenochaeta; species Pyrenochaeta sp. DS3sAY3a. The sequence continues at coordinate 293,868 of KV441639.1, forward strand.
TCCATCATTATTCGACCTTGTAAATATCATTTCTGAGCCCTTGTTCTTGTATGTACAGCAGAGACAAACTGAGAAGCTACAATTAATGTCAAACTTGAGACCGCCGCCAGAGGCTCCCTGCTTTCTAAACTAAAATCAGGACAGCGTAGCCTCAACGCCGAGAAAGCAGCCAAGCAACCGTAACATACATTCATCGCCGAACACTCTTCCTCCAAGTTGACGACTGCACATGCAAGAGGGTCGTCCGGGCTACCCGAAGTAGGTATCTCGCACAATTGTTGTATAGCCCCGCAACCACAGCAACATTAAAATGAAGCTGCAGATAAGAACTACACCGTGTAGGTTCCATGATAGGCAAGTTTACTCTCCTGCTCAAGCCGGTCACGCTTTAGCCTGCTCCGCGGAGCTACGCGCGGGCATCACCCAATGAGATGCTGCCCAGTGAAGGACGTCCGCTAAGCGCTGGCAACGCTCTGGACCAAGCCAAACCGCCTCTGCACATGTACAATGTTCTCTTTTCGACGCTGCGAGCTGAGGCCTTCGTACACGGAACACTGAGACGGCCGGGTAGCGGCACGAGTCTGCAATTATTCGCTTTGATGTCTGCATTACCCGCCGAATGCGGCTTGATTGTTGAGCCTCATGTTGCGATACTCGTGGATGTCGTAGTGAGATGGTTGGACCCGTAGCACTCGTGATGCCCTGCATAACCCGGCCAAACGTCTTCCACGGCCATCAGAAGTCCCGTGGTCCAGCCTTGCTTCTGTTTGTTTGTATCGTCGTCGAACAGGCAGTCAGTCCAGTCATCGAACATGGAATCTTCTTAGGAATCGCTATAAAATGATTCGTACGCGGGGCATCGTCGACATGAAGCAAGCAAGCTCACTGACAGCGAAGGAGTGCTACCACCCGTGACATTAGTACCGCCGACGGCTTCGAAACTCATGAACCTTGGCGCAGACTGGGCATGGGCTGAGAATGGACCTGCAGAACCTTGCATTCCATCACCCGACTGGCTACGGAGCGCCGCCATTTCATGAGAAGGTTTGATCACGTCCACTAGATAAGCGTCGAGGACATGTCACATAAAGAGTAGGCACAGAGCCACATGATGCGCAGGGTTTCAAGGTATAACATCGGACTGTCATTCCGGTATCTTGATCTAAACACTATCATTTACATGCACTGTCTAGTCAATACCAGATCGGGAGGCTTCGGCATGCGCAGGCAGCCGGATTACCTGCACACCGCCCCCTGACAGCCCCGATTCACAGCGACGTTAGGTGTCCCTTTTGGCAGCGGTCGAGCTGGGGACTTCGCCAACGTTGTTCCATGCTTGCTCGCGTCGACTTTCCGTCAGCCAGCGCTGCATCATTGGCGCCACGTACCGCGCCTCGCCTGAGGCTCCGGCCCCGTTGTCGAGAGTCCCGTGTCCGCCCTGGGAGAATGACGTGTACTGAGCCGTGGGCATCTCATGGCCGTCAGCCTCTTTGGCGCGCTCGGAATGATCCTAAGGATATCGAGTTAGAGGTGGTGGCTGAATGCTTGGGGCTGGGGTGATCTACCTTGTCGTGGGCCTCTTGAGGTTTTGCGTTGGTTTGCGGGCTCTTAGACTGCGCTTCGCCAGTGACTCCGTGCCCGTCGTTGGTTGACGCGTATCGGCCCTGGATAACCATCTTATGGCTGTCTGCCATGTTGGTGCCATCGGGACGATGCTGAGGATACTCAGTTAAAGATGATCGCCAAATGCTTGTGGTTGGGCTTGCTCACGTTCTCTGGAGCCTCTTGGGGCTCGGCGTTGCCTAGCTGGGTCTTAGGCTGCGTGGAAGACATTTTGATGATATTTCGAACAGACGATGATATGATAGTATCTTGATGGAGATAATAAGAGATGGGACCTGGCATCCAACTCTTTTTTATATGCGAAAGAACGCACGATCCTCCTACCGTCGTTTAGGCATCGCAAGACGAACTTTCGCGGCATCCGCAGCGTCAAACTTTCATGAACTTTGTATCTAGTCATGGACCTTCCCGCCCTTTGCAAGCACGAACTTCCTTGCTCTTCACAGCAGCTGAACCTCCGCGACCTAGGTACACTAGTCAGAAGTCTTACTCACCACCCCGACTTGCCCCCTTAGAGTAACGGTACGGACGACGAATGTGAGACCTCACCACTCTCCGAACTCGAAAGTAGCGAAAATTGCGCTTGTGCTGTACGCTCCATGCGCGGATGTAGTGCTTCACTTTTGACGCGGAAACTTTGTCGAGTCGGGCATTATCTTAGTTAAATGAGCTTGGGAGTGAGATTTTAGGAACTTTGTGGAACTTTTTGAAGTTTTACTTTTTTTCTCGAATTCCTTGGATTAGCTCGCTCGCATGGCAGGGACAGGGTGTGTTCAGCTGGTTAAACTGAGTTCATAGGGCCCAAGACCACCATTTCGTGAGATCTGCCTTGCGTCATCGGTAATAGTTCTGCGCGAGGCGGCATTTAAGGTTAGATGTCGTGGCAATGAGAGTGGGCCCACTACAACAGGCAGACTGCTTCATCAGCGCGGCGGAACTTTGGCAGACTACTGTGTCGCGGCTGTATTTGGCATTTTTTCTTTGCCGTCTCTGTTGACATGACCTGGTGGTCACCGAATCAATACCGCTAAAGGAGACAAGGGGTGCGGCTTCGTGACGACATACGTCAACCGCAAGGCGTTCTTCCGTACTGCGGCTCCAGTGGCTGAAAAGGTAGAGCAACAACGCCGGGTACAGGAAGCGAGCCAACGGCGACACTTCCCTAGCGAAGTCGCACAATGCAGGGGACCTGCAGCTGTCAGAAGGTGAACTACTCTAAAACGGGATACTTGCCTAAGCCGGGAGGAAGACCAAGCCATGAAAACCAACTTTACGCTCTGGGAGTCTTTAAATGCCAAAATACTCTTCGCGGGGCCTTCTATTCACCTTTCAATTCATCGATTACGTTTCCACCCTGCTTAGAGACCTATCACAGTCGCATTAATCATTACGGATGATTTTTTGTTGCTAGTACTAGACGGGAGCAAGGCTTAAAGCAAGCACCTTTCTGTGTCTCTCGTGTATTACTCATCCAGTACGCTGGGACTTGAATTTACGCTTTGATAGTATTTGTTATACCCCGCTCTACCTATGATCGACCTCGTACCTTTATTCTTGGACGTTGAGACTGAAGTAGATATATCGCTTGTCCACACTCACCTACTCTTAAGCCTTCCAACGAAACACGCCGAACAACACATCAAACAGGTCCAAGGACACAGCGCAGATAAGCTCAAATCCGTTTCTTCTCGAGACTACCTACCTAAATACCTTCCCTTCATTCTATCCTACAGGCCCCGTAACCAGCAATGAATTTCCGCGACAATACCTACGTGTTCTGAACATATTTCGCGCTTCTGTACCTACCTAGGTACGCATTTATTTAACTACAAAATAAATACCCGTCTACCAACCTGTCCTCTCATAGACGAGCAACGCATGACACTACTTTTGCACACCTACCTATCTACCAACATAGCTCGCAAGCAAGGCCGAGTCCCCGGACAGCATCCAAAGAATCATCCACGAAAGCAAAGAAAGAAAACCAAATTCCCTTGTCACCGCCACTTCCCCGTTCTGCTACTCTTATAACATTTCCAGGATCATTTCAACGACATTTTGAGCGTAAAGACACAGACTTTTCACTTGGTCCAGATAGTAACTGGGCGGAGTATGTGTCGGCTCGGGGTATCAATCTGGTTCCAAAGGGTTTAACTAGGTACACACTGATGAAAGACGTGATATTGCAAATGAGTGTTCACGATGGGACAAAGCCACTTTTATATGCGTTAATGGTTTGGGGATTGGAGGATACAGAAAGTGGGTTGAAATCTGTGTATTACGATATATTACGGACGAAGAGTCTACTTTGGGAGATCAAACTAGCTACGAGTTTGGAGTGGCTCAAACACGGGTAACCACAACTACACGCATCACGACTAGATCTGACGGATCACGCCTCTCAGGCTGTCCAAGCGTGGACCAAGAGCCCAGTCTAGGTGGTTGCATAAGATTTGGCAATACCGAGTGACCATGTCCAGGTCATCGAGGTTAGCAGTGTATCGCCCTCCATCCAATGCATGAAGATGTTTGCCATGTCACCATTGTAGGTACTGACATGTGAGAGATGTCGACGGGAGAGACGGGAACGTTGGAATGACGGTATAACATGGCGAGGCTGCTTATGATGGCTGCGCCGCCGCGTTGGACCTGGTACTCGGCCTCAATCATGTCGCCGCCCTCGATTGCAGGTTGGAGGCGGAAGAGCGAGTGAAAGCGGTGCTGCCTACCCGCAAAGACCCCCGCGAGGGGTCACGTGCCCCACTTGCGCGCGAGCGACCCCGAGCTTCTTCACACTTACCCTCGCCTCAATTGTCCTCATAGCTGCCTGCATCACACCGCTCAACCCTCTCACATCACTCCTCCCACCATGGCGCTCAAGAGGTCCTTCGACGACATCTCAGAGCCCTCCTCATCGTCCACATTGGGAGCGCAAAGCCCGACTCTCCTCCCCGATTGCGTCGACTCTACCTCAGAGCCCTACTCATCGTCCACACTGGAAGCGGCCCCCTCGTCGACCACATTGGCAGCGCTCCCCTCATCGTGCACATCGGAAGCGCAAAGCCTGCCGACTGTCCGCCCCGGTTGCACTGACTCTACTTCACAGTATTGGGACTTTGTGCCTTCGCCGCTGTCAATCTCGCCCCCATCGTCACCCAGTTCAACTGCGTCGTCGTCGGCGTCGGGTGACAACAACGACATGGTCAACTACGATGACAGCTGGGTCATGGTCCGCGATTTCGCCATCAAACTGCGTTCCCTGACAACCCCACCCGCCCAACTTCAAGAACTACTAGACACAGTTCTCACAACCCCGCGAGCTTCTGAAAAGGTTTCGCCTGCTGCCAAGAGAATTGGTCAACGCCAGCCGACTGCCGAGCGTGCCAACGAAGCAAAAGCAAGCTATCTGTTGGTCGGAGACATTCTCTTTTCAAATGAGGCGTGGGGCGGAGAGAAGTACGTGACCCTCGATCATCAAGTCCCATTGGATCTCGCATACCGGCCAAAGCCGCCTGATGCGGCGACCAGGGCCCTGTATCCGAAAGGAATGCCGCAACCTATCCCCGATGCTCTTGTCGGGTACATCATGCAGGAGGAAGCCGGCTACCAGAAAGTAGAGGCCCCGTTCTCCGAGGATGAAGAAACGGTAAGTACCCCTTGCTCAGACCTAACTGACAAACACTAACACGGCATTTCAATCAGGCTCTGGACAAGCTGGTAAAACCAAGACTTACTGGATCGTGTCTCTTTCCGTTCTTATCAGCCGAGTTCAAGCGAAGCCGGGGATCGGAGAGTCGTGACCATGCACTTCTTCAAGTTGCAAGAGGCAGCACGACAATCATCAACCATCTTCGCCTTGTCCTTACTCGCGCGGGCATCGCACCTACCCCTCGGAACACTTGTCACTGGTCGGTCACCTCGGATATGAGTATCATCCAGCTTTGGCTAGTATGGGCAGATCACCACCCGGAAAACGGAACACTACAATATCATATCCAACAAGTCGCACGCAAGGATTTATGCGACCTCGAAGACGAAGAGAATCCTGGCATGGTCGAATTCCGGCGCATCCTTCGAAACATCTTGAGTTGGGCCATGGGTGAGCGCCTCGATACGATTCGAAAGGCTATGGTCAAGCTCGTCGCAATCGCTGAGGGTAAGGACAATGTGTCTAAAGCCTTGAACGCCAAGGTTATTCCGGAGTCTTCTGGCCCTCCTGCCACGAAGAAGCAGAAGCGTGCAGCAGACGATATTTGAAGAGTCAAGGGAGTGTATGTCTTTGCTTTCGGATCAGGTTTGGCGTCTCGGGCGTGACGGAATAGATACCCTTTGTCCTTTATCAGGCTTGGCTAGTATAGGTCTGGAGGAGAGTGAGATGATATAGATAAGATCACATAGATGAGATGACATGGATGAGATGACATGGATGAGACGACTATTTGATTGCAGTTTGAATATAATGGAATTTCACACTGCTGATAAAACCACACCACACCATACTATGCTATACTGTGTATGCTCTGCCAGCCGTGAAAAGGCATCTTTCACTACGTCTGGAGATGATGTCGGTATCCGCGTTGCACTATCACTGTCCTCCTTCTCCTACACCGGCAAAGCTGTCGGGGTGCCTACGCATGGTATTTAATACGTCTTTTGTCTTTGCACAAAGACTGTATCTCTCTGCGCTCCATGTTCGTTGGCATGAGGTGGGTGTCATATTGTAGTGGGGAGTTCCGCAGCCAAGCGCAATGCGTAGAGTAGACGGATGCGCACTGCCCGAAGGCAGCTGGGGTGAAGTCTGCAAATGAAATCTCGGGCGTCCTCTTGTCGGGTTTCGATAAAAACTTGAGGACTTTCTATTTTCTCATCTTCCTTGAGGTGGAAGTAAGCTTTCTTGTGCCTGCATGCACAGGCAAGTCACCGGCCAATCGCGGGCCGTCAATGCGCTAATTTCACACAACTTCCATGTTCATTGTACACCCCAGCACCGCTCGCACTGACATCTTCACATCGCAGTCCTAACCTTCGCAATTTATGCGTAGGAGCACACTGTCCACTATGAGTCTAGTTGCTCTCCCCAAGTCTCGTTCGGCCAAAGAGGACTCCGCCATGGACTCGTTGCGGCGGGATATCTCGAAATCAAACATCTATCGTGTCCTCGCTGCCTTCAAGGATCTTCAAAACGGGAAATTCTATCAAGAGACACCATCTGACGTGGATCTCCCTATCACGGTCGATGAGTACAAGCAAGTCCTGCATTTCCTTGACAAGCATCGATCACTTGGTGGGCTTGTTCGTGACAAGATACGGTTAGTACATCTCAAATCATTCTACAGTCGCGCTGTTTACTGACCGCTGCGTAAGGTACGATTACGACCAAGACGATTGCATTCTTACCCTTCGCATGCTTTCCGGTGTTCATGAGCGCCTATGCGCTGTGATTACAAAGGAAATCGGTAGGCAACTAGATGCGATAGGGACCGGATCGGGTAGACAGGCTACGTTCGCACGCCGTGTAGAGGACATGCGCTCAACGAGCATCAAATTTCCCGGCCGCGCCGATTCTTGCTCACCAGATGCTTCATTCAAATATCGCCCCGCAAAGCAGGCAAACTTTGTACTGGAGGTATCCTATTCTGAGATGCAGCTTAATCTCTACAAAAAGGCCGACAAATACATGCGGAACTCAAAGGGCCTCATGCAAGTATTTGTTGGCATCAACCTGGTGTACGGAGAGAACACTGGCAAGAGAGCTACGCATACCATCTGGCGACAAGAACGCAACCCAGAGGGTTATGACATAGTGGAGTCGCCCGCGCAGGAAAGTTGCGATCTAAATCGAGATATATGACCTGGTTTGCTAATCTTTCAACAGGAGTTCCGCAATAGCGATGGAGACCCGATCGATCACGCAAAGCTCACCTTGCACTTGTCCGACTTTGCACCTACAAAATTTGTCAAGAAGCACTTGCAAGGGGAGGATGCAGATATTATCATCACTGGGAAAGCTCTCTGCGATATGTTGAACGCTGTGGAGCGCACAGTCGCAGGCGAGCTTGACACCGATGATGAGGCGTCTTTGCCGTCTGACGATGATGAAATGGAGTGTACCAGCAGTTTTAATGGACGAAATGATGATGATGATGACACCGATGACATGGAGGACGATAGCGCCAGCGAGAGTCAGGATAGCCGCACTCCGGAGCGAGCAGATGAGCAGACTTGATTTGGCGCTGTCTTTGCTTGCCCGTAGCACGTGATTACATCTATGGAACACGTTGAGGCTGGCTAGATGGGCATATATTGGGCGAAAGCGAGATTGCGAGGGAAAGTGGAAGGGACATGTGCCATTGCGTGTCGTTGAAGGTGCGCCACCGATATGATTTCACGATGAACAAGGAGAGCAGAGTAGGTAGCCGTGGTCAATATGACGGAGACAAATGGAACGGAGATAGACTTCTAATTTGCGTTTGCAATGCCCCGCCGATTGCGTGGTGTTTTTGCGTGATGGAAAACGAAACTTTTGATTGAGCTAGGCTTTCCAGCGCTCAGCGCACAAGGATTTGGCTGTTTGATGTCTGATTCAGAGGTGCGAGTGCCGCGACCTTTGTTGAGAATTGGCACCAAACAAAGAGATGAAGTGGAAGGAGTTCATTGTAACTTGTAGTTATGGAAGGTAGGCGGAAGGCCATCTACTTAGGTATGCTCCAGGTGAACTGTGCTCCAACAACCTTCGCCCCAACACATGTCCCTTTCACTGTCTTGTTGCGATCCGATTGGGCTCTTCCTAACATCTAAATTTTGCTAGATCGGGTTTTGCGTGAAAGTACTTAAGTACCTAAGCAGATGAAGACTAAACAACATAATAGCTCAGCTGAGCAGAAGAGAGCAGTGCGTGCCTGGCGGTGGCAGGCGGCAAGTTGCATGAACCAGTGGGTTGCGACTGTGGCCCCGAAACCTATCAGTCCTGTGCTCTCGCGTATTTATTTACTTTCAGTGTACTACTGTCTGCTTGTATGATTACTCTTGGCTTTGCATAAATCAAAGAAGGCTTATGCCGGGTAGTGAAGGTTTAGTCGGGGGCTACATTGTCTAAATAATCAGTTTTCCTTTCTTGCTTCTCTCCGCCTCGCTTATACGAAGTTTGTTTTCAGGCACACGGAAGCTGTTGTACAGTCACGTAAGAAGCTGTTTTAAGGGCACAAAAGAGACAAATTTCAAGGCACGTCCCTACAGCTTATGGTTCGGTGTCAAAAAAACCGATAAATTCTGAATAGTGTCAAAGACACCGACGAAAAATAGGGGTCAAAGACACTGATACTCGTTAGTATCAAAAAGATCAATCTTTTTCGGCAAACAGTACAGCAATAAGCGACAGGTAAGCATCTAATTAGGACAAAAATATCAGTGTTCTGTACTATCCCTTGGCAATTCTTAGGTAGCTACAGTGAGCTAGCCCTCTACGCCGTTCTTCTAAAACCTTCTTTTTCTGTCGATTCACGCAATTTCTACACGCATAGATATCAATAGAGGAGGCAGCATGAGGCTAAAGACAAAAGGCAGAAGGTCGAAGGCAGGAGGAAAGAGTAGGAGGAGAAGGATAGGGTAGGAGGAGAACGATAGGGCTCGGGGCTATTTAATAACAGCATTAGAGGTTATTTAGCCACAGGATTAGAGGCTATTTAACTAAGGCGAAGTAATTATTAGAGCTAGCTATTAGTGTCTTTTTATTAGTGTACGTTTACATTTGTTAGTCTAAAAGAGAGCGATAGTAAAGCCTAAAAGTCACCAACAGCCAGGTGTAAAAGACGCCAACAGCCTGGTGTAAAAGACACCTGTAAAATGGGTCTCTTTCAGACTGACGATATGCTATAGGGGGAGGGGGGGGGGAGGGGAGGTCGTGTTGAACGCTTGTATGAGGTTGTGTTAAAAACTTGTAGAAGCCTCCTCTGTGCCTCCTACGTACGTTCAAATTAGCTTCATACAATTCTCCTACAAGCCTTGAACTAAGCCTCCTCTGTGCCCTCAAAACAGCCTCCCTCCAACAGGCCTTCCTCGCGCCGTCAAAATTAGTCTGCTACGCGTATTAGAAGACCAAAATATCATACTGCGCCTTACGAAATGAGGCATAATTAGACACGGTGATGAATCACCCATTCTCCTTGCTATTTGGACATTTGGTATAAATCTACTATGGTCGCAGGCAGCAAGTTGGTGGGTCGCGGGCCCAGGTGTGTGCCAATCGCGGGCCAATCACGGGCGGTCAAAGCGCGGGGCGCTAGTTTCACACAACTCCAACGTCGCCGTTGCCCGCCTGCATACTTCTTTCACTCTCCATCTTCACATCGCAGTTCTGCCTTGCACTCTTATAAAACGCAGCAGCAAATTCCCACCATGGCTCAACCTCCTCCTCTCCAGAGCTGCTCAACTCACGCGCACTCCGATATGGAAGTGCCGCAGTCGCAAATCACCACGCCGACAAAGTTCGTCCACGGGCTTTGCACCCCTCCTTCGGAAGGCAAAAAGAAGCATTCAACTATCCGTCAAATTGTTGATCTGCTCATCGACATTTCCCAAGGCTCGTTTCCCAGTGCAAGTCCGCCCTTCGAAGTATTCCGGGTTGAAGTGACCGACTTTCTCGAAATCAAGAAGCGTTGCGAGGAACAAGAGTTGGACATATATTCTGAAAACTTACGGTACGTAGCTCCTATGTAGTTGATTTCACCGCTGACTAAAACTCAATAGCCTTGACTACGACGCATTTGACAGCGAACTTGTCATATACATGATTCCATCGAAAGTGCATGAGGAGGTCCTCTGGGGGGTGACCAGCAATCTTATCTGCTGGATAGAAAAGCTGAAGACCGATCACGGCAAGAAGGCAGAGTTCGCACGCAAATTGAGATTCGCTGGACAGCGTGACGTTAAGGTCAAGAAGTTCGACGCCGATACGCTCTCTTCCAAGTCGCCGGATGCGCAGATCAAACATATCCGGGCCAAGTACCCAGGCGTTGTCATCGAGATTGCGCATAGAGAGAGAGAAGAACATGCCACCAAGAAGGCGAAAGACTATATTGGCGCAACGAACGCTAATGTACGAGCTGTGCTTGTGATCTACACCAAACCAGATGCTCGTACAATGGAGGCAAAGTTCTCGATTTGGCGACCACAAGTTAACGACGGCATTATCAAGGCTTTCCAGGCAGTGGCTGGACAGGTAAGAGTCATACTGCACTTTGGTCTACTTTTTACAATCCTAATCTGCTTAGGTCTTTCGCGACGCAGATGGAAAGGTAGTTCCCAACGTCGAGTTGCAGCTAAACCTCCGCGACTTCGCAAACCCTACCCTTGTCACCAAGTTACTTCAAGATGAAGATGAGACGTTCACGCTGTCGGGGGAAGAGCTATGCGAGATCCTGGAAGAAGCAGAGGCGTCGGATGGGGAGGAGTGTGAAGAAGAGGTGCTGAAGCCGGATAGGTCCCCGTCACCTGTGGACAAGCTATCAAAGGATGATAGGGCGAAGTTCCAAGCGCTCGAAAACGACGCTGAAAAGCGCGCGGAAGCCGAGGACGAAGACTTCCCGAGGCCACGATCCGTACCACCATCATCGACTACTCCAGTCCGCCGCACGTCTCTCCGCGTCCGCAAAAGAAATCCTCAGCAAGACTCCCAGCACTCCTCATCTTCAGACTAGATGGAATAGGTTCAGTTCACAAGATAGCATGTTGGGGTTCATAATATCTAGAAGAAGGAAATGAGAGGTCTGTCGGCATGCCGGCATCACAACGATAGTGGCTGCGCTTTCTATACGGGATCACCGACAGTGTCGTCTCAAGTACTTTGGTTTGTTGCTTCGGTTTGAACTGCTGCCAGCAGCACCTGCGCGTCGGGCGACAAGGATCGTTGAATCGTGGTTGCGTACGAGAGAAAGGTGCGAGATAGACGGCACGGTATTTCAGCCAATTAATATGTGTTTCAATGACATCCCGAGATGTGTCAGACGCCCACATCATCATCCTGTGTGTAGTCATTTGCGCGCTTGAGATGCGTCTGGGTCCTAATCAGAAATCTGCTTTGGATCATCTCAAGTACCTCAGACTTGACAATAGATCAAGCACTAGTCCTACACTACCAACATGAGCCACTGCGTGGAGCGGCAAAGCTGTTCGATTCGCGAACCAAGCTAAACCAGAGGCCACTGCGATTTTCATTGTAGGAATACCAGGTTAAACAACTTAGAATTTCAGGAGTAAAGAAAAAGCTTAACAGACCGCAACATCTTGGCCTCACTATAAGGGAAATGCACATCCGAACCACTTGGCAGCGTAAGAGAATAGAAGCAGTGCTTTCGCTCGTACCAGTCTTCATACCTCAGGCTCCTGCAACTCTTGCAACGATCCCTACTGCCGTGAACTCCCCTGTCATGATTCCTGTCTTTTCCGGTCACGTAGAGACAGTCGTGACAAAACACGCCCGACTCGGCTCCGTCAGCATTTACCCATGGCGCGAAGACCAGACCCATTGCGCGGCGACAGCGACGGGGGACTAGCTGTGCAGGCAAGTCAATGCACTCTAGTCGCTTTCCAGAATCATCCACAATGCGCTGAACTTCTTTGTCTTCGATCACTGGTGGCGGCGGTATTTCCTGCCCGGTCCTCTCCAGTGCTAGCTGCGCCGCGACTTGAGTGTCGTAGAGTATGTGCTGTTGAGGTACCCTGAACGAGTTCCAATGCGGTTTTTGGCGTTTTATTGAAGGATCGAAATCGGGTGGCTTATACGGTGCACCTTTTACTCGCGGTGGGTAAGATTCGGGTAGTCTTCTTTCTGTGGGCGGTGGGAATTCGATAAACCGCGGCCCTTGGAGAGTAACTGGTAGAAAACGAAAAGAGGGTATCAAATGTAGATCGTTTTTGGTGAGGCCGTAATGCTTGAGCATCTCTTCTTCCTCCAGCGGCATTGGTCCTCTGTGCGCGCATGAAAAACATAGGCGGTCCAATGTTGGAAGCCAAATGTGCTGAGCTGGCTTGTCGCATCGATCGCATTGTCTTTGCCGAAGTTTGTCGACGATGTTTACCATACTAGCCACGACATTCGTTTGTACAGCAAGCACGCCCCGAATGACCTGAGGCGCCCACTTGACGAGGATTTTAAACTCTGGAATATTATCTACCAGATAGTGGGCATGGCGACTGGTGTTGCGGAATCTGACGAGGGAGAGAAGGTCGAGCGTTTCAAGTATATGTAAATAGAGCAGTTCATCTGGAAGCGTGCCGAAAAGTCCAAGATTGTGTACCGATGGGGCCGGATGGATTGGAGCAAGATTCAAGGGAATGAATTCGTGTAGAATAACATCTGTTAGAAGTGGAGGTCCCCCAAGGTTCGAGCCGCTGGCCTTCTTCCAACAGTAGCCCGAGCCAGAACCGTAGTAGACTATCGTAGGGGGTTTGTTGCGTGGATACATGGCAGGTGAGATTTCTTTCGTGGACATGGCGTTAGTGAAAGTAAATGTGCGGGCTCGCTGTGCGTGATATATAAAGTATTTGGGTTCCAGGCAGCTATGTCACCTGACTACCCGTACCAAAGGTGCAGCTTTCTAGAACCATGGAGACACCCCACAGTATCCTCGCTTACTCAGCAACTCAGGGGATACGATAAGCTTGCTGTATCTTAGTTGCTCGGCTCCTAACGTTGAAGGTCTCTGTGAGATTCCCGACGCTTCTCTGCAGAATTATGGCTTTTCCATTCCTATACCCCTCTTGATCGCACCCATTTTGCCGCTGTATTGGTTTCGGCTCGTTAGTTCCGGGAGTCTTCCGAAAGCGATCGAAGCTGAGGTACGAATTCAGGTTATTAGAATCCTTGCAATGAGCAGGGCAGAGTATTCTCTCGGCTGCGATGCAGGCTGAGCCACAAGCTTTGGAACTTCACATGTTGCTCACAGGAAGGATCTTTAATGTCGCAATGATGGCAAAAAGCCAGATTCTCGCTCCAGTAGACATGTGCTGTGGTGCTCGCGGTCCCACAAGCCTCGCGATGCCTAAGTTGGGTTGCCGGAGGTGATGGTTCGAAGTATTAGAAAGACCGATCATGCAATATTGCCCGCACGAACAGCAAGGACGCAACGACGAGCTATTTCCTCAATCTGAAGCAGAGAGAATGAGTAACGAGATCGCTGACAGGCTATACAGTGCCATTTAGAACCATTGCAGTACAAGTTGGACGATGCAAACCACTTTGTACTTCGCGGTGGCTTGGGTAAGGGTTGTAAATGTGTATTTCGGTTGCGTGTTTTATTGTGCCTACCCTTCATGCCCGGATGTGCTTTCTAGTAACTTCCTTCCCCATCGTTGGACCCTGTAAACATCATCGTGGTCTGATTCTGCCATCCCTTCTACACCATCGCCAGCGGATAGACAATTATCGAATTCATTGTTCCCAAGTATCGCACTACTTTCCACCTGAATAGCTAAGTCACATCCTATTCAATATGACACAAGAGAATATCTTCAAAACTAACTCCGATGTCATCTTAGGCTTCGGAGTTGAATTGGAGATGGGCATCGAGGCGAATGTCGACGGCCTGAAGCTGCTCACTAGCTACTACGACTTCGACGAAAATGAGCCCTGTCATCGGGATGGCACCGAGTATTTGATTTGCACTGACTCGCGAGAGGGCAATCGGTCTAGTATCTACGACTTTTTGGCATATTACCTCAGCGACAGCGAATTGCAGACTGTTGTTGGCGATCCTGAAAATCGCGAATACAGCAAGTGGCAGCTTGATAATGACGAGTCGGTTATGGAGGCTGGGACGACATGTAGTGTTCTATCACATTTCAAGGTCATAACGGCACTAATTTAACTCCCTTAAATAGATCGGGTCGAAGTGGTGTCGCCCATTCTGGGCCTCCCTACCCACAAGCCCGATGAACGCTCCTGGACCTACGAGCTGGAGAAGCTTTTTGCTTGTATCGAGAGATACTTCCATGTCATGGATACGACGGGCGCCTCCACTCACATCCATGTCGCACCCGTGGGCCGACCCTGGTCCCAAGCCGAGATCGTGTCCATTGGGAAAGGGATCAATTTGATCTCCGACATCATACCAACGTTTCCGAGATTGGCCGAAACTGAAAGGACTGCAAAGTGGGCAAAGGTAAATCCGCAAGCTGCATTCAACAACAGTTCGACTATCCGATCAGTCGTACAAGCTCTTTGCCCGGACCGCAGCGTTGCATGGAACCTACGGCCAATGTTCAACGAACCCGAGCACCCCGCAAAAGGCACGATCGAGTTCCGAAGACCGCCGCAAAGCAGATCCGCTGATGAGGCCAAGCGGTGCATCACCATCACGATGTGTCTAGTTGTTCTTTTCCTTGAGGAGAACGAACTGGTTACGACGATCGGAGGCGAGGCGGCTTCCAGCAGTGATAGGAAGCTTCTGCTTCTTTACAACTTGATAGACCGCACTGCTAGACGATTTGGTTTAGGAGGAATGATCTAATCTCACCCAGCACAGACGAGTTTCAAGACGAGTCTTGTCGCTCAAGGGCTAAGTGCCTGGCCCTCTCAGGGGTTTTCTTTCCAGCACAGACGAGTCGCAAGACGAGTCTTGTCGCTCAAGGGCTGAGTGTCCGTGGATCCCCTCCATACCACAATCTAAAGGCGTTCCTGGAAACAGGAAGGGCTGGCGAAGTCGGACTCTTGCACCTCCACGTGGGGCCGCCCGGTAATACATTTGACATGTTCAATGTAGCTAGGCAAGAGACGCGAAGTTGGACTCAGGCATCCGCAAAGGTTTAGCCCCCCCGTCCCAACGCCTATTTGGGAACAGGTGCGAGCTAATGTATTCCTAGATGCTAGAGCCATGGCCCATAGGCCACCGAAGCCTACGAGCGCTGATGATACCGAGGAGACCGAGGAGACCGAGCAGACCGAGCAGACCGAGCAAATCAAGCACACCAGAAAGACTGCGGGGTACCAGGCGCATCGAAGGGGATTCTACACAAGTCACTAGGCTCCATGATGATGTGCGGTTCAGTGGGGACGAACCGTGACGATTGTCCAGTCACACGTCTTCCCGCCCGTTGCGTACATGGTGGAGCATGACCGCTCCAGCCGATCTAATCAACCCTCTTTACGCCGCGCCTAACAACTAACAACGGCGTTTGCGATGAACAATTTCCATGCGCGGCTCTATTATGCCAAGTCAGAATACATAATCTTCTCTTTCCTGGCTTTTCAACGCATGAAACAAAGGCGAGCATTGCTCTCCTCCTTCCAACTACCTTACGATGCTGACTCCATACAAGTCCAACGCCACAGCCACCCAAGTCGCAAACGACGTTTCAGAAAACATCCGTGACTAGGTTATTCTTGTCGCAAGCGTAAACCCCAACAATTTGGGATCGAAATCCGGCCAAGTGGTCCGCCGTCACTACCCCGCACTTCTAGTCCTCGACGCCTGTACGCAATGAACTCTTGATGACATGACCACCAGCATACACGTTCAATATCCCGACGTGCCGATCAAAATCTGTTGTTGTCGACTTGGGATCCCTGACTTCGGCCCGCGAGGGTCTCAGGTGTCAAGATGGAAGAGGCAGACTGGGTCGCCATTAGCCTATAAGCTTATATACCCTGGCGTCCACCGCGTATTTTTCTCCCTTTGCTCAACCATGATTTAACAACCCTCGTTGTCCAAATAAGGCGGCGCAGAAGGAGGGCGAAGGAGATGCGGGGATTAAGAGGGGAGAAGATGATGGGGATTTATGGGTCAAGGAGGAAGACGATGACGGTGATGGCGGTGTGGATGGCGGTGACGGTGGTGCTGGCGGTGGTGCTGCGGGTGGCACGGCATGTGGAGCAAGAGTGGAAGAATGTCGCAAATGCATGAGAGTTTTCAGTCCGATTCTAGCGTGCAATCATCGTCCCGTCGTTGGCGTCATGGGTTCTCGTCACGAAAGTGCTCTCGCTTTTGCTCTAGTAATTTTGAAGAGAGCAGTTGCTGTCCGCCTGCGCCTAAAGCGATTGCTCTTTCATTGTTGCGAATGCTCCTGACCTGCATTATAGCGCGCGGACCAGTTGTTATCGTAGATATTGCCACGTCTAACTGATCTCTTCCTCTTCACAACACAAACTTTCTACCCGTGAGTGGATGCGCAACGAGACGTCATTCCCTCCCGTTATCTTCGCAGCTTCATTGATAGGTTCATGCTAACGTGTGTTATGACTGATTGCAGACTTCAAGGAAACACAAGCTCCGGTATGTCCCTTGAACTCTCCTCTCTTGCACTGCTTTGAGATCAGACCTTCACTCGTCTCTTTGTTACTAGAGCTTAACTAATATTTAACTTGAAAGCAGCAGCAACAGCAGCAGCAGCAGCAACAACAACAACAACAACAACAACCAAAAGTACGTATCTTCTACCCTCCAAGCTCTCCTTCGTTCCACCCCGCCTAATTCCACGGAATCGCGTCAATTCCCGTCATACCCTTCGACCACCGGCATATCGCTTGATAATCGCGACGTGATTCGATGCATCAGTACCGCTTGACGACTGAAATACTGCCCGATGGCCGCCACTATCCCCCGCCGCCTAGCGCTCCACCGCGAATTTCCACTACCCTTCAACCTACGCGACTCTACGATTTCTCTTAGTAGACGAACACTCGATTGCATGTCAACGAACGGTTCCAACGGAAGTCGGCCGGTTCATACCACGAAATACATATCGACTCATTGACTTTAGCCAGTGCTTGCCTGAAAGTGCCACGGATACTGGAGCAATGCATTGGCTATTGTCGGTCCAATTGTTTGGTATACAGTTTGCTAATAGATTACGTAGTGACTATCAGATGCTACCAATGCGGTCGCACGGGCCACACGGCCGCCCAATGCATGCAGGGGCGCCAGCCCTTGGAAGTAATCATGGATGTCTTGGGCAGGGCATTTGTAAGTACTAATTGCTAGAGTTATTGAGATGACTCTCAACCATCCTTAAACTTTCACCTTCTTCAAACTCTCAATGCTCCTTGAGCTCTCATTTCACCAACTCTACATTCTCGGTTTGGCTTTAGCTAACTGTGTCGCAGCAAGCCCAGCAGCGTACGTCTGTCGGCCGTAAGTTGAAACATCCACATGAGCAGCTTCCCCACTAGACTTCATTGCGCTGTTGACGTCTTCCTATACCGCTGGTTCACTGCACTGCTGATACGATGTCCTTGGCTTTTCGTCGTCTTTACGTATTGACTTTTGGCTGGGCTTCTGCACTTAACACATACGTCTGTAGCGTAAATTGTTGGCTAACAAGATTTAGGGCACTGGCACTCCACGCGTGGCCGTGGTGGCCGCGGTGGTGGCGGTGGTAGCGGAGGAGGCGGTGCTGAGGCCGGCGCTGAGGCCGGCGCTAGGGCCGGCGCTGGGGCCGGTGTTGGGGTAGAGGGGGGAGGTGGGGATGAGGAGGAGAGGAAGAAGGAGAGGAAGAGGAGGAAGAGGGCCGGCGGCGAAGAAGGCGGCGAAGAAGGCGGCGGAGAAGGAGGGAGGAGGGGATGAGGGAGGAGATGGAGGGGCGGAGGGGGAAGAGGATGATGGGGCAGGGGGTGGAGATGGGGGTGGTTGCGGCGGTGCTGGTGACGATGCCGGCGCTAGCGGTGACGGTGGTGCTGGGGGCGGCGCCGCCGGCGGCCAGGTTGTTTCGGTTTGCTAAGCTGTGTTTTCACTATTGAAATTCTACCTTGTCTACCTTGAGTCTTCTGGGCATTTCACTAAACGTTGTCGCATCTAAGGAAAACGGATACGTCTAGATCGCGCCCATAAGCGGCGTGACGCGCGGCACGGCGGGTTCTTCATCGAAGAAACCTATCACGCAGAATTCGCATCGGCTGGTGGTCGTCGCCCATGGGAAGTTAGACCACACTCTTGTCACTTTTTCCCCTTGAATGATGACTAATCAATACTCGCGAGGAAGATGTTTGCCGCCTGGTGGAGGACCAGGCTCACGCGAGCCACCTATGACACCAGCCAACGTGTATAAAACCCAACCACATTGTGGTGGAGGACAAAGCGCGCAATGAAGCGCGCAAGCGCTGTCGGGGCCTTGGGCCCATCATCAAGACAGTTGTTGGTGGGCGGGGGTTTGAATAATACTTTTTCTCTTCCTCACAAATAGGGAGAAGGCCTACTCGCCTCTTGACATATCAGACCATTCACTGCACCCGCATAGCAACATACCACCTGAGCATCGCGGGACGGATGCACAAGCTTTGGATTTCGAACACACGGATCAATCCTCGTATCGAATGAAGTAGAGGAAGATTTTGTCGCCGGGGGAGGTTGGCGGGGGTGATCATAGGGGGATGGGATGTTGACATCAAGCTTAGCGACTTAACAGGGAGCGGGAACAATTGTAGCACACGTAGTCTACCTAGATTCCGAGCGGTGATTCATTCAATATGATCTGGTCTTCTAGAGCCCCAGCCTCTGCTCTCAATCCTTCATGCCCATCCATCAATCTACTTGTCAGTATCCTCTGCCTTTTGTTGTGAGAAATCTATACCTCCTTGCGGGTTACAACATACCTCGGAGATGGGAAGGTGCCACGACCTACGGAAGCGACAATGGCTGCAAAACCGCCACGCCGACAGCTCGCATCCCCAAATTTTACTTGCCTTTCATCCTTTCATCATGACCGGATTCATTTCCTCTTGACACGAGGCGATTGCTCACCCTGAGCTTCACCATCGCCTAGCGAAGGAAAAACGAGTGTGCAGCGTCGGCGCGCTTGCTTTTCCTTCCCTGTCTCTGCCACCACAGGAGTTTCGCTGCACTCGTCAACTCACGACCGCGGACTACGTTCTCGATCAAAACGCGACTTCGTCGATTGCTCTACGCTATACGACTTGTTCTTGTTGATGGTACGCGGAAATGGTAGTCGATAAGTGTGGTAGGTTGATTGATCTTGGGAGCTTGACGTGTGCTGATGTGGGAAGGTTGCGACGACGACGCCATGTGAAGCGGAGCAGATGGCATTGCATTCACCTACATTCATTCTTCAGTGGGCCATCTACCAGCCAAAGGCATCACTCCAGCAGAGAAAGCCATCACTCGAGTAGGGAAAGCCATCACTCCAGCAGGGAAAGGCATCACTCCAGCAGCCTACGGAGCTGCGGTTCTCATTCAGAGTCATCTGTTAGGACAACAAACCACAGAGACACATGCAATTTCACCACCCTCTCCACATTCAAAGAGCATACAAATTTGAAGGTGGACAAGCACATTGATTCATTCAATGGAATTACTTAGACATATCTCATCATGACGGCCGTCAGCCATGACAGGCTGGAAGAAAACGAGAAAGAAACCCATCGCCTGACTTCCGCATACATCGAAAACGATCGTAATCACATCGAGACTGACCTCGAATCTCCCCAGACATCACTCTTGAAAGATAAAGTCTTCCTTTTGCCGATGTACAGCATGCGAATTAGAGCGATATTTCCGCATGGCAAGAGTTGGTCAGTATTGTTGCCCATTTGAAGCTTCGCTTTCGATGGGTGTGAAGACCAGTTGACGATTATGGATCATGCAGCAAGAGTCGAATATGGACAGGCACATGGCTACTCACAAGTGAGCGATGCATGCCACCTCAAGTTCGCGGGGAGGCACAGCTTTGGATTTCGATCACATGGATAAATCCTCGTATCGAAAAGAGGTTTTCACTAGTTTTCCTGTGTACTCGAACGTGTTCGCGTTATCGCAGGCACTCTTTCAACAGCCCCCATATTTCGAGGGACAAGAGCGAGGATTCAGTAAAAGGGAAAAGAGTCATTTCAAGGAATTGGCAGTGGACAAATGTGTTGCGATACTCGCTCGCGCAATACTTGCAGCGAGTGAACAGGTTCGTTACAAACAGCTCTCATATTGTACTATGTTAACAAAGCTAGTTTGAAGCAGTTGTTCCTGTTCGCATCGGGTACGATCCGCCTATGGAGTCGCCGAAATACAGGTGTTTTTATACACTTCATATCTCAACTAGAGAAAACCAGACAATCATCCGCTTTCGCTGCTCAATTGCGACTCCTATCATAGAGTTTTACATCTCTAACCCTCTCTCAGACGTAACATGGACGAAGGTCTTCTTCCAGTACTCCGGGTCATCCTCGAGCTTGATCTGCGCGTTCAACTTTTCTTCAAGTGTCGGGTCATCTAGATCGTCGGGTATTTCAATCGCGTCTTTTTGAAACATTTCGAAATAACCGGCGAACAAGTTACGCTCGAATTTTTCAAGCATCCACTATGGGCAATTTGGGGAGACGGCGAAGGTCTCCCTTTCGACGATATCAGCATGGAGTCCCACTGGCTGCCACGTTTGGAACCGTTCGACCAGGTCATGGGAGCTTTGACACTGGAGCACAAGACCGAAAGAGTACCGCAAATCTGTGGCACCATCATCGACAACGAGGATTACCCGAAGATGATGAAGAAGGAGCTTAAGAAGCGGCGCCAGCAACGCCTCCATGACTTTGGTGAGGACACTGACGAAAACGACAACGTACCTCCGAAGTCGTCAAAACGTAAAGGTAAGGGTGTAGACGTCAACGACGAATCACTTTTCGAAATGGTCCCAGAAAGAGTCGCAGATCCTGGAACCCCTCCTGCCCCTGAACCTAAGCCAAAGAAGAAACCTTCCACGCCAAAGTTGAAACCTTCGAAAGGTTCCCCGTCAAAAAAGGATCAGCGCCTTACAAGCCTCCGGAGGATCCTGATAGTGACAGTAGTAGGGGTCTTGCACCTGTAGGACGACCACGCAAGAAAAGGGGCAAGAGAGGATCGGACGAGGACAAACCACCAAAAAAGCCCAAGACATGATCAGGCGACGGAAAACCAGCTGGAAATGAGCCGGCGTCCCGCTGTCTCCGTACTTCCTGGGCTACAATAATCCTAATGGGGATAAAGGACATCAAAAAAGAGATGGGATGTCACAAACCTGGACTTAGCTTTCACGAAAGCCTTTACAGGGAGGCCCATTATTCGTTGCAGTGATGTTGTACTTTCGGCTTTGGACTAGGCACTAACAAAAGCTAACCCAAGGCGCTTTGCGGGCACAAGTGGAATTGCTTCTAAGCTCTCCGATGTCAGTGCAACCGTGAATCACCCTCCAGGCAACAGCTCAACACTCATCAGCAAGCAACATCTCTAGTTTCGATATTCCGATCCTAGTCTGCTTACTGAGCGGATTATTAATATCATGCACCCCATCGAATTCCATGATAACCAAAGTCGACCTCATTCGTTCGCCACGATCGAATCGCATACTTATAATGTCTCCAACCCATCAATCTATCAAACCGAAACCGATTGTGGCG
The DNA here is from genome assembly GCA_001644535.1 of Pyrenochaeta sp. DS3sAY3a. Taxonomy (NCBI): domain Eukaryota; kingdom Fungi; phylum Ascomycota; class Dothideomycetes; order Pleosporales; family Cucurbitariaceae; genus Pyrenochaeta; species Pyrenochaeta sp. DS3sAY3a. Next base: position 315,859 of record KV441639.1, read on the forward strand.
ATTTTACACTACTCAACGACAAAGACTATGAAAGCATTAATTACTTCATGGATGCTGAAGAGCAGGCTAATTACTTCGTCGACGATCGACCTTCGTGTCGTTTCCATGTGCATTGTCACCTTGCACCTCAGCTATCTTCAATTTCCTGTGTTATACATCACAGAATAGTAGCACGGTTGTACTTGGATTGATCGTGTGCTTGTCGCCCAAACCATGCCAGACGAAGACTCTGATTACCAGCCGCCTTAACGAGGACTTAGGGTGTTGTGCACGCGAATAGGAGGATATGTGTAGCCAGAGATTGTAGGAAAGGCGTGGTATTGTCGAATAGGTTGGACTGGTGCGTTCATCTAACACTCTCCATATGGGGTACGGCGTCTACTAGTTCCATACAAACAGCAATACACTCATACAACAAACCTCCAAAAAGGATCTTCCAAATTTTACATCCTGGCCAAAATCCCATGCGCCTCCGCACCCCTCACCCCCGGCACACGCACAACCTCGAGACAAAACCCCAACACCTCTCTCGTATCCCTCGGATCAATAATCCCATCATCATGCAGCACCGCACTCGTCGCATACGCCTCCCCATCCCTCTGCACCTCGTCTCTAAACCCTGCCGTCTTGGCCCTCAACGCCTCCTCATCCAGCACCTTTCCCTGCGACGCCGCACTCGTGCGCTCCACCGTCTCCATCACACCAGCCAGCTGCTCCGGACCCATGACGCTGCACCGCCCGATGGGCCACGTGAAGAGGAAGCGCGGATGGAAGCTGCGGCCGCACATGGCGTAGTTGCCTGCGCCGTAGGACGCGCCCATTATGAGCGTGATGTGCGGGACAGTGGAGGTGCTGACTGCGGAGACCATTTGGGCGCCGCGCTTGATGATGGCGGCGTGCTCGGCTTTGGAGCCCACCATGAAGCCGGTTACGTTTTGGAGGAAGATGATGGGTGTGTTTCTGGGTGGGGGAGTTAGTGCGTGTGTGTGAGAGGGGTGATGGGGTGGGACGTACTGTTGGTTGCACATGCGGATGAATTGTGCACCTTTTGAGGCTTCGTCGGGGTTTATGACGGGGATCTGGTTTGCTATTATTCCTACACGGTGGCCTTGATTGGCATTAGCGAAAATACGGTGACGGTCAAGAATGCCACTATCTCACCGAAGATGGATGCCCACGCCGTTATCAGATTGCTTCCATACTCTGGCTTGAACTCAAGGTATCGAGAGTCGTCAACGATGCGGATCAAAACTTCTGGCATGTTAAATGGTTTCCGGATATCAGGATCTATGAACGAAATGAGATCTTCTGCCGAATGTCGTGGAGGAAGCGATGTTATGGGCGAGAAAAAGCCTAATGAGGAGAGATTGAGGGAGGCGACCCAGTCGCGTGCTTTTCGGATGGCATCGAATCTGCGAAAATCAGTACAAGTCAGCCTGATCATATCAAGCTTCACTCACTCATCCTCCGCCATCTGATCAGCCAGTCCAGTAAGTTGTGCATGAACCTTTGCACCACCAAGCTCTTCAGCCCCGATAACCTCTCCCGTAGCCGCCTTGACCAGCGGCGGACCAGCCAGAAAGACCTGAGCCTGGTCCTTGACGAAGATGGAATAGTCTGATAATGCGGGATGGTATGCGCCACCAGCTGTGCAGGAACCGAATACCACGGCGCATGATGGCTTTCCTTTCTGCGTGCGAACGGAGAGGTCGTAGAAGATTTGGCCGCCTTTGTGGAAGACTTTGAATTGGTACGGTAGGAAGACTCCGGCCTTGACGGCGCAAGTTAGCTTCATGCGGTGGTTGGAGGAGGGAAGAGCTTACAGACTGCACGAGAGCGACGACAGGAAGGTCATTCTCGGTTGCAATGGCGGTCAGCCTATTCTGCTTCATGACTGTTCAAGTGAGCTGCAGTCCGGTAATAGTGAGTTGATGGACTGACCAGTGTATTCATTCCAGGCTCCTCCACTTTGTGTTGGGATATGCGACAGTATCATGCACGGGCGATTGTGGATCAGACCGATACCTCCGATCATGCTTGCACATGGTGTTGAATCCTTGAGATTGTGGCCGGCAAAGGCACCAATTTCGAGAAAGGGTGAGCCCGTGTCGAGAAGCAGGGCTATGCGGTCTCGCGCTATGGTCCATAAATTAGCGACAAGGTGGGAGACGAGGAAGCGATTTGATTACGGAGAAGTTGCCCGCGCGAGATGTGCCTCTCGAGCGAGGAGGCTTTTCCTTCGGAAGCTGCTTCTGCGAGTGCGGCTGAGTACCTTTCGAGGACTGCTTGCCAACTCTTTTTGTTTTCCTCATGTATGGGTCCGCCTATTCTGATCGAGGACTGGACGACAGGGTATGCTGATTGCGGATAGGTTGAGTGCGCTGCCATGGTGTCGGTTGTGAAGTCGCAGCCAGGAATGCACACAGGAAGATGCAGTTTTCAAATCCAACGAACCCCGCGTTCTAATCCTAGTCCTCGGAAATTAAAAGACCCATGGAGCTTGTTTTTGTTCTTTGTTTCGGTTGAAGATACAAGGCGGGATGGACGGAATGCAGCCGGGACTGGGCTTAAATCACGTGACATGCTTGGACGGACCGAGCCGTGCTTGCCCGTTTCGGTCCGCGGCAACCCAACGCGACCATCCCACGGTGCAGCAAACAATGCGGCGTAGTAACGAATGGGGCCGCCGGCCCAGGATGCCGTGTCGATGGTCGATTGCAAAAGGCGCCGTAATACTGAGTTTTGTTGGAGGTTAGGACTAATATTTTGACACTCCAACTTTCAACCTCTCCGTCCTTGAGAATGGCATCAACAGCTCTGTCTTTAGTTCACGGTCCTACCAATCTACCATTGTGGCACAAGACCATTGGAGGCCTCCTCAAAGAGCAGACAGAAAAATATGGAGACAAAACAGCCGCAGTTGTGCCATGGCAGAACGTCAGAGTCAGCTTCCGGGACCTCCAAACAAGCAGTGCAGCAACCGCGCGCGCCATTCTCGCAGCTCATGTTCAGAATGGTGACAGAGTAGCTATCATGGCGGGGAACAGAATCGAGTATCTTGATTTCTTCTTGGCTGCGGCTAGAGTTGGATGTCCGTTGGTTGTCATCAACAATACATACACTCCGAGCGAGTTGGCTGCGGCACTGTCGCGTACCTGTAAGTTTTAGTTGAATCTCTGTGCGGTCTTTGACTGATAACATGAACCGTCTCGTAGCCGTCAAGTTGGTGCTGATAGCAAGCAACATCAGCAGCCGGTCACTTTCTGGTCACATTGAGAACATCACGAACTCCATGACAACTGGCAAATTGCCACAGCTGAAACATATCATCACATTACCGTCTTCCGACCAAAGAGATTATAAAAGCCCCGCGCGAACATATCGCGACTTTCTAGACTGCGGGAAACAGGTTTCCATCGATGCGCTCCAAGCTGCGGAGAGAATGGTCAAAGATGATGATCTCGTCAATCTTCAATTCACATCAGGCACGACCGGGCTCCCAAAAGCAGCAATGTTGACGCACAGGTACGTACGGTCAAGCTCGCCTTTCTCACGCTTTACTGACCTGCACAGGAACATTGTCAACAACGGTCGATTCACAGGGACCAGAATGCACCTAACACCTCAAGACATAGTCTGCTGTCCGCCTCCACTCTTCCACTGCTTCGGCCTAGTCATGGGCTTCCTAGACACCCTATCGCACGGCGCAACACTCGTCCTACCATCCGACGCATTCAACGCGAGTCTCACCCTCGATGCCATCGCCGCAGAGCGCTGCACTGCCCTCCTCGGCGTCCCAACCATGTTCCTCGCACAGCTCGGCGAACTCAAATCCAAGCCCTACAAGATCAACACCATCCGTATCGCCCTCGCATCCGGATCCATGGTCCCGATTCCCCTTCAAGAGCGGCTGAGCAGGGAAATGGGCATCCGCACCGTCGTAATCGCATACGGCATGACGGAACTCAGTCCCGTGGCATGGATGATGGACGCAGGGGATGTGGAAGCACGAAGGAGAGGGGGGCTCGGCACCGTCATGCCGCACAACAGTGCAAAGGTTGTAGATGCCGAGGGCCGCATTGTACCGCGCGGTGTAAGAGGCGAGATGTGTGCAAGCGGATATGCTCTGATGAAGGGGTATCTCGAGAACCCGACAGCGACGAACGAGGCGATGAGACGAGATGAGAACGGCGTGCTCTGGATGCACACTGGAGACGAGTGCATGATTGACGAGCAGGGCTTTGCCCACATCACGGGCCGTATCAAGGATATGATCATCAGAGGTAAGTTTTACACTCCAGTCCGCCTGCGTGTCTCACCTCGCTAACTAACAACCTCAGGCGGCGAGAACATTCTCCCCGCCGAAATCGAAGAGCGTCTCCTCCGCCACCCCGCCGTCTCCGAAGCCAGCGTCGTCGGCCTCCCAGACGAGCGCTACGGCGAAATAGTAAGTGCATTCTTACGCGTCGCGGAGGGCGAGACGAAGCCCGAACACGCGGAAATTAGCACGTGGGTCGGCTCCACGCTAGGCAGGCATAAGATCCCCGCGTGTGTGTATTGGGTTGGGGAGGGGGGCGTGGCGGAGGATTTCCCCAAGACGGGGAGTGGTAAGCATCAGAAGCATGTGCTTAGGGCGATGGGGAGGGAGTTGTTGAAGAAGAAGCCGTTGCGTGAACAGGCGAGGCTTTGAGGTTTGTGGCGTCAATGTGTTGTATGTGTGGCATGTTTGTAGAAATTACTGGTGTTCTAAAGGAATTGCACCGAGCCCTTTGAGCTTTGGAATCTTTGAATATACACACATATGCAAGTTCTTTTTAGTTTCATCTTTAAAATCTTCATGACATACCAAGGTGGTACACGGAAGCATGTTCACCCGACCTTTCCATACCTGACTGCCAGTGGTCACTCATGACTTTGTACCAAGAAATACGGCACTCGGGGGAAACAAACAACACTTCCATTTCTCCCCTCAATAGTATATCTACAGCTTAGCCTTCCCTTCCCTAGCCTTAGCAAGCACATACGCATCCCAATCAATACTCCTCCTTCCAGCCTGGAACTCCTTCAACCCAAACGCCGCCTCACCCCCAGGCGCCATCATCTCGTCGAACACGGCGCGAATCCGCTCCGCTGGAGATTCTGAGCCCCCAGCATTCCCACCCTCCCCAGCCACCCTCACCAATTCCTTAACCAGCGTCGACGCCCTCGGCGCCGCGCCCCTCAACCTCCCTAAATACCCATCCACCGCATCCTCCAAACCCTCCTTCTCCCCAAGCACACGCGCAACCACCCCCCTCGTACTCAACTCCCCTCCCCCAACCGCCCGCCCACTCAGCATCGCCTCGCGCGCAAACGGCACCCCCCACTCGCGCAGCACATACGGCGATATCGTCGCCGGCGCGAGACCGAGCTTCACCTCGCTGAGCGTAAACGCCGCGGTCGCAGCGGCAATGCGGATATCGCATGCGAACGCGAGCCCGACGCCGCCGCCGAACGCGGGCCCGTTGACCGCTGCGAGCGTGACTTGTGGCGCTGTCGCGATAACTTCGAACAGGCGTGTCAGGCGCGTGAATTGCGCGGCGCTGGCATCTGAGGAGGAACTTGCTACGGGGCTGCTAGATTTGCTGAGATCCATGCCTGTGCAGAAGAACTTGCCGGTTGCGGTTATGACGATGCGGGAGATGGATTTGTCGGTCGCGGCGCTGCTGAAGAAGGATGTCATTGCGGTTATCATGTCGGTGGTGAGGGCGTTGCCGTTGGAGGGGCGGTCGAGGATCAGTTTGATGTTGGGTCCTGCGCGGTGGATTTGCAGCCCGGGGGAGGAGGTGGGCAGCAGTGTCCAGTGTATTTTGCTGCTTTCTTTCTTCGGTGCTTCTTTCTTGGAAGGAGAAGAAGGAGAGGTCAAAAGTCCATGTTTCCTCGCCAGCGCCGCCCCAGCCCGACTCTCATTCCGCCCCTTGAGCTGCTCCGAAATCCACGCCCCCGTCTCAACTAACCGCCCCAAATCCACTCCCGTGCTCACTCCCGCCCGCTCAAACAAATACACCAAATCCTCACTCGCGACATTTCCTCTCGCCCCTGGCGCAAACGGACAACCCCCCAGCCCCGCGACACTGGCATCAAACGTCCGGATACCAAGCTGGTATGCTTCCCACGCGTTGGCCACGGCTTGCCCGTACGTGTCGTGGAAGTGGCCTGCGAGTTTGGAGGCGGGGATCCCGTGCGCGAAGAGGTAGGTTAGTAGGCGGCGCACGTCGGCGGCGGTGCCGGTGCCCAGTGTGTCGCCCAGACTGACTTCGTAGCAGCCCATGGCGAGCAATTTCTCAACCACGTCTAGGACCGCGGCCTCGGGTGTAGGGCCGTCGAACGGGTCCTCGAAGATGCATGATATATACCTGTTGTGTGGAGTCTGTCAGCGCAATGTCCAGTCCATTCATCAATCGGCGGTCTCTCACTGCCTCGCAAATAAAACATAATCAGTGCAACTAACGTACCCGCGTACCCTAACCCCCACCCCCTTCGCCCGTTCCGCAACGCTCCTCGCCCTCTCCACCCCCTCCTCAACACTACACCTAATATTCGCCCGACTAAACCCCTCACTCGCACTCACAAAAACCGCCACACACCTCACCCCCCTCCCCAGCGCTGCCTCCAAGCCCCTCACATTCGGCACCAGGACAGCCGTGTTCACATCGGGTAGCGGCAGCAGGGCCTGAATGCTGCTGTGCGAGAGGAGGGCCTGGTTGTCTGCGAGCTGGGGGATGGAGCGGGGAGACACGGCGGATGTGAGTTCGATGTCGCGGAGGCCGGTGGCGCGGAGGCGCGTGATGAGTTCGATTTTTGTGGGGGTTGGGATGGACTGTTTGATGTTTTGCAGGCCGTCGCGGGGGCCGACTTCGAAGATGCGCACGCTGGGTTGGGATTGCGTGGGCATGGTGTGTATATGCTTTGGTATTACAGGAGGAGCAGCGAGGGCTGTGTGGGAATTGGATGTGGGAGATGCTGGGAAATTCTACGTGGTTTATTTACACCATGTGGAAGGAATAGATGTGTAAAATTCAAATTGCAGAGTGCCCAGCCTCGGAAGACTAGACTACTTAGCCATGGTATGTTTATCTTTGGTGTCACAAGATGGTAGGCGAAGCGCGTAAGATGGACGCGGCTCCCGCTAGCTGTCAACCCGGCCCTCGGTCCGGTTCTGACTCTGGCCACACATTGCGGCCCCACAGCTCGCGCGGCAAGGGAATACCGCATTCTCAATTGTCGTGGGATGACGTTTAGAGCTAAACGATGCCATTTTTCGTACTGCGTGTATGTTCCGTGACCTTGGCGGTGGTGTGGACTCTCACAGTGCAAATCCACAAGCTGGGAATCTAAAGTTCATTCTCTACGTACACGCCCAAACCATTGGCATCAACTTCAAACTACACAATAAATACATTGAACATCACCACTATCTCCACCCCGCAGTTCTTCTCCCTTCCATCGCTTTCGCTTTCTCACGCCTCAAATCCTCCCTTCCCCAAACCTACGAAACAGAACACAACACCGCCCCCTCATCAACCGCCTCGCCCTCCCCCCTGACAGTGTCAAACTCCCCCTCCTCCGGCGCCATAATACTCATCTCCATCTTCATACTCTCAATCACCATGACAGCCTCCCCCTTCTCCACCTTCTCCCCCACGCTCTTCAGCACCCGCAGCACTTTACACGGCATCGGCGCCTTGACGACCTTGAGGCCGCCGTCGAGAGCCGCGGCCGCGCTGCCGCGCATGTTCTCTGCAAAGGCGAGGCTGCTGTATACGCGGTATTCGATCCAGGTTCCTAGTGAGGGGATGTGTGCGTAGGCTACTGTGCCGCGGCCTTGTTCGGAGGGGGGCGAGCCGGCAGGTGGGGATTCTGTGCACCAGATTGCTGTGACTTTTTTGCCGTCGATGGAGGCTGTGACGACGTCGGTGTGCCAGGTGGATGTGTGTCTGAGTGGCCGGGCTTCTTCGAGGAGGATGCTTGTCGGAGATGCGTGCTTCCAGCTACCAGAACGAACCGCGACGCTGATAGCATTGTACTTTGCCGTGACTGCGTTTGCGACACTCTGCTTCTCGTCGCTAGGCTCAGGTTGCGGTACCCTGCTAATGTAGACATCGTTCCCGGCCGCATCTATAATGACTAGAGACGCTTGTTCTTGGGCCTCGTCTTCTGTAACACCCTCAGGAAAGCCGACGACAAAATCGACAGAGCGATTGATTGGATCGAATGTCTGGTTTCTAAAGCCTGTCCGAACGTTGCGAAATGCCGTTCTCGAATTCTGTTGGAGCGATCTCAGGTACACAGATCCTGCGGCTCCTAAAGATCTGTACAAGACTGTAGGATCGACTCGATGAGGGTTTCGTAACAACGTCTCTAGGTTGCTACCAATAAACGACGTTGTATACGCTGGATCTCTAAAAGCTGAATGGGATAGACAACTTTGGAGAAAGAGCTGGTTTGTCCTTATACCGACACATGCAGTGTTTGCCAGCACCTTGATCATCTTCTCGATGGCCTGGGCTCGACTTGGGGCCCAGACAATGAGCTTCGCAATCATAGAGTCGAAATAGATTGACACCTGTGCACCCTCTCGAATCGCGGTCTCATACCGAATGTCACGTCCAGGGCCTAGAATGTGCGGTGCTGGCTGCCATACTCTCACAGTTCCATGCTGCGGAAAGAACTCACGGTGAGCATCCTCAGCGCAGAGACGGCATTCGATCGCATGACCGTTTCGTGCGACGCTCTTCAGGGGTTCCAGATCCATGAGCCGTCCTCCTGTGGCCACGTAAAGCTGTAGTGACACAATATCCACCCCAGTGATCTCTTCGGTAATCGGATGCTCTACCTGAAGTCGTGCGTTGACTTCCAAGAAGTAGTATTTCTTGGCCACAACATCCACGACAAACTCCACTGTACCAGCTCCCTCGTAACTTATCAGCTCTGCAATACGGACAGCCGATGCGCTCATCTTATTTCGCATATCGTCGCTCAGCCATGGACATGGCGCTTCCTCGATGACCTTCTGGTGTCTTCGCTGGACAGAGCAGTCTCGGTCCCAGAGAGAAACAACGCGGCCATGTCGGTCGCCAATGATTTGTATCTCAACGTGCTTTCCAGCCTCAATGTACTTTTCGAGAATACAGTCGTCTGATCCAAAGCTTCTCTTGGCTTCTGACTGTGCGCGCTCTAATTCCTCACGTAGGGTTGATGGATCGCGGACAATTCGCATGCCTTTGCCACCTCCTCCTGCAGAAGCCTTCAGCATGACTGGAAACCCAATGGCCGTTGCTGCAGCTTCCAGATCTTGAAGATTGTGGCTGGTACCTGTAAATCCTGGGATAAGAGGAACCTCAGGAGCATTTTTTCCAAGATATTCCTTCGAAGTTCGTTTGTTTCCGAGAGTTGACATTGCGAGGCTGCTGGGTCCAAGGAAGATGAGGCCGGCCTCAATGGCGCGATCCGCAAAGTCGGGATTTTCGCTGAGATAGCCATATCCTGGATGTATGGCGTGCGCTCCAGCTTCAACAGCTTTCCTGACAAGCAGTTCAATGTCCAAGAAAGGGTTTGTTGCCGCACCCTCGATGCATCCAAGATCGATAGCTTCGTCAGCATCTGCAAAATGGCGCGAATTTTTATCCCTGAATGTTTCTGTTAGTACTGTTGCTTGCGCTTGGGTCTGGGCGCCTACTCTTGAACGTAGATGGCAATTGAGGTCAAATTAAGCTTGCGACAAGTTGCAATGACGCGACATGCTATCTCTCCCCGATTTGCAATGAAAACTCTCTTGATCTTTGGCGATCCATCTGCATTGAGAAGCGGCTGAGCAACAAAAAGAGGTGGCCGTTGACTGGCGCGCCTTGGCGAATGTGTAGTCGAAGTTGAGGACATGGCTGGAGTGTGATGGTTTTACAATGCTACGACTTAGGATGGGTGGCTGGGAATCGAAGATAAATTCCTTGCCCAGGTTTCCAGACACAGAGAATGTACATTTAACGAATGGTGATGAGTGTGGATAGTGTCGGGCCAAAACCCGGCTGCACGCCGGCGAGTCGCACGGCTGCATCCGCGCCAAGAAACCGGGTATCCAACAATGCCTCCCGGCTCGGGCAAGGTTGAGGGAGGGGACGGACGGAAGCGGCAATATTTTTTAGTCCCAAGTACGTGTTGTTCTCAGTAAATAATCTTGAACCTGCAGACGCTTGTAGGCACTTTTTAACTATTCATCGTAAACGCCAGTCACTATGTCATCAGCAATCACACCATTGTACAGCGACCCTCTTTATCTTACTCGCTCTGCTAGCCCATACTACAAAGATTCTCATATTCGACTTCAAAAAGAGGTTCGCGAATATGTTGACAAGCACATTACGCCATTTTGTGAAGAATGGGAAACCAGCGGCCAGATTCCCGCCGAAGTCCTTGCGCTCCACGCAAAGTTAGGCTACGCAGCCGTCTCTGTCTATCCTCTGGCCACTGAATATTTGAATGGCCAACGACTACCAGCGGACATCAAGCCTTCTGAATGGGACGGATTTCATGATCTGATTTTCATCGATGAGATCGCGCGTTGTGGATACCTGGGAGTCATCTGGGGTCTGAGTTGTGGAAACTCTATTGGAGCTCCACCACTCGTGAACTTTGGAAGCGCAGAGCAAAAACGGAAGTTTCTGCCAGACGTTCTTCAAGGCAGAAGCAGGTTCTGTCTAGGCGTCACTGAGCCGGACGGTAAGTCGCCAATCTCAAATGAATGTGAAGCCTGAGCTAAAGGCTTCTAGCTGGATCAGATGTTGCCGCACTCACCACAACTGCCGAACGACGCGGCAGCCACTACATCGTGAACGGAGCCAAAAAGTGGATCACAAATGGGTCCTTTGCAGACTACAGCATGGCTGCAGTACGAACGGGAGGGGATGGAGCTAAAGGCATATCAGCTTTGATCATACCTCTGCGAGCAAAGGGCGTGACCTGCAAGAAGATTCCGAATTCCGGTGTCTATGCGAGCGGTAAGTTTCCCAAAGCTGAGGGTATCTGAACTTGAAAGTACGAATATGCTCATTTCGAGTTCCTAGCTTCCACATACATCGAGTTCGATGAAGTCGAGGTACCCGTAGAAAATTTGGTCGGAAAGGAAAACGAAGGCTTCGGGATTATCATGTCAAGTAGGTCCACTAATCTAGCACCTCGATGCATATCTCTTGCTGACCTCTTAGACTTTAACCACGAGAGACTCTGGTTAGCATGCACAAGCCTCCGACTTGCTCGTGTATGTGCCGAAGATGCTTTCAAGCATGCCATCACTCGAGAGACCTTTGGCAAGAAACTTATCGAAAACCAAGTCATCCGCCAAAAGTTTTCCTCGTTCGGTCGCACCATCGATTCGGCGCATGCGTGGATGGAGCAATTGGTCTTCCTAACAGAACATGGGAAGAGAAAAGGTCAAGACCCAGCCATAGCCGGACCCATTGCGAACCTTAAAATTCTTGCCGGTAGAACACTCGAACATGTTAATCGCGAGGCGCAACAGGTTATGGGCGGACTTGGGTACTCGAAAAATGGCCGCGGTGCGAGAATTGAGCAGATTAGCCGTGATGTGAGAGTTTTGGTGGTTGGTGGCGGCAGTGAAGAGATATTGACGGATCTTTCGGTTAACCAAGAATTGAGGGCCATGAAACGGACGCGCAACCCCAGGGAGTATCGGCTGTAATCTGTAATGGGGATAGCTCACAATTCAAGTGGCTTGTTTGTTATATATAATTCCATTCTTTGATCGTTCCTTATCCTCTCAATCTGGGCCCTACGAGAGGAGCGGGTTCCCAAAAAAGGAACATTTGCTCATTGTGTCAATTTTCGTCGAAAAGAGAAACACATACTTTCGCCTACTTATCGTTCGGAGGCCGCAGTTGTGTTTGTGTAACCTCTCATGTCGAGAAATGAATAATCTAGAGACAAGGCTCCCGCAAGAAGCATCTCAAAGTCCGGTGTATGACCGGATCTCGGGATCGTGATGGCTTCAGGCCCCGAAAACTCGCTCGCAGATGGAGATATAGTATTGGCCTTCGACGTGGGCCGATCCAAGTTCGACAGCCAACTATAGTCGCATATTTGCCAAAATTTCTCTTCTATTTCGGGTTCCAACGGTGACGGATCCAGAGTGGGGGAAAGTAGTTTTGCTGCAAGCGAAGGAGTCGGTTCGAAATCCGTCAAGACTGCACTCTGCTCGATAATACTCATTAGCTTGTTCACACTTAACTCAGTATGGGAAATGTAAAGTAGTGACCACACGTACCATCCGCCTATATGACTCCCATCGCACGGGCTCTTGATCCAAGAACTGAAGGCATGATTCCCAGTGTGCTTCGGCTTCTTGCTTCGCAAAAGCATGTTGGTACCTGGAATGAAGTCGATGGATCACTCCGGCGAGTAAAGCCGCATATCCATAGAAGCTTGGATAAACGGTACACCCTCGCTGCTGTAGGGTACTAAGAATAGCTGACAAGTGAATCGCATGTTCTCTGCTTTTAGAAATGGCTCCCCGTAGGAAGCTTACCGGGACCTTGACCTTACATAGCCCTAAATGTTGGCGAAGGAGGAAAGGATGGTGAAGCAGACATTGGTTGACATGGTAGATAATGTGGGAATAGGTGAAGTGACATGTCATACCCTCGTCGAGGCTGCCATTCGTAAAGACGTGCTGGTCGAGGATATCGGCAAAGCTGCCGTTGCAAGCATCTGAGTAGGATTCAAAACTTAAGAGAATTCCGTTGACACGTGCAAACTCGCTTCTTGAGTCCCACGGGAGACGGGTCTCGGCCGCACTGTGTTTGAAGGCCCATCTCACAATGTAACCCAAAGCCGAGATCATGAAAATGGTCAGTGCAAAGTGGTCAGTCTTCTCCAACAGCGCATTGTCAGGAATGTCATGGATAGCGGCAAGCGTTGGCAGATCCATGTTTGAGTCATTTCGGGAAGAATATGGGCTTGACGGTAAACGAATAGTGCAATCGGTATCAAGGAGAGAGGGAGGTCTGTTCCTACCACATGATACCAATCTGTCGAGGATGTAAACAGACCAAAAGGTATGACGTCTCTCCTCGGATTCATTTGGGGGCATTGATTGATCTGGCTCTTTGCCCAGCTGGAGCGTTTGAGCGAATCGAATCGATAATCCTATCTTTACCCAGGCAAGTTGGTCGCGGCCAGCTTGGCTACAATCAGCAAAGGGTAGGCAACAAGGGTAGAAGCGCCAAACATACCGATGTAGTCTACTATTCCAAGCATGTTTGTCGCCTGGACGATCCGGATATTCAAGCTCTGCGCATCGGAGAAGGACTGTTCAAGAATCTCGGACCATGCCTTTCTCGAATACCAGTCCATGGCCTCAGCCTGGCGGCCGGCAAAGCACTCGTCACTGGAGAACCTTACGGCAGTTGCCGCAAAAGCCAAAATTAGGTACGATGGTATTTTCGCACTGTTCAGGTCCCGACGAAAGGTTTCCTCATGGAAGTAAGAATACGGCTGCTGGTGACAGCAGCGGAAATAGGTATCGGTGATAGATTGCAGAGTCCTGGCGTCCAGAAGGGAAGCGAAATCACTGCATAGAGACTTAGCCATTGCGATGGTTTAGGAGAATCTAGACCAACCTCTCAAGTATATCATCGCGGACACTAAAAGGAGAGTTGTTTTGTTGTGCGTCTGAAGAGTACATCGGCCCGTCGCTGCTATAAGCATCCAACATACTGAGTCTTGACTCTAACAGGGCAATACGGGCGGCAAGACCCAAGTTCTCCTGCTGCAGAACGCTGGCGAGGGGCGAAGTGAGCAATTCTGAAGACGAATCCTCAATGTAGCGACAGGTCTGTCCCAGACGAGCACAGAACGCGCAGACTGGTCGCTCACCAGAACACCTTGTCTTCTTGCGCCTGACAGTCGAGGTTAGCAACCTTCAACCGGTAGCTTAGGAAGGGGACAAAACAACCGACAATTGGCGCACGCCTGACGCACGCGCTTGTGCTCTCGTTCCTCCGCCATACTTCAGGCCAAGTCTCCGAGACGGATTACTGATTAATTCTTGGGATGCATGGAAGATGCAGAGACAGAGTCGCCCTTGGAAGATGAACAGGGAGGAGCGGCGGGGGCGGGGGTTGCCAAGCCATCCCATGTTATGTCAGCAACGAATCGCGGAGATGTGTATGTAAGCGGTTTGAGCCAATCAGCAGACAGCTTGATGCAAGTGTCTGATTCAGAGAATAGACACCACGTGATTCTCTCGTGTGATTTGCACTCCATCACCAGGACTAGCATCTTGAATTTGCCAAGTGGAATCATCGTCTGCCCACGCTTCACTCGGCCTTGCGGGCTGGGATGCATACTCCACCAACACCAACACCCATGCACGGGGCACCTTTTCGCGGCAGATGAGACCACTCACCCGGCAAGATACGCGTCTCGCTCGTCCGAGAAGCATTCTAGAGCCGCACGGATGGTCCCGGGTCACGTGATGACCTGCACGGATGCAACCCGGAAGGACAGGGTTGGCAGCAAGAATCCGCGCAACCCCGCAGCCTTCGCCCGAGGACCTCCACATATGCCAAGTCTTGGAGTGCTACCCCGGACTGGGGACGGATCTGGGGGGCGATACATAAGGGCGATGGCTGGAACCGAATGTCGGGCATTCCCAATCACTGGGCCGCTATTTCACATCTACCAAACAAACGGACCCTTGACTTTGTCGAGATGAGCAGCGATAGCGACTTCAAGGCCGAGGCGGCCCAGAAAACCGATCATGTCTCGCCTACAATTGAAACTTTTGACGAGATTGAGGAGAAGAAGTTGATACGAAAAATCGATTGGAGACTGCTCCCTATTCTGGGCGCATTGTACTCTATCTCGTTTATCGACCGTGGAAACGTAAGACAGGTTGTGCTAGCGAAAAGAGATGGGTTTGCTGATAATTTTTAGATCGGCGTCGCCCGCGTCGCTGGCATGGGTCAAGATCTCCAACTCTCCGTTGGAGAACGATACACTACGGTTCTTGTCCTGTTCTTCCCGACCTACTTCCTGCTGGAATTGCCATCTAACATTGTCCTGCGCAAAGTTGGTGTTGCCAACTGGCTGTCCTTTATCGCCTTCTCCTGGGGCGTCATCATGATCGGGCAAGCCTTTGCGAAGAACTGGTGGACTCTAGCCATCTGCCGTGTACTCCTCGGCGCGATGGAAGCTGGATTTTTCCCTGGTTGTGTCTACGTGATCACTTGTTGGTACCTTAGGTACGAGTCTCAGAAGCGGTAGGTCTTGATTTCTCCAGGGTGAATGAGTTTGCGACCCTAACAAGGAACTCAGATTAGGCGGCTTTTATCTTCTTTCTGTGGCTATCGGAGGCTTTGCAAATCTTCTTGCCTACGGTCTTATGCAAATGGAGGGCGTTGGTGGGTTGCGTGGTTGGCAATGGTACGTAGCGCCCATGGCCGGACTGAGTGAAAGGCCTACACTAACCCCCCACCCACAATTAGGATCTTCATCATCGAAGCAATCATAACCTGTGTCGCTGCTACCTTAGCCTGGTTCGTCATCATTGATTTTCCCGACAAGGCAGAGAAGCATGGCTTCTTGACCCACAACGAAGCAGCCTTTATCCTGCAGCGAATTGAAGATGATCGAGGCGACTCCGTGGCCGATCCATTAACCCTAGCAACCTTCTTCCACCATCTCGCTGACTGGAGGCTGTGGGCCTATGCCACTCTCTTCATGGGAACCACCATGCCAGTTTACGCCTTTTCGTACTTCCTCCCTGTCATTCTGGTTGGCATGGGATACACTGGTGGACACGCTAATGCGTTGTCTGCACCTCCTGCCCTCGTTGCTGCCATCGTTGCTTTCGGCTTTGCGTGGATAGGTGACAGAAAGCACATCCGAGCTCCTATTATTGCGATCCAGTGTCTTATCGTTATTGTCGGCTTGATGCTCGTCGCTTACGCTACGAACAACGGTGTACGCTACTTCGGGACCTTCCTAGGCGTAGCAGGCGCCCAGGGTAATGTACCCGCCATCCTTGCCTACCAGAGCAACAACATCAGAGGCCAGAGTAAACGCGCGGTCGGAAGTGCGTTGCAGATTGGATTCGGAGCGATCGGTGGCATTCTGGCGTCGACGACTTTCCGCCAGAAGGATGCACCAAGGTACACGACGGGACTTTGGGTCAGTGCGGGTCTACAGCTGTATATGTTGGCGACCTTGGTTGTGACGTCTTTCTACTTCTGGAAGAAGAATAAGCAGGTGGAAAGGCAGGCGGCAAACGGAGAGCCTGTTGAGGCTCTCGAGGGTCAACCTGGGTTCAAGTACACGTATTAATTCGTTGATATGACGGAAAATGTGGCATGAAGCCATGGATTTCGAGCAACAGCTTTCCTTGTACTTAGCTCTAAAGATTCTTCGAGGCCTGACAATACAAACCACAGTACTCTCACATCCGCTCGCGTGCCTTTGTTTCACTCTCGCGCTGCTCTTCCGCCTAAGCTCCTATGCATTTCGCGTTTTTTTACTCTATTGTATATTTGTACTCATAACTTGACACATTCATTAATTTATAACCTTACACATTTATAACCACAAATTCTCCTAGGTCTTCCATTACCTTCAAGTATTTCATTACTAAGGGAGTAGGTTCAACCCGTTACAGCCACCACAAACTAGAAAGCTTTTAGGGCTTTATAACTGCCTGAGGTGTATTGACACGGTATTTTCTACTGGTCTTGAGGTAGACGTCGGTGCATACGGGCTTAACTCTATCCATCCACCATCCTTTCTTCGCTGTTAGGGCAAAGCACTGGAGGTGTAGCATTGAAGTTCTAACACAAGGACATACATAATCCCAGCATCCCATTTGTTGCCTACAGGAACACTGCACTCTGCAGACTCCAGCTTAGCCATCAACAGTTCGAAACTCCAAGCTACAATTCAAGCGAATTCCAAAACGCGCACCGACTCCCCGCAGCATATTCCTTGATAATACTCACACCAGTAATATTCAAATCAATCGTAGACGTATTCGCATCGTGTCCAGGATAAGGCAAGGACAACACCCCATCCACGTTCCTCGGCTGTCCGCTCGTGACAAAGTCCCCAATCCAACGCTGAAAGGTGTGCACCGCCTCCTCACTAACGACACCACTCAAAGTGGTAGAATTAAACGGGCCTATGCCACCGCCGTCGTAAAATGTGTACTCGAGATCCACGCCATGGAGACCGGGCGGCAGGCTAAACTGGTAGGAATAGGCGTTGGTCTGATAGGCGGAGAGAACGGGTAGTTTTTTGCAGACGATGATCGCGTCGGCCCTCATGTTGGAGGTGCGGCGATACGGATCCGTGTATCCATACGTTCCATCAAAGACAGCTGGATAGAGCGTGTTTGATACATAGTCGAGATTTTGTGGAGTCATGGACGGGTGTAAGGCGAGGACCGAGGCGGCGAAGGTGCTGGCATTCGTGGCATTGGGCGGTGTAAAGAGCACGCCTTCATCGGAATTGTGGCCGATCAGAATGGTGACGTTGGGGTCAAATCGACCGTCGCGTAAGGAAACGGCCGGACCAGAGGGTACGAAATCGCCGTCGATGGTCGGTCCAAACGAAAACGTGCCATACGGAGTGTCCCGTAGCACCGCCATGTTTGCCCTTACAAGCGCCTCAGTTGGGAGCCGTCTTGCTTCCTGGAGTGTTGAGACGTTCAGTGGGGCTAGTAATCTTGCGAACAGCTGGTCTTGCTCGGCAAGGGAGGGATGCCGGTACCAACCCGTTGATTGTAGAATTGCCTGGCTGAATGGAACACCGGCGTCCTGGGCACCTTTGCCTTCTTGACCACCGTAAGCCTAGAACCGTTAACGAGACCATTCTTTCACTAGGCCTGGGGTTACAACAAACCGTGATCTGATGCGCGATACTGCCTGCGCCAGCACTCTCGCCCATAACGGTTACTCGATTGGGGTCTCCGCCAAACCTCGCAATGTTTTCTTGCACCCACTCCAAGGCCAGGCGCTGATCGAGAAGGCCTACATTGGCTGTACCATCCCGTTGAACAGCTGAGCCAGAAAGCCAACCAAATGCTCCCAAGCGGTAATTTAGTGCTACGAAGATCATCGAGCTGTTACTTCTTCGGAACAGGCCACCAGGGCTACTCAGGGGTAAAGTGGCCTTCTCACCAACCGTATATCCGCCACCATGAATCCAAACTGCTCGAGCTCGTTAGTCAATGTACAGCAAGTGAGCGCATATAATTGCTATTGAGTTCTGTCAACAAGGGCTACTGACCTAAAACAGGCGCGCCAGTTCCCTCTTCCGCTGCCTCAAAGATTCTTTCAGGCACCATAACGTCTAAAAACAGGCAGTCCTCGGTTGTCCTTGGGTCAATTGGCGGTAGCGGCTGGTCGGCTGCGCTGCTTGAAGATACGTTGATTGGCAGGCCCGCAGTGTACTGGGACATGAGCGGCAAAGCGGTAGGAAGCCATCCCGGCGGAGCTTGCGGACAGAGCCTTGGTACACTTCCAGTTTCTATCGCAGACCGATTCACGGCTGGAGGCTGTGGGGGCGCGAAGCGTAGGTCTCCTAAAGGAGGTGCGGCATATCGAATGTTGGTGAAATTATAATAACCCCCTGTGTCCTATTCGAGAATAAGTACCAACCAACGCAAATGCACGTGTGGGACTAGCCAGGGCCAATGGGATGCTTGTAACTTACATTGAAGCTTGCTGCCTGGTGTAGCTGGTAGCCAAGATCCACAATTGGAAGACGTTGGACAGCAACAGCGGCAGCAGAACGTATGAGCAGGGCAAACCCCGTAAACGCAAATGTATTCTTAGACTCAAACATATTTGCTTTTGTGGATAAATCGGATCACTGAGGCTGGATACAGATTGGAAAGAGCATGGCACGTTGAGAAACCATCACTCTTATAGCTACACAGAATCTCAATATCAGACATTTGTCATCCGAAATTCGTCTAAACTACTCCCCAATTAGTGTCGGCAAGAACTCCTATGGTATTCCTGTTCACTGTGCACAACGTGCACCTGGCACCATAGTACGTGGCTGGGCAGGGGAGGCAGATGACGAGTACACACAAGGTTTCCATGGCACATTGCATCCTGGAACAATTAGCACGTACCTCACTTTGTCAGAAATTTCTCTATACTCCAAAATGCCTTGGTTACCCCGCCTTGTCGACTGGGGAGGCATAGTGGAGAGGAGAAAGTGGAATGACTTTGGTGCGTACCGCGCACTGTGGGACTCCAGTATCATCGGAAGAATTGGCTAAACTATGGGCGATAATCAAGGCTGCAATATTGAGCTTCTTCGTCACGTAGCTACAAGCTTCAAGGGTTGGACTTCAGTGTTCCACTTGATCTTCAATAATACATAATTTTCTGCTATGGCCATCCCCTCAATCTTGCAGAACAGGCCTTTGAGGCTTTCTCTATGAGCAAATCCTAGAGATCTTTCCAACCAATACCATAGTAATAGAGGCCCCCTTCAACCCAAAGAGTGTACGGAGAAGAAGAAGCAATTGACTATGCTCTTCCTGAAATCTATCTGGCGCCCGTGCGTAAAGCTTTCCAAAAGCCAGGCATTCTCAATGGAAGTCAAAGCGTCAAACTGGGAGGTCCTCATCCCAATGCTCTCACCATCTTGGTTCTATCGACCTCGGGTGTCGCAACCTGTTCGCGGCCATTACCGTCTCCTGATCGATCAGCGCGGTGGGGACGGGTGCTATCCGTGTGGGCATGGAGGCCATGCGACGCTACCGATTCATCTACATGCATGTTTTTGCATCCCTACGGATCAACATCGATTCCATTCTCGTATATACGCGTTAACTAAGGAGGGGCTGTGGCGAGCAGGTCGGGACGGACAAGTGTAATCGGACGTGACCGACCACTTGTCAACTAGACGGACTTTGATAAGGTTTTGGTTTACACATGTCTACAAGTCCAGACTGCTCATTGCTCGATGATTGTGTGGGCATTTTGTTCAGTCGAGTTACGTCGCGGTCGAGCTAGGGTAACACTCGACACTGGAACACTCTTGCAGCGAGGTCTCAAAAAAGGCCTTTGTATCGCAAATTACCTCAGTTCAACGAAAGTCCTGTTTTTCAGTCCGCAGAGTATTGCTCCGATGTTGTTTGGGTGGAGAAGTGACTAGTCCGCTTTGAGCTCCGAAATTCATCGGAGGTTGGACTTGGCAGGGACTGCTGAGAAAACTAAGTTTGGTGTGGCTAAAGCAATCCCCTCACGTTTCTGCTTTGTCATTGACATTTGCCACCGTGATTGGCTTCCGTGCCGCTGCTTCTTATGGCATGATCTCTGATCCCGATCCAGAACTTTGGTCCTCCCTAGTCAACAAATACTAACGTTCTTTAAGGCGTGGCAACAGTAGGGTAGCATCCATTGAGGATAGAATATTCCAAAATCCAAAACCTAATCACTTCTTGAGGTAATGGTCATGGCAATGGATAGTTTGAATGTACATATTCTTGATAGCGCTGCAGACGACAATGTATTGACTGGAAAAGAACGAGCTCTCTGTTTGCCGGCGGCCTCGAAAAGTCCTCACTAGAATTTCGTTTTCACAACAGCTATCAAAATATCCCAATTTCTGCAGTTCAGTCCTCCTCGAGGCCCACGAATTTGAGAGAATCCTTCCACAGCTGATCCTCCTTGCCAGAATCAAATGCCCACGAGGCGAACCCAGGTTCATATGCTGGATTCTCGACCTGCACAGGCCCCCACTCACCCGCGTCCTCTAGATATCTGCCACCAACCCCTTCGTACTCCTTGCCAATGGCTGCGAGCACAGTTGTTGCGGCGCCCTGCTCGATAGACTTCAAATGAGGGACCAGCCTGGTGTCCTGGCCCAGTTGCGCTAGGAACTCAGGACCCAAGTGACGGCTTAATTCCGTCTGGATCACGCCAGGATGAACGGCCAAACTGTGAAGACCTTTGGAGCCGTAGTATCTTTCGATGGCATTGGACATATAGAGGTTCGATGTCTTTGCTTGCCCGTATGCAATCCAATCGTTGTACGGTGTCTTTTCGAAATTATAATCATCCGGGTGGATGGAAGAAAACCGGTGAGCGGACGAACTCAGCACAACAACGCGGGAGTTAAAGGTCGGTGTAGATGAGCTTAGAAGGGCCGGATGAAGGAGCTGGAAAAGTAAGAAGTGGCCTGTTATACAGAGTCAGTGAAAGAAGAGGTTATCGCGGGCATGCAAACCGGGCTGCTTACCCAAATGATTCGTGCCGAACTGGGCTTCGAAGCCATCTTCAGTGACGTTTCGAGACGGCAGAGCCATGATGCCGGCATTATTGATCAAGATGTTGAGCTGACCGCCGCTGCGCTTCAAGAAGTCTGCCGTGGCCTCTCGCACACTACTTAGCGATGCAAGGTCCAAGGTGATCAGCTCAATCTTGCCCTCAAACCCGGCAAGAGCCTTCTTGGCTTTTTCTAGGTCTCGAGCAGCTGCAAACACTGTTGCACCAGTTTTGGCGAGAACCCTGACAGTCTCAACACCAATGCCAGCCGAGGCACCAGTGACGAGGATGACTTTGTCGGAAAGCTTTCCTTCCAGACCCTCGTCTTGGAGGATCTGGAGAGCGGTGGGACGGGCGTCTCCCGGTCCATTGGTGGACAGATGAGCCGCAGCGTACTTGTTCGTTGATGCCATAGCGAAGAGAGATAACAGAATTGATTTTAAGTGTGTGAATGAAAGAACTCCTAAGCTGGCCACAGGCGTATTTATAAGTCCTGTTTCTAAGCTGTTCTTGCTATGATTTAGTGATAAATCTTGTCCAACCCCAACTCGCGAGCCGCACATGACTCTGAGCTACGTTTGAAAAAGGCCTTCCCAAGCATCATCCTGTGATTGATAGACGGAATGGAGTTAACAAGCGTATTTACGTTCTGTTCAACGCAGTCTAGTCAACATAGTCGGACAAGCAGATTGAGTCGGGCAAAGAAAGTCGGTCCAAATCGGTCGCACTTTGGTCAGGCAAGTTGCTACAGGAGTAATAATCGCACTAGCCTAAGCGTACATATTTTAGCTCAAAGTGTTATCAACTGTTGTTAGTGTTGAATCACGTCATGGTTGAGGTGTAGTATTCAAACCCGAAAGCGAACCCGATACTCTAGCGGTGAACTCAGGATGTCTCCATCGAACAAGGAATCCCATGCAGTTCCATGACTCAAAAACGAAAGATGTGGCGTCTCAAGAATGCTCTCGCTTTGTAATCGATTTATAGCTCCTTTCTATTACTCCGTTGCATTTTGATGCTAATTGAGTCTAAGACGATGTACTCCAATTCCCGCTGTCCCGCTCCGGCGAACGGCGATAAGGAAGGCTGAAAAGGAACCAGACCCACGATTTTATAAATTCTTGGGCTACCTGACCTCAGTATCACTTACAACTCACTTCCCTCGACATTCGAATTTACACTTTGTTCCGAAATTTCGACTCCTCCGCTTTGCAAAGCCTTGACCCTCAGAACTATAGTATCTGAACATCTCTGAACATGGCTCCTCCTACACCAGTCTGGTTTATCACAGGAGCTTCTTCGGGCTTCGGAAAGTTCATGGCACTCGAGGCTCTGTCCCGCGGTCACACAGTCATTGCTAGTGCGCGAAACTCCTCGAAAATTGCTGATCTGGCGGAGAAGGGTGCTGACACTGTCACGCTCGATGTCACTTCACCCCTCCCAGAGATTCAGAAAATTGCGAAAGAGACAAATGACAAGCACGGATATGTCACGCATCTAGTTAATGCGGCAGGATACCTTTTGGTCGGTGCTGTGGAGGAGACGTCGTGAGTCAATATAGCCTCTAGGAAGCCAAGATGACAATTGACATGTCCAGACCTAAAGAAGACTATGACCATTTCAACGCGAATGTTTTTGGTATGCTGAACGTCAGCAAAGCCTTTATTCCATATCTCCGCGCAACTCCTGGGGAGAAGACGATCTCGAACTTTGGTTCTCTCGCATCCTGGGTCGGAGGCGCCGGCTATACACTTTATACCGGCACGAAGTGGGCTTGCTCTGGCATCTCTGAAGCCATGCGTGCTGAGCTCGAGCCTTTTGGTATCAAAGTCACTGTCGTCGAGCCTGGGTACTTCAGGACTGGCTTCCTACGGCCCGAGGCCCAGATTTCCTCAGCGGTTCGGCTCAAGGTCTACGATGACACGCTTGTAGGACAACTCCGCGCCGGATTAAGCACAATGCATGACAAACAGCCCGGAGATGCGGCTAAAGGGTCAAAGATCTTGGTTGACATTTTGACGCACACTGGAGTGGCCGAGGGGAGGGATGTGCCGGTGCGCATCGCTCTTGGATCCGATGCGCCACCCGCGATCCGAGGGAAGCTGGAAACAACAGAGGCGCTGCTGAGTGAATGGGATGCCATCACAACCACCACCGACCATGAGTAACCTTTTAGGCTTGTTGAAGTTCTGGGTGGCGAGAATAGCAAATTTATGACGTGGCTGCGGATTACATCATTGCGTCCCATTGTTCTTTGTTCGTGTTCATTGTTTGTGACAATATTGCGCGGAAGCAGCCATTTGTGGAGATTATCCCAGGGCTACACCTGGGCCCCTGAAAAATTTCAGCAGGATTATTAAGGAAGCAGATAATTCAACTCTCAGCAAACTACGTACCTATCAGGCTGCCAAAATTTACCAACAACTCACCGTTTGACCTACTTTGCACATCCTTTGCTTTTACTTTACATATTTCTTGTTGCAGACCAAGGATTGAAACGCGAGACAGCGACAATTTAAATGCGGGTGACGAAAAGTGTATTAATTGTTAGGTGCAACCATCGACAAGACCTCTCTTTACATCGACGTACTGCACTAATTCCCAAGTGGATAAAACATGGCAGAACAAAGACTTTGCCGCCAGCGCCCATGTTCAATCCAGCCTTCATCCATTTAGTGTCCGCCTAAAGATCAATATGTCGCAAAGCAGGGATCCACCGAGGCCTCGACGCGGAATCCATTATATGTGACCAAGCTTCCGGTTCGGACCTGCAAATTCGGGATCTTCGACTCTGCGTCCTTTGTCACTGTGAATTGCGTCGAGAAACTAGAAAGCTGTTAGCACGGAAATGGAGTGCATCAGAGGCAAACCGGTTAAGATGTATACGTACTATGTTGTAGAGCAATTGCCAGCTGCGATGACGTGTAAGATGCCTGAGAGCTGGAACGTCTTAGTGGTCTCTGTATCCTCAGCTACGAACGTGATGTTTGGGTAATGCTTCGGTGAGCCATTCACGTTAGCTTTGGGTCACGCCGCATCCTTGGGCAAGTAACGCACATTCCATCGAACCGATCCATCTGCTGGCAACAGAGCCTGCCTCAATGCAAGAATGTCCTCAGCGCCCTGAGAGGTGTTGTTCATTACGATCATAGACCCATTCGTGGTGAAGAAGTCCGTAAACTCCGTCGTTGATGTGGGAGTTTCAGCTTGCAACAACAATCTATCATGAGGTCAGATGCCACTGAAGGCGAAACGCTGAAATGGGGCCTACTCTTCATAGAAAGGACCAAAGGCGTAGTCAACCCCACATTGTGGATTGTAGAACGTCATGTTGATGGCGCGTACTGCAGGCAAAGCAAGCGCCATAACGGCAAGGAGAATTGTAGAGAAATGCATGTTGATGGAAAGGGGTCTTCACGTGCTTGAATGGTAGACAGTTCAGGGTAGCAAACTGTCTTTATATGCGAAATAGTGAATGATTTCTGCGGTTTCATTACGGCTGGAATCATTAAGCCGCGTTCGCATCCATCTTCCACGATGATGGCACGCATCCGACATATCGGCGCAGATTTCGACATCGATATTGGAGGCATACGTATAGGTCCGAAAAACATCGGAATGAAGAATCTTGACGTATGTTCCACCGATCTTTTGTCCGCGCACTCGTGTTGATGTTTCTGTATCCGTCCGAACACGGGCCGAACCGTTCAAGGTTATCCATGTTGTTCCTGCTTGTGGATATCTAGTTGTCCAGCAGATATAACTCCTCGCTCATGCTTCGCCACCCTCACCCACGGTAGAGGCATGGATGCTATGCTTTTACCCTAAGAAATTATTGCCGCCAAGTGATCGGCTCCGCCATTCCTGATTAATGAGAGGAGCTTGTTGAAGACCCGCAATGTGGATGTGATTCAGTATTTCTAAATGTCTCAAATCTGCTATCATTTTAACACAACATCATAAACGGTGCTGAAATTGATTATCTCAAGTCACATGGATATCAAACTTTTCATGTTTGCTAGAGACAATTGTCTCCAGCTGTTCAACAAACATAAACAGAAGACTTCAGACGATATTCGATTGTCAAGGATCACCATCTGATGTTCCCCCCATTCAACCTTAAACAAGATCACAAGGAATGCCGACGATCTTGGGGCAATTCAACAAGACGAATTACGAATGTTAAGGCCGGGCTTTCACTTTCAACGCCTTGGCTAGTACGCGTACACTATGGATGAGTCTTGGCCCTACTCATCTCAGGTCCATAAAAGATTCTTACCTCAAGAAGTATTCTCAAGGTACGACGGAGCACATTAAGTCACTTCTTCTTCATCATTCTCCTCACTCAACACCACAGTCGAAGCTCTTCAGCCGTCTCGTTCTTCGACCCCCACAATGCAGCCAATCCAAATTATCAAAGGTGGTATCTACCTCGCTGGTTTACTGTTCCAGCCAGAAAATAGCAACACCACACTTCCAGGCAATGAGAGACTGCCTGGCGTGGTAGTGATCCATCCAGGTGGAGGGGTTAAAGAGCAAGCCGCTACTGTCTACGCCCAAAGACTGGCCCAGCAAGGTTTCGTTACTATTGCCTACGATGCAGCCCATCAAGGCGACTCTGGAGGCTTACCTCGTTTCCTCGAAGATCCCAACTCCCGGGTAAGCGACGCGTACGCGGTTGCCGACTATCTGGAAAGGCTCGACTATGTCGACTCTGACCGCATTTTCGTCGTCGGTATCTGTGCAGGTGGAGCCTACGGAGCTGCCGCTGCCAAAGGCGACTATCGGTTCAAGGCCGTAGCCATGGTCAGCGCGGTCAACATCGGCGATGGAACGCGTATTGGCTGGTATGGAACCGAAGACCCGCTCGGAAAAGTCGCCCTCCTTCAGGAAACTGCCACGCGCGTCACAAACGAATCCACCGGCGCTGAGCCCGGCATCCTCCACTACGTCCCTCCCAACCCCGACGAGGACACCCCCTACGACCTCAGAGACGCCTCCAACTACTACCTTACCCCCCGAGCCCAGCATCCCAATGCGCAGAACAAGATGATTGATCGCTCTACTGCTCTGGTTATGGCTTTCGACGCTTGGTACCTCACTGAAAAATACCTCACTCAACCTGTGTTGATCATTGCTGGGGAACTCGCCGAGAGTAAATGGCATTCCGACCGAATTTATGGCAAGCTCAATGGCACGAATCCAGGCGTCCAGATGATCACAGTACCAAATGGTCGTCACATGGACT
The DNA here is from genome assembly GCA_001644535.1 of Pyrenochaeta sp. DS3sAY3a. NCBI lineage: Eukaryota > Fungi > Ascomycota > Dothideomycetes > Pleosporales > Cucurbitariaceae > Pyrenochaeta > Pyrenochaeta sp. DS3sAY3a. The sequence goes on from KV441639.1 coordinate 342,436, forward strand.
TTTATGACCGGGACGAGTACGTCAATCCCGCCGTCGCAAGCATCGCTCGTTTCCTCAACGAAAGTTAAAGGCTTGATGAGTAAAGAGGGATGTAACGACGTTCAGATAGGACGTTTATCTATTGTATAAGGCTCCGTAGATCACTGCCGTAGTCGGTTTGGAATACTACATTTACGCTCCTTAGACATATCTTTCACTATATACAGCTATCTCGCTCTTTACGCTAGTAACAGTAAAGAGTCTCCTACTCAATTCCTAAGTGGTGCGGTAGTATCGTTGCCTGGAGCATAGTGAAAAGACTCTCTAGCCTTGCGTCCAACAGCCAAAGCAGTGAAACGATATTGAGGCAAACAGTGAGATCTCATGCCACTGTTAAAGAATTGCACTGAACAGACCCACATGGGAACATTGTGCCCATGCACAAGGCGGGAGTAGCACCCGATACTAGGTGCACCCAGCGCGAGCAGTTCATTCACTATTATACCCATGAAACATCGACCCTATATAAATTCGACAAAAGCTTCCCTGGAGCTTGAAAACTCCATAACCAGTTCAACACTACACAGTCAACTCAACCCACCACAATCAGTTCGACACTCTACGACCAGTTCGACATCATGGCAGCTCAGCAACTCCCCTTCCTGCCACCACAACAAGCCGTTCCCATATTAGCTTCTCAACCTCCCATCGAGGAGGAGGACCTATCAAGGAATGGTCGTCGCATCGTCGCAGAGTTTCGGGCTCTACAAGAGGGCCAGGAGTGCGTTGAGACGTGCGCTGACCATGGCCCCTGGCTGATCTTCCAACTCGAAAACAACGATTACGATCAGATCATGCAATTCCTCGACGACCACTACGAGGAAATCGGAGCGTTCGTCTCACAGCATGTACAATTCGACTATAATCCTCGACTCAAGCGCGCTGTGCTCCGCCATTCGTTCAACAACCTTCACGCCGGGTTCACTGAGCGATTTACTACAGCAGTCTCTGATCGGCTCAGCGCCATAGCCCAGCGGCCGGATTACGCTGGAAACATCGCAAGTCGTATAGAGTGCTATGGAAGGGACGCGATCGGGCTTTCCATTCCTGGTCACGACATTGCCGTTGCTGCTCCCGACACCCAGTTTGGGCTCGATCACGCATTCTTCCCCGGAGTCGTCTTCGAGATCTCCTACCCGTGGATATCGCCCGCTGTTCACGCTCGAGCTCGCCAGTATGTTAGATCGGGAACGGGACAGATCCGAGTTGCTGTGGTCTTCGACATCCGATACACTCCGGTAGAATCACGCCGAGCATCATTCACGGTATACCGACCATTCCAGACTCCTGGAGGCTGGGGTTCGATGCGGGTTGTGGACGACCAGCCGTTTCGTGATGAATCGGGCCAACCGGTTCCTAATGGAGACTTGAACATTGAGTTGCGTGACTTCTCTTTCGACAGCTTTCCCATGCCCAATTCTTGGTACCTCTCATTTGGGCAAACGGCGGTTCGTATATTGTCAACTGACTTGGCCGACGCTCTGGATCAAGCGGAAGAGGAGCAGTGGGGATTAGTACCATCGGGTAGCGAGGAAGAATCGGAAAATGATGGGTAGTTGAAGCGAAAGCTGGACCTTTCGTAGTTTTTTGTACATAGAATTAAGATTGTTTTACCAACATCTCTCATACAAAAAGTTCTAGAGCGGATACACCAATCTGTGATAATTTACTTTTGCTGTCGTTACCATAGTGTATCTAGACGAAGAGCTCGCCTCTGACAATTGTTTCTCTAAGCTCGATGTATCCACTTACTAATTTCTTTTGTTTCTCATTCGTTGTGCGTATCAAATACCGCTTCCGCTTACCCCGCTCTTACGATGACATGTACAATATACAATACACTTATTTTGCATCATTGCGCGCAAAAGTACCATGGTGATCTCTACTATATGTGTCAAGAAGCATTGTCTTCACTTCCGGAATGTTGTACAATATGTACCTCCCGCGACGATTTAGATCGTCGCTAGCCTTGAGTGACCTTGAAAGGACAAATTCAACCACAAACGATTCTTCAACGAAGTAGAGTATCCAATCAATAATTTCATTAAAAATACCACAGGCGAAGCCCCATCCTCACGATCAGCTACTCTACATTTCCAGGCTCCCTTCTCTCACCTCAAACTTCATGTCATTCCTCCTACGTAGCTATGCCTTCTTCTTCGGCTGACCCGACACAACCGGCTTCGCCTCCTCCTTCTTGGCATCCTCCTTCGCCTCTGTAGCACCAGTATCCTTAATCGGCTGCTCAGCTGCAGGGCTCTCCTTGCCCGCGCCGCCCGAGGGCTTGGTCGGCGGTGCCGACACAGGCGGGATACCGGTTACAGCAGGCCAGCTCGAGGGGTTCTTGATGATGCACTGGTCGACGGCTTTGGCGCTCACGGTCGACGTGCTGGTTACCTTTGCGGTGATGATGGGGATGAACTCGCGCGTCGTGGTAATTGTGGCGTTGAGGTGGACGGTTTCGACGCGGTGAATGTCGGTCAAGGTTGTTGTGTTGCGGCACCAACCTGGATGTGTGTGTTAGTGATTGTTGGGAGTGCGGTTTGGTTAACGGAGAATTAGATACCTTGGCTCTCGGTGGTGACGGTCTCAACCTCCCAAATAGTTCTTGTCGTTGTTTCAGGCTTGAGTGTCTGGCGGATGTGAGTCTTCGAATTCGCCGCGCTTCTTCGTATTAAGAAAACTTACAGTCACAGCCTCCTCGGTAATATTGTTGATAATGAATTGAGTGGAAACAGCTTGGTACTCGATCTTGATGCTGTCCAACTTTCCACATGCTGTGATGGAGGGAGCGCAGTCACCCATCAATCGGCCCTCTACGACGTCCATGCCTTCATTTGGATTCTTGATCGCAGCAGCTTCCTGCGGTGCTTCGGCAAGAACAGCTTCTGTCGCAATTATCAGTACTCAATTGCTTGGAGCCAATGAGGAACAATTGTGGTATTCTCACGAGCTTGTGCTGTCGCTACTGTTGACAAACTTGCCATTGCGACAAGTGCGCTTCCAAAAAGGGATTGGACCAACATTTTGCTTGTGGCGATATTTTTGGCGGAAAAGGGAGAAGGTTGTGGAAAAGATTTCGAGATGAAAAGAGGGCAATCGAGCTGTTAGTAGAAAATAAAGGCCACGGGCGGTGGACCGTCAGGCTCGTCTCTTCATCCTGGAGTGGTTAGTCTCATGGCTTCTAGTCCTCAGCTGGCAATATAGATGCGTGGCGAGTCCGAGCCAGCGCAAGGGCCGCTGTTCGAGAACAGCGGTATCTCTGGGCTACGAAGATCCTCTTTGCATAGCACAGCGTCTAGATTCGTGTCTCTTCCCCTACCGCACGGTCTGGTGACCCGCGTTCTTCGTTGTTGTGGGAGTGGGTTTCTCTGGAAACAGCTTTGGAGAGTGCGGCGTAGATGTGTTGCGTGAGACGGTGGCAGTATGGTCTTTTTGGAGAAACGGTATGTTAACGAGACAGGAGAGCTGCGATTGAGTTGGAAACGACACTCTTTCCTTTAAGGACATAAAAATATGGTGCGAAGTTGTGCATCGATCGTCGGTGTGACTTTCAACGTTTGAGGATGCTGATCTCATGCATGAAACGCCACGATCGCCTAGTCAAGCTGAATGTATGCTGGGGAAGACGGGTGCATCGTGTTTGACTGTCGTAGCGACGAGTTGGCGGCAGACTTCGCGCACTACGGAGTAAGGTACCGTTATGGCTTGAATCTAGAATTTCCTAGACATACGTTCCTACATACTCAATTTTAATGCATCGTGTGCTGTTCACTTCTGAGCAGACCCGCATGAAGTCAATGGTGGGTGTACTTCAGGCTCATCACGCTGGTGAATGCAACGCTTTTCGTTGACATACATTGTAGAGGTGGAATTCGTACGTCTTTGCTGAAAGTTCCGCACTTTCGAGGCCTCGTTTAGACTCTGTAGCTTGCGCGCGAGTTTCAGTCAGCCACGGGTGAGTTGGTTCCCCTTTCGGGAAAAGAATTGGCCAGTCACGTAGATGCTCGGACCGTCGATGCTCCTGATTGGACTGCCAGCAAAGACCTTCGCTTATGTACTTCGTTTTGGTGTAGTAATAGTTGTAAGCGAAGGCCGAGTTGGGGAACGGGAAAATGTGGCGCGGCCCAATTCGGCTATGCAGCTGAAGAACCGAAGCACAATTGTTAGTCTCGCATGTACATCGCACAATTATAAGCTAACAATGATCTAGCACTGCCTGGAGCGGGATACTAGTACGAGCTCGTCAGGCTAGGCTCGCGAAGTCAATGCAGAACGAAGGCACAGAAGTAGCGCCGGGGGTCGCGTGATTACACCGACGACCAAACCGCAAGCGACCCACGCACCCACGTTCCGGGACGTACCGCAATCCTGCCGTGTAAAGAGCCCCAGTATGGAGAACCATGTCCACCTATCCAACATCAAGCTAGTGGCTGTCCGAACGGAAGTTACCTAGCAATACGTGGGGTCGCCGGCTCCCGCCTCCTCACCACCAACATGACCTTAGTAGATCAAAGTCAACCCAACTGACGAACCATTTGCGACCACCGCGGAGATCAAGAAAACTTTTACTACGTTCAAACATTCAAGAGACAAAAAAAATCAAGTCGAGGCATGATGTGGACTAATGAAGGAGACAAGACAAAGAATGTAGATACGACAAAGGAGTTGTGAAAATAAGACGTAGTAGTGGAAGCCAGGGAAGAGAAGAAGTGTACACTACCTAAAAGGCTCATACAGGACTTGGGTTTTGAAAAAGAAGCTTGAAGGTTTCGCAATTCTTCAACCACCATACATCTCGGTCCAAAGATCTCCGCAGCACCTCGACTGCCCACTCAACAACTGCATCGCAGTCGTCTTTCCCACCCCACCTATCCGTTGTAGCCCAGTAAGCTACATGGGCTGCCATCCGGGCCGCCGTGAGCAGTGCATCTTCCTCGCCCAGCGTTCGTCGCTCCATGTACCCTCCGAGAAAACCACGAAGTAGCCCTTCTTGTCGGCGAAACCGCTCTAGCAACCAAACCTCGCCAGCAAACAATCCGATGTCATACAGCGCATTCCCATGCCGTACCCACTCCCAGTCGATTACGGAGAGTAAAGGCTCCGAATTTTCGCTCTTCAAATCTACAACAATGTTCGACGGCAAGAAGTCACCGTGACACTGGCTGGTCTTTCGCTCCGGACGACTGTAAAGCAGTTTGAGCACAGCCAGTGCAGTATTCTCATGACCATACCGCTTTAACGCCCTAGGAAGATGCATCATGCAATGCTGAGTAGCAAGCTCGACAGAATCGTTGTTCAGAGTTGGTGTTGCCGATGTAGGAATGGCGTGCAGCGATGCCAACCAAGAACCAATGCGTACCCCAATACTCTGCAGATCCAGATTGGGATCTCGAAATGCCTCACTGAGATTGCAAGGGCCCACATCAGCGATTTGAATAACATGCGCATTGGGATCATGGTGCAGCAGGCGAGGAAGATGAACGCTGGTACCAGTGTGTGCAAGGAGACCTGGCAGCGTCTGAAGAGCCTGGGCTTCATAATATTGACGCTCGATTGGAAGGGTAACGTGAGGGAGTATCTTGAGATGGCCGGTCGCATGCTTGATTACACTTGAAGAAGTGGAAGTGTCATCCACGAGCCGCCAAGCATAATTCGACCCGCCGCCGTTGAGGGAAACGAGAGTCGTGAACGCAATACCCTGACCCTGAAGGTAGTCCTCCATCTGAGACGTCTCCGTGATTTCTGACATTTGTGTGCAGTTTGTGTTTGTGGGTGCCGGGTCGACGACAGAAGCAGATGTCATCTTGGTGAGTCATCGGAGAATTGCAACGTAAGCATGCCAGCCGCGTCTAACTTGGCTACAGGGAGATGAACAATATGCGACCCAAACCTGGTAGATGCCACTGCGAAATTGATGAGGATTACGAGCCGCAAAAACGTGTCATAAGTTGCTCCTCGCCAGACACGCTTTTGAGTTCTTGAAGATTACGAGCTGCGAACCGCATGGCCACTTCCAAAGCCGTCCTCGTCCCTTCAGCCAAGCGCAAAATTCATCCCAAAGAGCCAGAAATGTCGAGATATCGAGGCGACTCTTTTTGGACGTTGACAGTATATCGGTTCCTTCCGGACATGTGAAAGCTGCGTTTCCCCTGTATCGCTGGGCAATAGTCCAGGGCTGCGAAGCGTTTCCCTGTCTATGAACCTGATAGAAAAACTCGGAAACTTGATGTTTCTGCCTTTTGTGGACGTGGAAGACCTTCCAGTGTGAACCAGCAAGGTGTTTCACTCTCAGAAACGCCGCACGGACACCTACAAAACAGATCCAGAAAGGTCGACAGGCGTGACCTCCCACATCCATTTGGTTTACGCCTATCAACCAACCATAATTCCGGTCGCCGAACCTCAACCATGAATCCCTATACGCTGGCATGCGCATCACGGGCGAACGCACTGTTCCCTCCACGGCTCGCCGAATACGACGCCGACGTCGCATACCAACTCGACCTCTTCCTCCGGGTTAACCAAATCAATATCAACGATTGGTCTTCTCTCTTCAATGAAGTCCAGCTTTGGCACCCGCGCACCGAGCCAACGCAGCCGAACGAGGACATCTACGCGCCTTGGTTGGTGGGACCACGCAGATCCACCCTCCTATCTCAGGCGTTGCTCAACCTCCAGAGCGCCGTCAAAGCTGCCAAAGCCAAAGCTCAGGGCATGACCGATGTCGCCCGCATCTATAACTGGCTAGCGGACTTGCCCAGCACGCCCGCTGCCGCCTTGTCGTTGCAACCCATGCCGCCGATCGAGGAATCCGATCCGAATGACGATGTCCAGTTCGCGACCGACGATAACGTCCACCCCCACGGATGGCAATGCAGCACATATCCAAACCAGGTACCCCAAGCGAATTCCCTGACCCGCCCCGCCCAATACCCCCCTTTGCAGCCTGAGACCGAAACCCGGTTCGTGATTCCACGTCTGTACGGGACGTTGGAACATCCGCCGGGGATCCTGATGCCGCGGATCCTGATGCCGCGCGCAAAGCCACTGGATCCTGAGGAACGACTGCGTCGCATAAGGAGCGCCTACTTCGAGGAACCGGAATCCAAGGTACCGCCCCAAGTTCCCTTTCAGCGTCAGTAGGCCTGGGTAGGTTTCCCGGGCTCGGGCCTTAAGGCAGGCGGATCTGAGGGCTGGACAAGAAAAGTGGTCTCTGGTATGGAATGTAGGAGGCTGGACATGTTATGGGGATGGAACACTTCTGTGGATGAAATGAGAGTTATGTTTCGTAGATAGGATGGAGGAACCTTGAGTCTCATTTGTGGTCGTTCGCAGTGGCGGTGGTCATATGAAAACTGTCTAAACTTGGGATCGGATTTCTTTTCTTTTCGTCCTACCGATGTTTTGGGAAGTTCCAAGATGCGAGTTTGATCTGGGTGGCATCGTCTCTTTCGTTATACATGTCCAGGCCATGAAGACAAACTGTTTGCTAGATGTCATGGAGATATCCAAATGTTATACCTGACAATTTGGAAAGGCAATCGAATTCCCTGTTCATCGTGAGACAACGTCTTCTGCATGCATTTGATGAAATATTGTGCAACAGTCATCGGCAATGCTGTCAAAATAAAGATGACAAGAGGACACGTCCCATAGCTCTAGGACCTTGGTTCCCGAAGAAAAATGGGACAGATGTGGGGTAAGTGCGATGACCGCATGGATCGCACATGTACTCCACGATACCGGGTCCTCCCGGCAGTCTGGTCGCTCGACGTCCATCTGTCGCGTGCCCCGGTGGCGGTATCCATTTTTGTCTGGGAGAATATTCCCTTTGTTTCTGTAGGTACGCATATACGCGTTCAAGCGCAAGTGACTGTCACCTGATACTTCGTACAGGCTAAGCGCAGCCTCGATGGACGGTTCCACTTTACCCCATCTTTCACCAAAGAGCCATCAAGTAGCGAATCGACAAACAAGCAATGTATTTGCACATAGGTATTAAACTTTCGAGCCTGTCTGAGGTCGGCTCATCAATAGGAAGTGGTAATCCTGGTTGTTGGGTCAGTGAAGGGAACTTTCACGAACATTGAACCGGGAACGAAGGAGCAAATCTGCGAGAGAACGGCGAACGGTAGGTCATTTCTTCCTACTGCTTTGAGTTATGCTGAGGCGTCACTCCTCAAGATTCTTATCTCCGTCATCCTTGTCTCTTTCTTTCATGCGGTGGGCGTATTTTCGGAGAGCTATTCCTCTTCGCTAAACAGGCTCACACAAAGTTCCCCTGCGCGCAACATACTCCACAACTCCTCTCCCTTGATTGTTATGGGGGTGTCCTCGTCCCCCAACATTTGCCTGGAGATGTGCTTGGCTGCACATTCGGACAGCCACAGCGTCAGGCGTACTCCTTCAACAGCTTTTCCTTCGCGGTCACGGAAGATCTGTCACATCTGTTAGCACAGCAACCATCATGAAGGGTCCAAGGTATAGCTTACCGTCTCAACCGAGTTTACGACCGTCCATGCTCCATTCTTCCTCTCCATTCGCCAAACGGAGAACGTTGCCTCCTTCCCAGCCTGCCGTCCGCCGTCGACTGTGATACAGATGACGACGCGAATACGGCCGTTTGTCCCGTTGAGGTAGTCCTTGGCCCGCTTAGCAGGGCTCATTATGCTCTGGGAATTGAAGGCTTCGACGACGACAGTAGGCAGGGGAACAGTAAGGAAGGAGCCCGTGAGAGGACCAAAGGTCCCCATAGGTGAGTACGTACCGATTCTGCCTATTGGAACCTTCATGTATGGGAGTTGCACCAGACCCTCCGTGAAATGGGCAAAATTAGGTGACACCCCGCTCCTCTCCTCTGCTTTAACCTTGATGGTTGTTATGAAGTCATCAACAATCCATTGGCAGAGCTCCAAAGGCTTCCGAAAGGTGAGAGTGCGATCGTGCTCGACGTAATCGTACCTACGGTAACTGGTCAGCCGGGAAGACAAAGGAAGTTGTGTATACGCACATCAAGCGGTAGTCATTAACATGACCATGCCCTGCCTCAAAGTATCTTTTGATGTCCAGATACTCTCCCTCGGCAAGCTGCACGGCCAGGTCGTCATCTTCCCCAGAGTATTCCCCTTCCAAGCTGGCTTGGAAGTGCGTGAGCACGCGGCTGGCGGAAATTGACCAACCTTGCGAGAAGAAACTCGCCCGTTTGTAGATATGCCATGGTATGGCAGGGTCCGGAGCAAATAGGGGCATCTGAAGCGGTTGAACCATGATTGTGTATGTAGAAGAAGGTGGGTTGGGGCGCAGAGGGCGGAGCGGGAAGGTGAAGACTTGACGCGCTAGCGCGTTGACACGGCCACGCTCACAGTCTGGTGCGAGATCAAAACACGCATTGTGAATCCGACCTTGCTTTCACGGGCAGCTTCATTACATAAATTTCAAGGACGCAGGACATTGTACGAACAAATAGTCAGTCCACGCGGTACAGTAAGTTACAAGAGAATAACACTACTTGGCTAAGAAACTTTCCATATACATATAACTTCATCACTACTCTGAACCCGATGAAGCATACCTAGATAAGGAGGCGGGAGGAAAGCCCAAGATTTGGTGGTCTTGGTAGCGATACAATGAAGCGATTAAAGCTAGATGCTTGCGCACTTAAATTGGAAGCTACTGGGATGGGCATCTTCCTCGGTATCTGTGGACGAGCTTCTAGTGCTAGTCGCGATCGTGAAGTGAAGCTTTTGAATCAATGAACAGTTAGTTCAAGTCACAGACGAAAACGATCAATAGAAAGCGTAATGTATTCCCACTAGCTTGTCTCAATGAGAAAAGCTCAAGACCAACGCAGATTCAATTTTCTATACCTCTCTCTGCCGCGTCTGCCTTTAGAGTTCCGTGAAGTCAATTAACCCAACTCTCCCCCGTCCATTTTCCCATCCGTTCCCCAGTCCACCAACACCCACCCCCTTCTCTTCACAACGCCACACCCCACAACTCAGTAATCACCACAATTATAATGCTCGCTCTTATTCCGACACATTTCGTATACAACCCTACCCCGCTTTCCAACTCCGTTGCTGCGATACTCCCACCGCACCACGTCTCCAAACAGCCAATTCCCTCCGCAACGAGCGCCTCCCACACAAAGAAAAACACAGTTGCAGCTAGGCGACAACAACTGGGGTCCAGGGGAACGATATTTTGAGCAAATGGACGAAAGGGTAGAGCGGTGGGGGTGGTATGACAAAGGCAAAGTTGGCCAGATTTGAGGTGCAGTAATCGACAGGAGCGGTTGTCTTGGCGACGCCAAGAGCTGCCGGATTAGGAAGGTTGGGGCTGCTGTTTCGAGCTCGAGGGCTTATAAAGTATGACGGAACTCTTGAAGACAAGGGAGATCTCCATACCCCCCTTGTTTCGGGCGCAATGGCGCGCAAGAGGTGAAGAAATTCGGCGAATGTAACGCCTAGTTATTAGGTCGAGTATTTGGTTCACTTCCTCAACTTTCGGGGAGGCTCTTGAACAGTAACTGTTTCAATTTTGGTTGTAATCATTCATTGAATACGTAAACATTGCTAGCCTGGTTACCTTCACGATGGAACATCTAGGAGTGAACATGAGGAGCAGGGCTTCAAGGATTCGATTGACACGTAATGTCTCACAGCGTACCCAGCTGTCGGTACCGAAGAGATTCAGAGTTCGCTGGACAGCCTCTTAAGACGTCACAATGACAGCTACAGTCAAAGGCACATGAAACACCTCACATCAGATCAATGCAAAAGACGGGAAGTAGTTATAGACTGTCGGTGTCCTCAATTCCTTTCAATTTCAAATATGGCTGCTAAATAATCGTTTAAATGGTCCCAGAGAAATCAAATGCCTGAGCCTCTCGTGAAGACGCAGTAACTCCATGTGCTCCCCCAGGTACTCATTCTTACTGGTGGGCGTATCCATACATGATCCATGTCGTCCCAGACGAATACTCTTCTCCCTATGGCCGAGGATGGTTCTCCAGCCAAAAGGCCTCAAAGCCTTTTTCGCGTTTGGCTCACGCAGAGTAGTGGTGCTTGCCGTTGTTCACAATACATCATCTTCACCGCAAGCTATCAGCCAGCTCATCGTCGGACCAAGCTTGACTGACTCTATTCAGAGTATGATAGAAGCTGTGTGCAGCAATCACCCGTGCGTCGGGGTACTTTCCCTGGTCCTTGATGGCGTAGTATTGTGGCTCGTACGGTAGTTCTGCTGATAGTGAGTTAGGATTGGTCTGCATTAGCTGAGAAGATTGGAGTTACTTACGTTCTATGTATTCGCAGAGGTGCTCATCGTTGAACTTGACGCTTTTGCGAGGTGAAGGGACTTTGGGGTTTCGTAAGCAGCCGCGCAGCTTGCCTGTGGTTTCCAGGTCATTGTTGGAGTGGGAGGGCTTCGGGAAGAAGTACTCTTTCCATGATGACGGGAGAGCGAAGAACGAATACATGTTTGTTCGGGTTTGAAGACGAAATACGACGTTGGCAGTAGGTGTAGTTGCGGGTGAATTGATGCCGGCAACGGGAGAGTTGAGGGGGGAGCGCTGGCGGTGGAAGGTTGAGGTTGGAATCGAGTTTTCAGTGGTGAGGAAATATGAAGGCTGCAGAAGAATTGCTTCGCCGCCGATGTGAAAGTTCGAGGTCCCGTGAGGTGAGGCAGAAGCGATTTTCGCATTGACTTTCTATCCGCCGCAACGTACATGTGCCATCACATTGCGCACACATGGATCATTGTCATTTCACAGATGCACCTGAGAAAAAATGATGTTTTCGACTTTGGCTAGCCGCCACAATAGAAGTGTTCAAGTGAATGTTCTGACCGATACAAGCGGTAACAAAACAGCTGCATCGAACATGAATTGAAAGCAAGATTCCACGGCAGCGCGATATATGCCCGCTGCAATGACGACTTTTGTGTTTTGCTCATTGTGTATCGCATCTGGACTATTGAGCATCTCCGCAGCCATGCCCGCTGACCTGGGCAGAAGTCTCAGAGAGAAGAAGCCGAAGGGTAATCTCTCCATGACTTTCTTAGCTTAGGGACGTCATTGCATGTGTAAACTGTGCGGCAAAAGCTTCGCTCATTGAGAGAAGTCGTGGTACAATTGATTATCAACAGGCACAATCAGAATGGCACATAGTGAAGGACACATAGTCAGCGCAAGCAGGAGACATTGTAGGTTAGCGGAATGATTACACTGGCTTGCGATAAGCAGTTCATCTGTTGTGCAGTAGCTGCAATGCCAAAAAAGATCCGTTCATGTTGGCTCTGGTCATGGTCGATGCAGGAATAAAAGGCGCATCGCAAGGCGTCACATCAAATCATGATGGAAAGTGAGGCACGATCCACCGAGAATAGAGTAAGCCAGTGCATACTGACAACAGGTCTTTGCAACACTATTCTTCAGGGCTTTGAAAAGCTTCTCAACAGCTCTACGCCTGTTTTCTAACCCTGCACAGCATTTCAGTACTCATAGTTGTTGAAAGTCTACTCCAATTGTTGCCAACCGTGACGAAGCGCGACAGTACACTCAAATCATTTCTGAGTAACTTAGAAACGAGGAAAGGCCGGCTCATGTTGGATGCAATTGAGCAAATGTGCCACTTGACTAAAACTTGTTATACAGACTGCAAGTAGACGTTATTGATTGACTTCACTCTCGCGCCAACACATTACATTTCTTGCTGCGTTGTTCTGCGACAGTGCTAAGCCGTCTATAACAGTATGCACGTTAACAACACCGAACCGAAATTCAACTCTCAAGCAGATTCTTCATATTGTAGACAAACTTTGGACGAGAAGCGAAATCAAGTGTCGGAAAACAGTGTGATTGCTTCCTTCGCACTATCCAAGTTCTCCCACACAAAGTCGTCACATCACCACACATGGCCCTCCGGTCTGCTGCGCAGGCTTATGACCATGCGCCTCCTCAACATGAGCCATAATAACTTCGTTTTCCCAGCCCTTTGACGCCGCAAACTTGGAAGTACAGCCTCGCACCCAGCACTGGTTGTGCGGCCGGGTCCGCGCGTGTCGCACCGCCTCTGAACGCGAAAGACATTCCTCGTGGCGGTCGCAACCGAAGCTTGTGAGAATCGCATGGTCTTCGTGGGCGCTCGCGTTGAAGAAATGTTGCTTGCAGCAGCTGCATTGCACGTATGTGTCGGGAATGGATGGCGCGGACGATTTTGCGGGTCGGCAGGCGTCACAGTAGTGTTCGCCGCTTGTTGCTGACGATCGGAAGTATCTGCCGCATCCTCCTCGGCAGGCCATGTTTTTCAGTAGAGTGGATCAGGATCAAGTCTTGCTTATTCGGAGCGGGAGTGGGTATTAGAAAGAGGACTATTATCCTGTGCTGAAGGCCGAAGAACAATCTTTGTGGGAAACGAGCAGAATGCAGAGTTGAGCAGTTGACAAGACATTGAAAGAACAGCGCGACATAAAATTGCTTGGTACCTTCATTCTCGGCCAATCTGCTTGTTTGAAGGTTGCGGAGGACTAGAATTTCCGCCGCGGGGCTGAGCTGCTTCTCTACACAAGGCCCCAATCAGAGGTCGATGTTACAGCCACCTCGGATGGCTGATCTTCTTCAGCCATTCATGTACCAGTCAACTATCACTTCTCCAGCCGCACCTTTCTCGGCCACCTCGTGTACATACTTGGCTGTGGGGGCTGTGTAACGAAGCCTTCGCGCAGCCGCATCACGGGGTCACTTTTCAGCCTCTTCATATGCCCTATCTTCTACGAGCAGTGATAGTGGTTCCCCATATTCAACGTAGTAGTCTTCCCCAAATCTCTATGCCTACCTTTCCTAGAACCTTGCAAGATTTGCGCTTTCCACTTGTGGTGTGACCGACATGGTAGTTTGATGGCCACTCTTTCAAAGCTGAACTCGGATGTCGATAAGTTTATCCATGGACCCAACCTGCTGGGGTACAATGGAGCACTTCTAGTAATCCGTAATCGCTACTATCATTACCGGAGGTTCGCGCTAATTCCAAGTGATCTTGGGATGTTGTTGCAGAACCCGACCGCTCGATTTGACATGGTGCTGATCCCTTTCGGCCCGAATGCTTGGCCACAACATACGAGATGTACTATGTAAGCCCTAGCCAATGCACGACGGAAGCGAGGGATTACACATGCCAAAGTCAATTGGTGGGCCTCATACAAGGGAAGGCGCTAGACATGCAGGTCTACATTCTTACATGCGCAGACCTCGAGAACGAAAAGGGGAATATTTGGCTGTCGGGTGGACACTGCTGGGCTGCTGTGCTTCGAATTCGTTCCTGTACCATGGGATGCGAGGCGTGGCATTGGGAAACGCGGGCCTCGCTGACAACGCTGCATGTGCGACGAACCCGTGTTCAGAGGATGCCATCATGATTATCGTGAGTCCTCTGGCGTCGAGGTTCCGTCTCGTTGTGTTGGGCACCGGCGTGGGCTGGCATCGTGTGGGTCTTGAAAGCGGTTGTGCGTCGTTTCTACGTAGGTACTCTTAGCATTGATCAGTCAAAACATTATACTTTTGACTGTTTTTCTAATAGTGGGGAGAGGGAATCTGTGCTGGCTGCGAGGGAACATTGTGTCGCATACATTGAGCTGTGAGCCGCGTCGCGCCTCTCGTGTGCTGGTAACCCGATGCCGACACAGCCAGCTCGAAAACATGGCCTGAACGTCTAACGCCGGCCAGCTTTGAATATTGTCATATGAATGGTTACATGGTTTGAGACATAAACTCGTAGGCGCTTTGCTAGATCCGCGCGACATTGTCAACGCAGTTCGACGAGCTCGTCCATCGCCCTTTTTCTTGGAGAAAGACGGAGGAGGCATAGTCCTCTGAGTCTCTTTCGTGTCCAGTTGGTCTGTTCTCCGCAGGTCTTTGCGGAATTTGCGAAGCGCCCAGGATTAATATTGGAGTCAATTCACCGGTCAGTGTGAGAAGCAGCCGAATGGATGTGAAATATGATCAAAACCTCATGAGACACTGATTGCCTGACTGACTTCACTTGGTGAGCGTGACTATAAGAGATTTCACTTTCTGTTGCATTGAAAGGTAATGAAGACGGTGTTGTTTATGCGTCGAGTTTTTGGACCGACAGGAACTCGTATTTTGCGCATGACGCGGGCCTGATGGATGATGGAATCCATCAGTTTCTCTCTTTTGTCTACTCCGAGAGCATGAATGAGCATCTCATCTTGTTCCGTTGTGCTGTCGAAAAATTCGCGTTGTTGTCAGCTGATGTTGAATATTCTAAAGTGAAAATCGAAACCCTCAAACAACAACTGCACCGCGTGGATGGAATGCGTTCTATTACAAATGCTCTACCAAGATGCCAATATCTGTTCACAACGTTCTTCGTAGGCGCGCCGAACCGTGTTGTGCTAACTCAGTGGCTGTAGCCACATACCGACAGGTGTATTCACAGCGAGTATGCTTTTCACAAGCATGAAATTTCTCCGCCCGAGAATGAACATAAAAGAACCTTTCGTTTCTCCCTCTCATTGCTTTTTCTCCACCAAGTCCAACTCAAAATGGCACCAGTCAACCACCAACGCCGTCTTACCCTTCTCCCCGCGCTGCCCTCCAAGGGTGCCTCCAACCAACCCGCCCCGGCCCAGCCTGTAGCGAACCAGCGCACCCGTAGGAACGCTAGTCCCGCCGTTGTCATCAAGAAGAAGGGTCCAGCTCCTTCACATGCGAAAACTCAAGCTGGCACGTCTTCGAGCAACCCAGTTCACATCTCCGAAGAAGAGTCTAACAGCCCTTCAGACAACGAATCTGATTCTTCAGGAGACAGCGAGTCTTCGGAGGAATATGACGGTCCGGCTCTACGCCGTATAACGCTCCTTGCCGGCTTGCCCTTCCCGGGTGCAAGCACAGTTCCTCTACCTCCAGTGAGCACATCTCACGCATCCCAACGTCAACCCTCTACCCATCAAGCCGCTGGATCTTCCACCCCAACTGAGGAGGAGTCAATCTTACAGTCGGTAGAGCAGCCAGAGCCCACTGTCCAGCCCTCCAACCGTACTGGGTACATCGTTAAGACGGATAGCGATGAAGGCGCCAGCCTCCAACGAGCAGCCTCTGTGGGGGCTTCTCCCGTGGGGATGACAGCGGAGACCTTTCGGCTTTCCGGTGCATCTTTGACTTCTCATGACGAGTTGTATGCTGAGCCATCTCCAACCCCAGCCGCAACCCCAACCCCAGCCCCACGACGACAGCGCCAACATCCTCGTCTCGCGCCCCGTCCAGCGGCCCCAAACAATGGAGGCGCTGGCAATCGACAAGGAATGGCTCGAGGTCCGATAGCGACAAAGATGCCCCGCCAGGCCATCGCTTCCAACTCGCCCCGGAAGGCTGTAGCGACCAAGTCGCCCCGGAAGACTGTGGCTACAAAGATGCCGCGTCGGACCATAGCAACAAAATCGCCTCGTCGGCCTCCATGTGGTCAATCTACGACTGCTAGCAACTTGCCTCCACAGATCAACGTCGAGCCTCCGCAGATCAATTTTGGCTCTGCCCCAACCCCGACCCCTTTCACACGCCCTCCGCAGATCAACGCCGTTGCAAACCCAACAAACCGGCCAATCCCCCATGTTAACGCTTTACCTCCCCGAGCAAACTTGGCACCTCCACCGATCAACATTGGCGTTTCTGAAGCTAGCTTTGTCGTTCCCCAAACCAACTTTGCACCTCCCCGGGTCAATGCTGCACCATCCCAGTCCACTAACGGGTTCGTTACTGGTCCAATTCAGTGGTCACAAATGACACCTGTCCAAAATATAGGCCACATCCAGCAACACACTGGGTACCAGATATTTGGAGCTCCAGTTCAGACGCAGCAACACACTGCCTTTCCCGGGATGATGGGCGTGCAGACGCCATACGTCGATCCCAACATCCAACCTAGCGCGAACAATCCTTTTGGGTTCACAGTCGAGGACATGGCAGCAGACTATGCTAACTTGCAGTCGGAGATGGGGGTGATGCAGAATGCCGCACAGCAGAACGTCGGGACCGCAGGCTTCCAACACCAACAGCCTGGCAATACCCTGGGCACGAATACCGGGCGTCCTATTCAGCAATTTTGGTCTGGTACTGTAGCTTTCCGGCCTGAGGAGATCCAAGTGGCAGCCGCAACATCGCCTCGCGAGCCACGGCTAATGTTTGAGCATGAATGGGCCCAACGCAACGGCGTCAACCTGACTGATGTCGACATCGACCCATCTCGCACGCGCAACACCGTCTTGATGTTCAACGACCGCGTCACACTCTACAATGATCCGACGTACGTCTCTTCCGTTAGGCAAGAATGGAATATGCCTATTCCTACTAATCACCACGCTGATATGCCAAACATGTTCGCTGCAGGCGGTTACCAGAACCCTCACGCCGGTGGGTATGGCCATGCTAATGTTCAGGTCCCCGCTGAAGATGCAGCTGGACCTTCCGGCACCCAGAAGCGCAAAATCAAGACATCAAAGCGCAAGTCTAATACGAACGAGGGTGCAGAGGATATCGATGAAGCTTTCTTCGGCACTCTTACTCCCGTCAAGGAGTAGGGTTGTAAGGACTGGAATGGAGACAAGTAAGTGGAGTCAGCTAATGAGTATCTAATTTGGGAATCTAACTTGGGCGTTGGAGTTTTGGGTTATGCGGAGTCTTTGATGCTCTGCGGTTCTCCTTCGGCGAAAGGGGAACCTGGACGGGTCATGTCCGAACTATGCGCCGACTGTCGCGGTACACTTAATATCTGTAGAGATCATTAATGCGGGAATAATAATATCTTCTACATTCATTCTACAATGTTCTCAAATTACCGTCCGTGAAGACATAAAGTGACTTGGACAAACTAACAGTGTGAAATGTATACACTCAATGGGCCCTTCGGGCCTTGATACTTAAACTTGCTTACATCCTGATTTTCTCCCAGCAGGCCTCCACCCCATGCCAAACTGAGCAGCCTCCTGCTGGGATCATATATTTGCACTCAATTGCACGGTTCTAGCTACCTGAGGTCATCCCCGGAT
This sequence comes from Pyrenochaeta sp. DS3sAY3a, assembly GCA_001644535.1. NCBI lineage: Eukaryota > Fungi > Ascomycota > Dothideomycetes > Pleosporales > Cucurbitariaceae > Pyrenochaeta > Pyrenochaeta sp. DS3sAY3a. The sequence continues at coordinate 360,541 of KV441639.1, forward strand.
ACGGATGCTTTACTCCCTCACGATGAAGATTTATCCATCTTCACGGGGCTTGAGACGTGACAGCTAACGTCTTCCTCATCATGTCATGCCGCCCAACGAGACGCAGGCAAAATGAAGAACACTTGATCTCTTGCGGCTGCACAATCGCGCATTCGATTGCACGCACCCAGCACCCTGAAGCATCCCAACTGCAAATATCCCAGTCCTTCAGTACACCGGTTTAGCGATCTCCCACGAACCGTCATAATCCCCACTCGGATCAACGTCCGTGCGTCAGTGCTCCGGGAGGAGATTCACTCTGACAAACGACACACGGAATCTGACCTGGCACTGCAACTACGCAATCAATTGCAAGGTTAGAGGTATCTGAATCCTTACAGAAACACTGATGGCTGGCTTCAGCAGCACACAGTGCTGCATCAATCTCGAGGACTCTAATTGTCGTCACTCTCAAGACCGTCAACAACTTGCAGATCCGCACAGAGATTCACGTGAAAAAAAGAAACTGCGAAACCCGCCAGGCAGCACGGACATTGAGGCAATCGTGAAGGTGAACTCCACTAAAGCAGTCTACGGAGTCGCTGGTTTCACTCGAGGGGGACGGGCCGTGCGCGACAGCTCGAGGCCTTGAATGGGGACTATCAACACAACTACCGTGGACATGCTGCTCCTAGAGCGTCTGTAAAACCGTTTCTATCTTGTAGCGTGCGATCTACATGGTTAGGAGTTCCTGAAACTCGCATATATCCCCATCTCTGACACATAGAGGCTCAGTGAGCTCTCAGAGCCTCAATCGTCTCTACTCTCCAATCCTCACTGCTCCCAAGCTGTCTGTCCATATTGAGTGCCCTCGACTTTCACTAGGGTGATTTCACGCGTCACCGAGCCGGCCCATGCTCCTGCTCGACGCACCGGGCCCCACAAAAAAAGTTCACGGCGTCCGTTTGCTTTCACCTTCACCTCCACCTCACGCTAGCCCAATTGAGCAGCGCACAGGGCACGCGGCCTCTCTATAAGTCTCAGGCCCCACGCCCGCTACGTCTGCTCTTCTTCTTCAGTGACTACCTCAACTTCTGAAGATTTTTTCGAAAATCTTCATCTCTTTGTGCCTAGCAGCACCCTTCTTGTCTCTCCCTGCACTCCTCCTGCCACCACCTTTCTTCATCCGAAGATGCCTGCAGTCACCAGGCTCCAACGCTCTCTCGGGGACTGGATCGCCCACTGCTCCAGCCAGAGTATTCGCGCCTCCCGAAGGCAATACGAGGCGGCAACTCGCCGTGCTGAGTTGCGCGCAAGCGCAGCTCACCGACGCAGAGGGCTCCACTCCGGAGATTCACGACCACAACCTGCCCTGGTCGTCAGAAGACGCCCGGATCGCTCAGGCGATCGCTGGGGTAAGGAGTCGTCGTGGAAGGCGGCTTACGAAAACCGCAAGCGACTGCGGCAGGACCGGGGGGGATTTCTGCCAAAGGACCAGGCGAGGCTTCGCGCCCTCGCAGTTCCAGTCAACCGCATTCTCGCTGCGGTAAAAGCAAAGACTGCTTCCCCCCAGGATGGAGGGTCGCTCGTCAGGCTGCTGAAGAAGGCTCTGCCTCTCTTTGGTTTGCTTGCTCGAAGCTTCCCGTTCGACAAGGAGGCCGCCGCCGGTTCCGTAGGTTGGGACTGGACCTCGTTCAAAGAGGTTCTTGACCTCCTGGCCGGTGAGTGGGCCGCTGAAAGGCGTTCGGGCCCTGGCCTGGATGCTGGACGGCTCATGGAGGAGATGTTCAATCTCTTTCATGTCAAACAAGAGCAGGAGGACGCTTCGGCGTCTCGGTGTGATCGCTACCCTGCCACCAATCCTACAGCAGCAACCCCCGAGGATCCCATGGACCTCACCCTGGACATCCGCGTCCCTTCCTCCCCTTCTCTCACTGCCCCCCTCCCCTCTCCCATCTCTTCTCCAGTCCTTCCCGAGGACCCCATGGACCTCGTCATCCAAGACGAGGATCCAATGGACCTCACTCCAGAAATCCCCTTCTCTTCTTCTCTCCGCGACCCTACCCCTTCCCCCATGTCTTCCCCCGTCCCCGCCCCCATTTCGTCCGCCGTCTCCTCCCCCATTTCCTCACTCGCCCCTTCGGAGCTCGCCCCCTCTCCGAGCAACCAACCCTCCGCCGCCACCCTCCCCTCTTTCCTCGCAGCTCCAACGGTTGGAGAGGATCTCATGAGTGCCTTTTATCTCATGGGCCTCTCACGCCAGACTCCCGTCGCTGTTTCCGACATTCCCCCCTTCTCTCTGCCGGCTCCAATGGTTGAGGAGGACGTCATGCTTTGAGCTCATGAACCTCCAAGACTAGACAACAATCGCTGGTTCCGCTCCAATTCCCCGCCCCCCAGCTAACGTCGCAGGAGCTGAAGCACGACAACAAGAGCACCGGTGCGTGTCATTACACAGCCGCGAGTGCATCCGCCAAGCCATTGTGGAAGTCCAGGGTGCGAAGACCGAGTTGAGTGTCTGGTGGTTTCACGATCGCCATGGCATGCGGCAGCTCCTTCAAACTCTGGGGGCTCAACCTTTCCTGGAGACGAGAGTCTCTGGCCGGGACACGGGTACGTCTTTGTGGGCTTGACGGACGGCGCCAATGCGCTATCTCGACGGTCAACATTGCCTTCGGCCTGTGTCTTTGATTTGAAGGGTCCCGTGGCTTGACGGTCCAGTTGCTTCTCTCCTTGCACCTTTGTCTGGTTTGTTTGTTCTGTTTTCATCAATTTTCTTTTTCTTTGTTTTCATGTCCTGCGTGGGCTTTTCGAGGGTAGTTCAAGGTGGAGAGGGGTGGAGTAAGTCAATGCCACCGTCGCTTGCCGACCAGGTAAGACTTGTCCTTGTTCATTCAAGGTCAAGGATTACTGGTGTCAATGGCGACTGGAGTTTCGTCTAGATCGCAGAGGGAATCGCACCGAGAAAAGGCCAGATGGCAATTCCTGGTTTGAGATACGATTGAGCATCGTTCGAAAGAACTTTGAGTAGATTGACATCTGCCTCCGTGTGTTGAACCTTTGGAGTTCTAGACCCGTACGGCTGACGTGATGGACGGCGCCGAGGGAGCGCGGAGAGGTTTTTCATTTTGATTGCGTTCTCGGACAAATCTTCATTTCGAATTTGCTTCCGGTGGTTGGCGGGTTACTGCCTTGAAATACACAATCCCACGGGCTCTGCACTTTCTCGAAACACTCTTTCATGGTTGGCGGGTTACTGCCGTAAACTCCAAAATCCCATGGCTTCGCACTTTCGCGAAAATCTCTTTCATGGTTGGCGGGTTACTGCCTTAAACTACACAATCCCATGGCTTCGCATCTCCTCATCTTCTTCGGGATGCTTCCGTAGAACGTTAATCAAAATTTTCCTCACCACAATCATCATCATCCACATGACAGCTTCCATCGTGATGTCGTGATTGATTGCCAAAGCAAAGCGATTTTTGCCAGTTGACATGTTCTCGGGCTGGTGTCTCCCAAACCATGCTTCGACCTTCTTTCCGTGCTCATCTCTCTCAAGCGACGCCGCTGTTACCATCAATCGTAATGAGCAAGGAAGCTCGGGTGGAGGAACTGACAGATTGATGTATAGCAGGCTTCGTTACCAAAGACACCTTCACCAATGTCTTCGACCGCATTCGCAGACTCACCTCAAACCGTCACTGCTCAATTGCAACATGTTTTCTCAGCCGCGACACCTCCATTTAGTCACTTCTCGCACTTGAACAAGGAGTTGTTCCCCCTCACTATTTGACGCTGAGGGACTGGGACATGGATTTCGTGATCTTGATTGCCTTCTGAAGAGTCAGTGGAGGCGTTTCACGACCCAATGTCATGCGGTAAGCTGAGCAGCGAACGAGGCGCTTTGTGCAGCGTAATACAACGGAGTAGAGGTTTGAAGACTTATGGATCGGGAGGGAATGTGAAGAGGTTAGTGCTTGGGGTCTTCGATTTTCGTATGGAGAGGTTCATGGGCAATTTGGAAGGCAAGACGCACGAGGAACAACATGATTTTCAAATGAGCTTCTACAACACCAACGTGCCTGTACTCTCTCAGTCCTCAATTGAAGGTGACTTTACCCGCAATGTTATATCGAGGGACGTGCAATATCTGGCCTACGTTTTCTTGGTCTCACTGCTGCCATGCAGCTCGATGCCAAGTTCTCCCCGGGCCTCTCATCAATACTGGATCTGGTAAACCTTTGTACAAATTTTATGATCCGGCAATTATAACAGTTTGGTAGCACTGACTGCATTTGGGCACAGAACGCGAAGGCCGAAGACGTTTGTGAAATTAATTTTGGAAGTGTCCATTGCTGGTAAAAAGAAATGGAGCACATTGTGGAGAAAGAGAGCAGAAAGACAAAGAAACGGCATTGGAATTGGAACATCATGAGTGGTGAGACGAGGAGCTTGACGCGGAATCTCATTGTCGCCGTATGGTTTAGCTGGAGGGAGGGAATGTCACCTTTACTTGAACGGATGAATGACTTGAGACCTCCTCATTGTAGACCAACCTTGCGCAGAACTTTTAGATGCTATAGTTTGATCCTCTCTGGACCTACAAACACTTCTTGAACAAGCGCAAGGGCGCGACCAGCCGCCATATGAGTATATCGAAACAAGAACCCCAATCATCGTATGTCGTGCTCGGGACTTGGAAGAGTGCCACAAAACTGAGTGCATGCATCCTGCTCAGTCGTTGCAAGGCACTGGCGCGTGCTTATTGCCAATAATCGGGGAAATAAAAAGATTGCATGACGGTTGCAGATAAACTCAGGTTGTGACATTAAATTTTAAACGTCAAGGTATTTTTACACCTTGCTCACGGTAGGATACTAGCCTACGGTGCTTACTTCTTCCAAGTTCGCAAATCCAGGCTTTGCTGCTGCATATATTATGCGAACAAATATAGAAATTTCCTCTTCCTACCATTTAGCTAGGTCTCCATGATATTGCCGTGTGTTGATATGCCGGCGAAAGGTTTGAAGCGAACCAGATAGCCTTGATACGAACTCTTCGTGCCTCTAAAACCTAATGTTCTCTAGAGAAGAACGACTTGAGACAAAGATCGCCTACTTCCAAGTGACGCAGGTTTATTACTCCTTCCCTAGGTAGCAGTGTTGTTGAAGTGTCGCGTCGAGCATTCTCGGACTGGTCTGCATGCCAAGGCTTTCCTAGCAAAGGCAGCAGTGCTCTGAGACCTCGCCTAGGCCTCTCAACAAACCCTCGTACTTGAAAGTTCTCAAGTGCTTGAAGCGTGTGACAAAGAAGTTGAGAAAGGCTGCAGACGGCGGCTTCTCAGCATTCGACCACTCGGCCGTCGAGTAAATTTCCAGTTCGTATTGCCGATGGGCTCATTATCCCCTCTTGGCCGGTGGAATCTGCTCCGAGGCTGGTTTTCGAGTACACACTGAGGCCACCAAGTTAGCTGATCCACTGGAAACAGAGGAGCATACCGGCCACAGTCTCATGTCAGCGGAGTGCGAGCGTCTTCCTGTATTTCGATCCTGTCCGCCCTCTTCAGTGGAAGAAGCCTCGATGAAAGTTTTGCCGAATCGTTGGCATCTTCCACTCTGTGCAAGTGGAGAGGTGCAAGAAGTACAGCATCGCCAGCTTGACCGGAACCGTACCCCGATCCAGATCCAATTCATCGGTGATCTTGATCGGATCTGACCAGTCCATCCATGGCTCGACGAAGGTCTTAACTTGTTTGAACTGTAGCTTCTTACCTCGTGGGGCCGAATTGTTCTGCGCTTGGCCAGCGGGCGAGGTCGATTATTCCATGTCTGCCTCGTGTTTTCGCGCTCGAAGTCCCTCCTCTTGCCACCGCACAAGAACACGACACTGCTCCTCCTTGAAGCCTTCGGTGACCACAAGCAACTCCGTTGAATTCTTGTATTCGACCTCGGTCAGTTCATTAGCTGTCTTCATCTGCACTTCGTCGCCAGCCGAGGCCGACTGCTTCAGTTCTGCGCTCGCGGCCTCCACCCACCAATGCGGTCGCACTCTCCGCCGGGAGACGCGCAGAACAATGCAGCCATTGAAGACGTGTCCTCTTTTCCTTGCCCTCCTCGATACCGTCGTAGATTCCAACGTAGCCGAAACAGCGCATTGAGCCGGGAGAACCCCAGTTCGAGTGAGGTGGCGGCTGAGTAGACGGCCGCCCACCATTGTAGCGTTAAGGTCCTTCGTAGGCCGATCCAGATCGAAGACATTAATTTGTGACATTTGTGATTTTTGTTGTTGTTGCATGAAAGGGAGAGTGCATTGGTACCCTCGAGGCAAGCCGCGGGTCTTGAAGCGACGCGGTGATGGACCGTGCGAGGACGTCAAGTTGTTGACTGGCACGTGGGCGAGCCACGAATTGCCTGCAAAGTATTATGTCCTTCCACTCGACATACCAATCAAATCCCTTAGCAGTAGCCGCACAAGCAAGCGTGAGGTTGAGTCGGATTATCCACGCTGAGTAACCACAGTACCCCAGTATTTACCATGCGTACATAACTAGCTTAATTCCTTGATCAAGTATGAAAACAAGCGTGGCGCAAGTTGGAGTTACACAAATCCACACCCAGCTTCGCCTACAAACACGCTTCGTTCGAAACCCGTGGGGGGAATAAGTCACCTATTACACAACAAATTTGAATCCTGCAAGGGCGCAAGACACAGATAGACCGAACGAAAGGGCACAGCTGAATAGCCGAAAAGGCAAAAAGGCACAGTCGAATAGTTCAGGACGCTTGCGACTGGGGCTGGCGTAGGATGGAGCCAGCCTCCTGGGGTAGGGTCAACGACCCCCACCCAGTGCAATAAGGTAAGTAAACCCCCCCCCCTCCCCAACAGTGCAATAAGGTAAGTAAGTATAAAAGAATTAGCCCTAAATTCTTTTTTGTTTTCTTTTTGCTTTTTTTCTATGTGGTGGTGGAGCAGTCAGGTCCTACTTGTACAACAATTATAGATTCACCATTCTGCTCAAGTCAGACGCAGGCCTCTCCACTGACTGGCGCAGACAGACCACCTATCACTCTTGAGTTCTTCTGTAAGCCCTTTTTGCTATGCCTTGCCATTTCCCTTGTAGCTTTTGTATTCATCATCTTCAACAAGGTGAACATTCCTCTGTCGCAGGTAGGCTTCGGTTTCTGACCCACTGTTATGGTTGACATCACTAGATTTCTACTCCAGAACTACTCTTTGCATTGTATCTTTGTTTACTAGAAAAAATGAAAGCATAATGCACTAAGATGTTTAGAGTTAAATTACTGTTCATCAGATTGCAGAGACTTTGTATTTGCGACAACAATATTGGCAATCACAATACTACTAAGGCCCGTTCCCCTCGAAGGCCAGCAATCTTTCGCACAACGAACATTTACCAACCAGCTTTGTGCAATCAAAGTACAAGGCAGTGTGTTGGACCCTAAATTCGACGCACTTACTATAATAGCTTCTCGATCTTCGCCTAAACATGCCCTCTATACTTCACCCCTATCAAGCAGTATGACAGAAAAGCCACAACCACACACTATCCCCAGGACCTCATCTCTATCAAACGCTCGACGGGAGCTTGATCGTTTAGGTCAATTGCTAGATATGCAAGTAAACTCCTGGGACGAGTTCTATCAATAGATGCAGCGCGATTTCGACCAACCTGTTCAGGCAAGCGACTTTGACGTCACAACCGCGACCAACAGCTCACCTCCATCCGTGACTAAGCTGGTTCCAGTGACTGAAATTGCGAAACTGCAAGAGCTGATAGACCAACTCCAAGCCGAATTCCAGCAATTGATGCAGCCCGGCGATAGTCAGGGGTCTGGAACTGCGTCCACGGTATTTGTGCCTCCGGAGGCCGAACGGGAACAAAGTGAGAAAGAGGATGAGTCAAGTGACCTCATAGACGAATTGGAGGCTGCGCTCATTGCCACGGATCAACCCCGTTTGCAGCGCCGGCTGGCGCAGCTTCGAGGTCGCTGCACCTTCTATGAGCAGATGCTTCAGAAGACGCGCAAATCGATGACAGCGCTAGAGAAGCACTTGGTCCCGCCAAAGGGTAGGTAAGTGGCTAAGGTTGATGGAAGGAATTGGACGTGCGAGGTGAACATCAGAAGCGCGGGCCGCGATGATCTGCAGTCGGGCCGCGATGATCTGCAGTCGGGCACTTCATGTCGTCAATCGGGGCGTTCGGGGTTTGGTTTTCCTTTGAGATTTTGCATATGGTTGCGGGTTAGGATAGTTTTTCAAATATTATGTCAATCCTTACGAAGATTTTGCTTTTGGTGCGTGTGCACTGATCTAAGCCTCTCCTTGTCCACAAATGTCTTTTGTTTCTTTGTTCGCTTACAGAAATTTTCTTTGTGCATTCGCGTCGTTCATTCAATTCATGCATACTTGGATCAACGTAGTGAATGTCATTGTCTTTCTGAGGCAAACCCTGTACTTCACCTCAGACCAAAAGACCAAAGGTTTCATTGTGCACGACTCATTACATTCTCATAAATCTTCGATGCTACATTATCAGCTCTTTGTCACATTCATGTCCTTGACCCACGGCTTCCAAAACTCCTCAATTCCTCTATCGTAATTCCAGCCCGTCCAATCGTAATTCGTCATGCCCCAGGTATCCGGGAAGCCCTGGACGCCAGATCGAATCCTGTACGACCCGGCAATCGACCACATCATCCAGCTGACGCTATTCTCGACGGTGTACTCGCGCAGACAGTTCTGCAGCGTGTCGTTGAAAATGGTCACGTCCTGCGCGGTACCGAACTCGGAGAGAATGACGGGGGTTTCCCGCACGGCTTTGGGGCAGTCTTTGGTGATGTTGCAGGCAGGTGGTGCCTCAATTCCTAGCGCGTTGAAGCCGTTCTTGAAGAGGTTGGCTTGGATGATATCGCAGTTGCCGGTGTCGACGTCCTCGCTCATGCGGTAGAGATGGAGCTCCCAGACGAGCTTGTCGGCCCACGCATGGTCTTCGATATTGAAGTAGGCTGGTTCACGGCGTTTTGCGTCGCGAATGGCAGTGCATTTGTAGCACGGCGCTGTCAGATAGTTCGCTCCGCTCGTCAGTGCTGATAGATCTTGGCCATACTGCATCCCAGACCAGATGATGAGGATGTCCGGGTTAGCTTCATGGATGGCGTCGGCTCCAGCAGTCATGTTACCCACGAGAGTTTGCCAGTTGTAGTACAGATTGGTGACGTTCCAAGACTCGCGAAGTTCGTTGCGCAGAGACATGCTGACTACGTTGGGATGGTCTTTGGCCCAGTTGGCAACGTATGCAAGGCCACGACGCCAGTCCGCAGCTGGGAAGTTCAGGTCTTCAAACCAAGCGTTTCCGTCGTAATGCGAGCAGCACCAGTGCGCTTTTCCCGTGTGCACATCGGGGCTGATGAAGATACCCTTAGTCGCCGCAATGCGGGTGATGTCGCCCCAGATCTCAAAGCGAGTGGTTTGCTTAGTCCAGCTGGGGTTTTTGGCGAGGATTTCATTTGTCACCTTGGTGCTTTGGGGAATCAGCGGATGAGCGCAACAAAAGTGATTGAACGTACCCATTAATGTATCCCAGCGCGTTAATCAAGGCGACTTCGAGTGGAACATCCGAGCCGTTCCTGTCGTAGACCTGGTCAATCATTTCGATTGCGTAGCCCCTGGCTGCATTAGCATGTGCCCACTTGATCACGCCAGCAACCATACATTCGGATGTAGTTGAACCCCACGCTTGCGATATCGTCGAGAATTTCTTCTGCCGACGCCCATTCCAGGCCCTCGGGAATCATTGTTTCTCCTACTCCACCGTCAGTTTCGGTCACGGTCACGGCCATACTTCACCAACCGCTCATTGGCCAATTGACGCCTGCCCACGTCACTTTCTCGCCCCGACTGTCCACAATATCTCTTCCTTGGGTGTTGTACGGGCCATGGAAGAGTGTGGCGTTGTCACGCTTCCTAAAATTGTGTCCAAACTGGCCAGCATCCCCAAGGCCGGGAACCATCCCTGCCCAGGCGACTGTGCTGACACTGGCCAACGTGAGTATAATGCGTGAATTCAGCATTTTCAGTGAACGATGGTTGGAGGTGCGAAGCTGCAATTGGGCAAATGACGATGTTTATAACACATTAAATTAAATTCTGCGCCGAGCACTACCCTGCTCGGCCGTTGCCCGTAACCTGCAGGTACCTTGCGCATCCATCGGCTCATCGGGGGAATTGCACCCGCGGTGTGGGGAGACTGACGACAGAGCATCTATTCTAGGTTGGCTTGCCATGGATCCGGGGTTGCGGGGAAGATGGTGTTGCTTTTATCCGACAACGGGGCCGTTCACTCGGAAGCATCTCCGAATACGGCAATCCCGCCGGTCACTGACTACCACCGTCCGAACCTAACGATATACCTAGGTACCGATTCAGTGATGATCCCCGAGCTCTCCGCATGTCACTTGATCTTAGAACAGCCGAGGATGGTCAGTTCAGACATGCCACCGAAAATTTTAACTTAGCGTCTGCTCCACTTTCTAACTGCAGTTGTTGCTATAGAGGCATGACGAAAGCATGGGCATATTCGCGTCTTGAAAGGCACATGGATCTCTCTCATTCTTATTGAACATGTTGACTTTCACTATGGGTACTGGGTTGAAACTATTTCATCTCCTCACCTGGTTCGTTAGACACTTCACGAGAATATTCACAGTGCTCACTAGATCGAATGGAAAACAAATTCAAATTACATCAAACGTCAGAATTTACCTATCCCATCTAGAATACTGTGTCTGTAAGGATAACCACGCAAAATTGAATCTGACAATGCCATCCCTACTCCAAGTGTAGAATAGCAGGCGTCATCAGTCAAGTTTAGACGCGCTCTTTGCGCACCTCCTCTAGCATCTCCGCTCGGAAGCAATCCAACTCCTTGTACCACAGCTCCTCCACCTCGAGCTGGTGGAGAAAGTACATGCGTACTCGGCCGAATATGGATGCCAACTTGTCCAGCCCCTTGTAGTTTCGCGCGGGCCATGAAGCGAGCTTCCCTGCATTGTCCATTTCCTGCAAGATGTCGCACATTGCTGGGATGTCGAATGGTAGATGGTACACCTCATGATTCGCTAAGGTGAAGCATCGCGGAGGGTGGGCGAAGTCGCCCAACTTGATGATGCCCTCTGCCTCAAGGCGCCACATGCACGTGTACATTGCTGTGCGAATGCCTTCCAGCTGGTGCCGCGTCGCCTTCAACTCAGCCGTCATATGCTCCATGTGTTTGAAGAGACGGCGGAAGACTTTATCGCGGGCTCCTTGTTGAAGCTGCTGTCGATACGCCTTGAAAAGCGCGTCAACGTGCTCTTCTGGAGTCTCAGGCTTCTTGCTCTGCTGTTTGGAGAACTTCTCGGCGTTCTTCAACGCTGATGCTCGGCCGTGGAAGATGTTTCGAAGCATGTTTGATGTAGAAGCTTATGTTGATGATGATGAAATGTAAGGTTCTTGTTGGTGTATGATGTGTAAGCGTCTTGTTGATGAATGAGGTGAGACGGTTGGTTTAGAGGATATAGGTAGGATTTTGGAAGATTATATACTAAGTGGGAAAAAAGGTTGTGCGTATCAGTATTCACAACCTTGATTGTAGAGTAAATAAATAGCGCTGAGTGTGTTGTAACAGATCCGGCATACTTTGTTGAAGTACTAAATTGTGAGATTTTAAGCGCAAAGGGTGTTTTAGTGCCGAAAAAGACCAATTTAATGATCTTAAAGTGAATATAGGAACACATGACCACCTACATCAATTGTTTCAGTGACAATTGTTTGCGATCATTGCGTAGGCACTGCACGTTCAAGCCCAACAAAGACTACTAGACAAAAGTTCACGGCTCAGACCTCGCTCGGATGTCTCATTTTTCACAATGCAAGAAGATGTGGCAATTCAGACTTCTGATATTTTCGTACCACATGGCTCACCCTGGTATGGCGCCGACCTTCTACCACTCAAGTCCTTCCACTTGCTTCCCCCTCTCCAAATCTTTTTGTTAAACTCGCCTAAGCAAAGCGTAATAAAGTTCAACCGCCTTAGATAAATCAACAGGGGTTTTTGGTCGTGAATAGCTGCACGTCAAAACAAGGCGCTTTCATAGCAATTCATAAGATACCCTGTATACAAGCGTAGCTTTCACCAATGCGAATCTTTCAAGCGGCTGCTGGGGAGCTGGATGGTGATGTTATTAAAAATAGATGGTTGCATTGTGCCCAAGATGTCATCCAACGCATTCGCACAAGTGAATTGTTATCCTCCCCCGCGAAACTGGAAAGAAGTTCGGCCACAAAAACAACACAAAAAGACCAAAAAACAAAATAGCAAAAAGAAAGTTTCGAACCCACGCTAGTGAGCGACTGACTCCATTGAGTCCGTGCCAAAGATTATATAAGTGCAGTTTTGTGCGGGACTCGCGGTCACATCTGGTAAAAGGCAAGGAGTGATCTCGTGCAAACCCTCGCACTGCACGTTTTATTCTCCAAACTAATAAATATATATACGGCAATAAATTATTTTGCAAATGGGATCTAGCTAAAGGCAGAGGTACACTGCCTAGGTGATGCAGTAAATATGGTAGGGCGTCCGAAACAGTCCTACGTACTTAATGCGTTCTTTTCACAACACTTGTAGGCTGCAGATTTCACTTGGCACCTCAGAGCATAGTGGGACGATTTCCGATCTCCAATTTGCTGTTTTCGTTCCACCTCATCGAACGTATGGAGCACAATGCACACCATCCTTCGATCAGGCTTGATGCATCCTCACAGTAGCAGCCAACATCACAGATAACAGAGGAGTATATGATTTTATCTCATGTAAATTGCCACAACAAAACAGCCTCATGTGTGCGCTTTACTACACCTACCGTATTCATGATATTTTTTTCGCTTTCATACCTTTAGAATGTGCCCGGGTGTCGCCTATCCTCCACCCAGTCGAAGTTAGGCTGCTCAGTGCGTGATCATTTGTGAGCCAATTAAGCTGAAAGTCTCCAATCCTGAGCTTTCTGCTTGATCCGTTAGCAGCTCTTGTTTGCATTGTGTAACAATTTCTGTATAGACAATGTGGCTGAGCCGTGGACAAACCCGAGGCGGTGCAGGGAGTTTGTGAAGTGGAGCTCAGCTTTTGCCACAATTCAGCATAAGAAGAGGTCAACATGATTCCAGGAACATGTGCGGAAGCACAGGACCGTACATCTCTAGCATCAGACTCATGCAAGAGCTCTAGGTGACATTTCATGTCTTTTCTTGCAGCGATGGATAAGCCAATGTGCTCGAGATTGTATGTGTCAAAGCGCCCAACAGCCAAACCCCACCGACACCGTCGCAATCTTTCTACTCCTCCACCATCATACCGTTCCAGCCCTTGCTTCACGCGCATTTAATTCATCGCAGAATCGCACCAATAGATCCCCCCAATCACGATTACCACCGCAAAGCACGACCTGGATTCTGCAGTCGGGATGGTAACCGAACAAAATCTGCCAACCCACATTCGGAAAGTCGCCAAAACCATTGAACGCAGCACCCCGGAGCCCCCGCAGCGACCACACGAAACGCCCCCAGCACACAGCGGCCTCGAATGAGCCTTGGTGGGGGCCTGGGAAAGCAGACAGGGAGCTCCTAATCTGCACACAATCACAGACACTGCAATCGACACCTGCCAGCCCCAGTTCCCCATCCGGCAACTCGGGAAACCCAGTATACCGCATTAGGAAATTTCCAGATGAGTGTGGATGACCGCGTGCAGAGCGCTTCGGGCCGCTGGTTTTAGGGCCTTGGGTACGGAAGGGCTTCCGCGTGGGGGCGCGGCCGAGGGACCGAGGTTGCGCTTATTGGAGGGCCCTGGGCTGGGGTGTGTGAGGCTGCGGGGTGGTGGGTGGGTGTCGAGGCTGTGGGTTGCAGATGTCCTGCAGATGCACGCTACGGTGGATCAGAGAGCGTTTTCTGAGGTGTGTGGAGACATGGAGAAAGAAAATCGGATGATGCGCGACATGGAATTGCCTCAAGTGCTAGGTACCTAGGTATCTACTGGAAGTCTCATGCCAGACACTGCCCATGCATCTGGCCAGCGTCGACTTCTCGTTTCGGCTCATACCCAAGAACCCAAGTAAGACACTCCCGAGGTCCCACTAAGTCGTTGATAGAGTATGCAGATCACATCCGTAGAAGTCTAGGATCGAAGGCTTCAGAATTAGCTGGTAGAGTCATGGGTTCCCTCCACCTCCAAAAGCAAACCGCCACATGCTAGAAGCAGGACCTTTAGGAACTGGTTCCGAACTACTATCTCCAGTATACCTCGAGATATCGGACAACTAGTTTTATCTTCGTGCCCTTGACAAGTTTCAAGAGTAAGTCGCATACTCTGGTGGCGGCTCTATCCAACCACCCTCATACCTCGGCGGCACAATCGTCGCCGGCTCCTCATCCCCATGCGCATCCCCGTCTCCCCGCGGCGTTCGCTGCGTGTTCAACGGACACAAGATAGTATACGCCATTTCGTCAACTTTCCTGTTCATCAGATCCCCCGATGCGTTATCAAAGACATCTTCGCCAGTACGCACCCAGATATGCAACTTGTACTCGAGATACACTGCAAATCGGCTATGGGCCTGGCTTGAACTGAGCGGGTTCGCGCAGTCGCGCACAGTGTGCAGTATGTGTGCGCCAGCAATGGAAAGCGTTCTCCCGTCGCTCAAATCTGTATCCGCGGGCGCCATCACATTGATTGGGATTTCCATGCCCCCTTCTTCTTCCAGCATGCGGACAACCGTGTTGCCAGCCCTGGTGAATGGGTACTTGAGCTTCAGTTTCTCTTTGCCTGCTGAAAGCTGCTGCTTCTTGAGGACCTTCTGCGCTGTCGCCATTGGGACTTGACCCGTGCTGTCTGGAGATCCAGTGATCAGGACGGCGGTTTCCTCGAGCTCCCATCGGATTTCACGGGGAACTAGCCAGCGCGATTCGTTGTTGTGCATGCTTTCTGTGGGTGGCAGAAGCATTCCATGGAGTTGCAGTGCCACTGGGATATTGAGTCTTTTTGCGCTCGGACTGAGAGTCTGGAATCTTGCTTGTATGGCGAGTGGTGACTCGGGGTACACGACGGTCTGAGAGGGCTCTAGATTTACGGGCCCTGGGGTCTGGCGGATGATGTTTACTGGCTTGCTCGATTGCAAGAGCTTGCCGGTTCCTGGATCACATGTCGCGACTACGGAGTAGGATATCCTGACTGACGATAGTTCAACTGTTGGTGGAAGGTGAGTCGGTATGTCCAGTCGGAAGGCACATTTTGATTTCGACCCAGGTGTGGGAATGATTACGCTTTCTGATATCTTCTCTGCAGAAGCATAATCCAACTCTGCCGTCCTCTGGTCCTTCGCAGATCCCAAGAATCCGAGTTCGCTGATGAGAGCCTTGGTGGCTGTCGCATGTTTTGATTTGCCGCCCTTTATGATCCTTCCGACTCGTACAAGCTCTACTCGGACCTGACAATTGGTTGGTATGTTGCAGCACTCCAATTCCCCGTCCAGAATTGCTTCGACCACGGTTTCTGCGATGGCGCTGGCGATGACATGATCTTTTGCAGTGTGCAGAGCGAGGCAGGCCTTTCGATTCATCCTGGATGAGTATGTGACTGGGTCATAAGAACCTCTCTGAAAGTGTCATTTATAAAAGCAGCACTTTTTCAACGTCCGTGTGCTTTCCGAAGTGCGGCCAGATCGTTTGTCATGTTAGAGCATCTCCATCCTCATGTCCAAAAGAGGCAGCCAAGACTCAGGCACTACACTCGCTTGCACGTGCACTTGCGGTATCCCCGAACGTCTTCCCGGGCATATTCGGCCAATCATCATCGCTCCCCGCGGGTAGTGTAAGCCCCCCGGCACTAAGGCCACTAGCTTAACATGCATCTATTCGCTACATTGAGGGCATGTTTTCTCTACTATCTTTGAACATGTAATCAATGCTCACAATTTGCGATGAGCGACAACCCGAATGTAAACATCCGTCGGCTCAAGTGTATACATGCCACTTCGATTTGTCAGAGTAGAAATGCTGCTTCCAAACGAGTCAATTGGCGTTCCTTGCTCATTTGCTTCTCGATGTACCTGGTATCTTTTGACTGTTCGAGTGTTTGCGTAATATTTTCATGAAGGCTCAATCTGATCATCCAGTGCGTTTCTTGTATGCCAAATGCTGGCAGTTGCTTCTTTAATTGAAAAGATGATTGGTAGAACATGTATTCATCGCCTTTGTGACTCTGTTGCACCCTGCTGCATTCGTTGAAAGGATGCTTTCATATGTATCAATAAAACCATGCTCCATCTGCGTTTGCTACACGTAATTCCTTTTCAACTCCAGCGTGTTGGCCACAGAAGTTTCCTGTTGTCGCAAGTAAAGTCACAGCTGTCGCTGAAGAGGATGATCCAACAGTATCCCTTTCTTGTTAGGAACTTACTGTATATGTCGTGTAGCCGAGCATTTTTTAATCAAGGCGGTGCAGAAAAGGCAGGTGCAAAACTATTGGTCGTGTTTGAGACCATTAAAGTCTTTGGTGGTGTGAAAAACGACCCGCGGTTCAGTCTCGGCCATTCCTAGTACTCGAAACACTACCCCTTGCCACGACAGCAAACCTCGGATTCCAACTTAGCGACGGCCACAATTCTGCTTCCAGCATTATTACGAACAAATTTTGTCTACAAATCTACAGGGGTTTCACTACTGGTTGATGAAATATCTTACCTGCGTGCTTCTCTGAACATGCTGAATTTCTCGACGAGTACTGGGTCCCCGGCTAGGAAAAGTACAGAAAATGTTTACCAAAGCTTCAGGAAACATCAATGAACGCGAGGGCAAAGAAAAGAGTCTAAGTGTGGTGGTTGGCTGGGGGTATGCCAAACTGATATTTGGTGATACAGCAATCGACAGTAGCAACTAGCTTGGCAATGCCAAGAATTTCCTAAATAGGCAGGTTGGGAAAGTCTCCTCGACCGTTCCAAGGTTCCTCAGAACTACAGACGCACATTAATGCATCCCACACACATCCTCGATCAACCTTCTGACACTTGATTCGATAAAACAGCCCATAAATCTAGCCAGGCAGTACGAGCAGAGCATCTCAACGAAAAGAATCCAACGACGCTGAACTCCTTCCATTGGTGCCTAAGTACCATGGTCACATATTTCACCGACCAACATTCTGGGCCTCTTCAGCAGTGATTCTAAACTACGGTTGCCAATTTGGCCCCAAGAATTCCCAGTATATTATCCAGCCTCGCCCTGAAATACCACTTCTCGATCTCCCATCGCACACTACCCACTGCACTACTTTGTGAAAAATGTCTCTCTTCCAACCCCAATTTCAGATCGCATCTGACCTCCACCTTGAGACGCCTCTAGCAGCACCGCAATATGCGAATTTGAGCCTCAGCGTGCAAGCCGACAACCTCTTCCTACTAGGCGACATAGGCCTCGTTGTGGACGCCGGGCTTTTCCAATTCCTCAGCTGTATCCTCGAGCAAAATCGAGGCTGTCGAATATTCTACGTCCTGGGAAATCACGAACCCTACCGAACAACATATGAACGCGCTCACGAAATGCTGCGGGATTTCGAGCAGGAGGCAAAACGCAATTTCGGCGGTCGCTTCAAATTTCTATGTCGCGATCGATACGATCTCAACAGCAACATCACTATCCTGGGGTGCACATTATGGTCCGCTATCCAACCCAGCCAGGAATCGGACATTGCATCCCGCTCGACTGATCTCAACCCCGAACGTGGTATTCAAAATTGGAGTTTGGACCAGCATCAAGAGGAACACGAAAAAGACCTCGGGTGGTTGAATTCCCAAATAGCTGCCATTGAGAAAGTCGAGCCAGATCGTCAAATCATCGTCGCAACGCATTACAGCCCGACAATAGATCCAAGGGCCAATGATCCACAGCATAAAGGGAGTGCTGTGTCAAGCAATTTCGTCACAGATCTATCACAAGAGCGGTGCTGGCTTTCCCCGACAGTCCGACTCTGGGCCTTTGGTCATACACATTGCAGCTGCTGTTTTCGCGACGAAAAGACAGGAAAGCTTGTTGTGGCAAATCAAAAGGGCTATGCAGGCATTGTAGGGGGGAGGAGGAAGGTCGGAATGAAAGCAAAAGTCGTGGAAGCCAGGAAGGAGGGGTGGGAGGTGGTTGAAAAAAGGCATGCTGATGAACAGGAGCAGATCAAAACGACAGATACGCAATCTAAGGAGGTGGGTATCGACAACGGCGAGAAGGTGGCTGATGCAAAGATTCCTAAATTCTCGCTGGTACATCGCATGACTCGGTGGATGCAGAAAATTGGCGGTCCTCGGCAAAAAAAGCTCGCAGTCTGGGCAAGCAAGAGGTGAAGGTGGTATCCGGGGGCTTGTGAGTTAATCGTTAATTGGAAGGTCAGTCATATAAGATAAAGAAGGCTGCTTTCTACGGTGCTTTTCCACAATAGATGAATGCTACCAATACTTCGCTATCCTCACTACTCACGGCCTATGTGGCCCTGGCCTTACCGCTATTCCTCAAGAGTGGGATACGCATACTGGTACCTGACGCACCTGTAGGTGAAGTCCGCAACCTTAAGCACTCGATCGTGCGTGCACTCTTTATGCATCTTGCGCATGGCAAAGGTGCAATCATCCTTGCCCATCTTCCAATCATAGTTGCTAGTCTCGTTAGCTATTGTTGTGGCCAGGCAGTGAGCTCTGCACTTACTCGCACCACCGCATATCTTTGTACGGTTTCCAGTTCGCTTTGTCATTAACGAATGGCATACCTTCTCCATTAAATATTGCGCCCATAAGAAACCTAGGGTTATCACTCGAAGGCCACTTGAACATTTTGTCCAACCAGGGCTTTGATCTTCCGAATCCTACGATCTCGGTGCCATCCTGACAAAATATATCAATAGCCTTGGTCAATTCCTCATTTGAGAGAGACTTTTCCTGAACCATAAAGCCTCTTTGGCTGCAAATGACCTCATGTTGGCCGCCGCCCGGCCTCTCTACATCCTCCGGCGGGGGGAAGCTAGGTTTTTAATCCCAAGGCGGCGAATCATCTCGAGTGACACCACTGAGATCGATGCTGTAGTCAAGACATCCAACAGAAGCTGCAAGGCCATGCGAATATCCTGATTTGGGGTCACATTGTTCCATTGCAGAGGAAAGAGCTTCGATGCAATCGGACTTCTTCATTCGCTCCTCGTCGCCGCATGTAATAGCACCGCGGAGCCAGAAAGAGCTTCGATCAAGGACGCCGTAATTGGTGATACCGTAACGTTGATACACGTTTTCGCTCTTCTTGATGGATCTGCCGTCGTTGTCTGCGCAGAACTGCTCAATGGCCTTGTCAAGGCTGGTCCCACTGTTCGATTCCTTATTCCCCCGTGGAGCTCCCAAACTCTTTCCGCGACAGGCAACCTTCAGAGGTGGATTGTCTTCAATCTTATACAAAGCAGTTCCACAAGCGTAGTTCGAGGCGCCTGTTTTCGCCATTTCAGACCTCGAGGCATCGCCACCTAGAATAAAGTTTCAGCCTCATGTCTCAATTTTGGCATGATGAACTCACACTGTGCCATTGAAGTGAACATATTTTTGCAAGATTGAGAACACAGCTGATTGGCGGTTGGGTCCCAGCGAAAAAGGTACTTATAGCGTTGGAACGCAGCGACATCGGGCCCTCCGGGGTTATTAATGGCAGCGACAGTTAGACCTTCATGAAGTATTGTCTTGGATAGATCGGCGTGCTCGCAGGCCTTTTCTACCAATCTATGTCAAGATTAATTTCAACTCACACGAGTGTTTCATGGTGTCGTAAAAACTAACCTCGACCAGACTCCGATATCTTGGGTGGCATTGCTACCAAGACAGGTGATATTAGGATTGCCGGTCCGCAACTTATCGAGGATGCCGCGAAGGACATCTGACCCAAGGATCTCCCTTGGAGCAGGCGTTTCTGTGTGCTTCAAGCAAGGGCATGTCTTCCACAGGTCACCAAACTTTAGCATCTAGTCAGCATGGAATTCCAAAAAGAGGCATATGCTCGTCGTACCCCTATACAAGTCTCCCGCTCCTTATTGCCTGCCAGACCTCCACAATTATTGCAGTAGGGAATACGATCTCGATAGTGGCATCTTGCTGAAGCCGTAGCAGTTGGAGCAGGCGCTACTCTAGATGCGACCGCGGCCGGAATTACTTTGACAGGATTGTTGGACGGAACCTTGGAGAGCAGCGCCGGATATTGAGACCACCATACGATCCTGCCTAGCCTGCCTCGAGCCTGCTGGTTGAGCCGCGGTATATCATTGCCCATCTGGTCGAATTGCTCGACTACGCCTGCGTCAAGTTCGGGTGGTGGGAGGGGAAGTTCAAAGCCGGCATTGGCCATGTCCACGAAACCAGCCATCCCGCCACTGCGCATGAAGCCGTACATTGCAACGCCGTTCTTAAGGAAGCAACCAGATACGAATCTTTTCTTAAGCTTGGAGTCTGGACATATGTTTTGACTGATGATTTGATCCAGGATCCTATTGTCGGACTCCGGAATCGAGAGAATAACGTCGCCTGAGTGGTAGCCATTCGTAGATGATCCTACCGTCGAGACTGCCGGCTGCTCATCTCTGCGAAAGACAATTGTCTTTAGAGTCACGGTTGGGATAAGTGTTGTGTAGGCGCAAGTCGCCAATCCGATATGTTGGAAGAGTTGGAGCGCTCTCATGTTTGACGTTCAGAGGGGCTTGATGTGCCAGGGGTTTTGATGTTCCAGCATAAAAGATCTCAAGTATAATTTGACGCAAGTTTGACTACAGTCGATGTCTGGTATGTGACGAAATCCTTTGGGCTCGAATCGGTTTAAACCTTGGGGTTCTCCAAAGTGCTCACGGATAAGCTTTCGATGCAGTCTATAGTATCACTAGAGGTGTCCTCGACTTGACTAACAGGGGCCTTAGTCCAAAACCCAGCGTTAAGTCGGACACCACCTTGTTCCAAGCGCTACAGGAGTTGTTTGCTTGGTGCCTGCCAGACTATTCGAAATAGATTTGGTTGTTCTACGCGAATCTGGATATTTCGAGGCTTCCAAACCAGTTTGTGTCCCCACTTCTCTGTGCCGCGATTCATCGAGGGTCAAGAACACGTCAGATATGCCTTGCCAGCCCCATGATCCGGCCGGCAAGGTCTGATGAAGCTATATTCTTGGTCAAGTTTGACTTTCCCCACCATCATGTAAACGCCTATATCCTGGTTGCGATGGAGTAATGTCGCCAAGAACTCAGGAGTTCTTACTGCAGTCATGCGCCGCATGCAGATATCTGGCGTTCGAGGCTCGATGAACTATATTCCAATCGTCTCAATATTTCTAGCCGAGGATGCAAAGATGTTGCTATGTGGCGAAGACGCCGCTGCCCCGCCGCACTGTTTCGAAGTCGCAGCATCATGACAGAGCCACACCGTGCTTCCTGCAGATTGAGCAATCATTGTAATCACCAGAATGACCACTAAGAGCCTTCTTTATGGGTCTGAAGTGACTGTATGTCAATATTAGCGGTAACTCGCTCGGCGTGGGGTCCGAGAATGCAGCGTGGCCGAAGCCTGCCAGTCAGCCAAAATCATCCCGGTACTCTTTCGGTGTCAGTAATTCAGTAGGAGGCATGCGCGCTTACCGTTGATCTGGCCGGAGGGCTCGAATTCGAGTCGTCGAAACATTAAAGGGATGGTCTTCTGCAATTCATTTAGTGAAACAGAGCACAATATACATTCCTCTGAACATTTTCCTATCTTTTTCAAACCGGAAGTGCACGTTAGCATGCGTCTCCATCTCGTCACCTTGGTCAGTCATCTCAGTTCACTGATTGTCGGGTCTCCCGGCACCTACTGGGTGCATAGTAGCTGCCATGATCCGCAGTTCAAGGGGGCATTCGACTTGGCTATGAAGGATGCGACCTTCCTGGCAAGACGTGCTCTGATGAGGCTAGACGCCCAGATTAGCCCGTACATGGACCAAGTTTTCCAGGTCATGTTTCGCAAGCCGAGATCGGACATTGCTACACTGAGCAGAGTGAAGCGTGAGTGGATCAGCCTCATCTACGAAAAGGCCAGCTGAGTTCTAGAATGACCAAGTTGAGCTGACGATGCTTCTGGAGATAGACGTATTCGACACTATAAGCAACCAGCTTGAACAAATCGAAGACCAGCAGAGGTCTGACATTCGCTACTACTGCGATGACGATGAATTTGGACCCGGAAAGCGCTGGACGCTAACCCCCAATGATCCTGATGATCCGATATACGCGAAAAACGATCAGTTGCCGCGACTGAAACCCAGGGACGCGCCTGACGACACTCCACTGCAACAATGGCAAGATGAAACCAATTGGATTAGAATGACTCGGAATTCCATCGGGTGCCAGGATCGTGGCACCCATGCTGAAACATTCTATCGGACATTCACCGCGGAAGGTACACCCAATGAGATCAATCCTAACAGAGTCACCATAACCGTGAGAACATTGCTAGTATACCATGTAGAGCAATAATCGGACTAATTGATACCAGGTTTGCTCCAACAGACTGACTCGGACTGATATTCATTCAGACTCTTACGACACGATGGTGACCACCCAGAAGACGTTGACTGAGGATTGCAGTAGCCAGACACCAGTCCTGGAGGATATGATGAAACTGTACAGCTGGATAGTTTCTCTAGACATACTTCATGAGGTCAGTAAGACAAAGCAATCTAGAAACTGTAGTCACTTACATCGTGACATAGTTCATGCACATAAACAAACCCGGATTCAATGGTGAGCATTCCTGCACAATGGTTCCTGTTGTCGAAAATCTAACAGTGTTGTAAGCTCTTGATCATAGCTATCACTGGGAGAAGATGATTGCCTTGAGTGCGGAGGATGCAATTGTTAATGCCGAGAATTATGTAGCATATGCATTCCTAGCTCGCGTTGCCGACAAAGGATACAGGCTAAGGATGAACGACGTCAGCGAAGGGATCTTGATATACGACCAGGATCTCGAAAGAGTTGGAGGCGAGCAGAGTGCGCCATTCTAGTGAGGAGCGGGCTCGACATCCCAGGGAAAGTTGCAGCGCAATGATTTGTTTTCCCGATTGTTCCAAGAGTCGATTTCTGATTGAGGGTTTGGGTAGCTTAGTTGCACCTCAAGCTCTACACGTGTTTCGGCTAGCAGTCGTTTGATATCTTCTGGTGTTTCCCATTTTACCATTTTCCATCTCCAAAAACCAATATTTCCGGGTGGATCGCTCATCTTGACACTTTTCAAGCTAGGATAGTGGGTATGGTTGTGTCGGATAAGCTCAGCAATCCAGCTATACCGAGATAGAGGCATGGAATTTGGATCCTGCCTGAGGAAAGGCTCGCCTTCAAGGTGGTGATAGAAAATGCCAGACTCGCGAGAGAAATCGAGCTACAGGAGTGATCAATTAATGTGTGTATAACAGTGGAGCGGAAAATTGGATACCTTAAGTTGTACGAGACTTGCCGGGAGCAGTTGATACAGCATATCTCGTTTGTTGCATGGAGGTCCAGGTGGCAACAGGCAACAGGATGTAATTTCCAGGTCCGCTAATTGTTCAAACATGGATAAATTCATAAAGGTTCCATCGTAGGGAACATTATGTCGCAACTGAAGTAGCGAAAGCCGGCGCAGAGTCGAATGTAAGGGTGCGAAGACCCAGTCGAGGATCGTTGGGCTGACAGCGCGTATCACTTGCGATAGTCGCATCCCCTGCGGTGGCGTTTGTGACGCTGTCACTGGGATTTGGCACAGAAATTCCTGAAGCATGGGACATGTTTGGGAAATAGAGCGCATGGTGCTAGGTTCAACGCTCCAAAGCCCATCTCCTGTAAGGGAAAGCATGCTGAGTTTGCATGTCTCTGCTGTCCCGCTCTCCGGCAGGAGTGGTGCATGAAGCGAGCCGAGGCCACCAGCTCTCAGAGCACGCACGGATGGTAATAGCATGAAGCGCATGATCTCCGTGCTTGTGAAATTCCCGGAGAGGACGATGGACTGGATGCCTGGAAATGAGCATGTATCGAGGAAGCGACATAGGAAGTCCTGGCCCTCAGGTCGTCCGCGTCGCATCTGGCCAATCCGGTTCATTGGTGACAGATGCGCAGGTACGTGGACCTTGTGAGAACTATCGAATATGAGCTCTCGCAAGTTCGGAAATTCGACTAAAGTCTCCAGTCCATCATCGAGAACCTCGCCATATTCCAAATACAGGGAGTAACTTTGCACATAGGCCTTCAGGGATGGATCAGCACTGAAGGTCCGATTGAGTTGCTTTAGCTGATCTCTAGAGACTTTGTCGATATGTCTATAAAGGACGGATCGTGTGGCGCGATGAAGACTGCGGCATGATCGAGTGAGCGCTACAAGGGCAGATCGATCTCGCTTGAGGGCCTCAGCTACAGCATAGAGAAGATCTTCCGGGAGCTCAGCAAGAGTTTTCATGCCGGCGACAAGTTGGTGTACAAGGCTAAGGGCGAGAGGTAGAATGTTCGGTATTACACAGGTAGCTGCTGTGCCTCATTCTTCTTACACTAGGTTAGGTGTTCTAATAAATTAGCTACTAACACAGCTTAGTAGTTACAACCTCTAATAGCATTATAGCAACTAGTAATCTAGATTTTAAAAGTAGAGCTCTATTAGTCTATAATAAAATACTTACTTAAATTATATTAAAAGCTTTTAA